>NQII01000919.1:116487-208987 GCA_002778355.1 Clitarchus hookeri | reverse complement strand
AATTTAAAAACAAAAGTTGAAAATAAGGAAAATCTGCCATGTTTTTGATTTGTGGCTGCCCCTGAACTTTTTTTAAAATAAGTTTTTGCTAAGCATACCTTAAAAATTAATTACGGCAAGACTTTTAAGTTGCCTATGTTAAATTTTCTGCAAACAGTTTGGTTTATTTTATTTGTAGATTAAAATAATAGTAAAAATTACACATTGCATTCGTGCGCACTCAAAGTGGTAATATTTTGCATAATAACTATTTATTACTGGGCATTACCAACACATCTGTTTTCTCATTGTGTTTATTTATATCAATTATAAACGAAATATTATAATTTATTGGTAAAATATAAGTAACCATTATAACTTAATAGAAAATAAGGTACTATTTCGTTATTAGAAGTATAAAACACTTGATATATATGACATATTTGGGAAACAACCAAACACGTCAAAGGTTAGTTTCAAAATGTGCAAAGAAACTGCGAANTTACATGTTTGGGAAACAACCAAACACGTAATACGGTGGGTGATTTTTCAAAGGTTAGTTTCAAAATGTGCAAAGAAACTGCGAATAGATTAGAACAAATTTTTTTTCGTAGCCAACGTCCTTAAGGTGTCCACCTGGTTGAAGGAGTTTTGCACGTCTGAGACCTAAAAGCGTGGGAGCGCTAGGGGCGACCGAGACATGCGCATCAACTCTCTCATCGCCTCCACGCACAAAGTACTGAACTTACGTGCAGTCTTGCCGTCGATAACGCGCCTCTATGAGACTTTCAGCGGAGACCTTACCGTTTTATGACGTAATCATAAAAATAAATGTTGGATGAACGTCCCAATTACTTTATTAAATATTTTGTACCGGGCTGTTCATGCCTGAAAATGACCGTGAAAACATCCGTTTCAGTCATTTTCATTATCACAAAAACATACTTTAGAGAGAAATGGAGGAATTGAGAAACGTGTTCAGACGCGTAACGTTTCTTAAGTGCTATCCGTAAGCAGACATGACTCAGGCACGTTAGACGGTTTTTTTAATAAAAAGTTTTCTGCTGGAGCTCTGCACACCGCTCGGCGGCCTGCCCAGGCGGCCATCTTAAAAACCCGGCAGGATACTCACACGTCTTGCCCTTGTCGCTGCCCGTCGCTGTGCTGGAGATCCTGGCCAGGTCGTCGGGAGAGTACAGGTGAGACGGCGACGAGAAAGGGGACCCGCCGAATCCCGACGAGCTGATTGGCTGACGCAGAGGCGGGGGAGGGCCTGAGTAGCTCAGGTGCGTTCCGCCAACGCCGCTCGAAGCGTATCCTGAAAAGCAAAATAAATAAAACGTTTAGGGCGGCGTTCCAAAACGTTTCTGTTCGAGTAAATTTTTCTCTTTGACTGTCTCAAAACACACACTTCGAGTAAATGTTTTACCAACGTTTGGCAATATCCCAAAACTGCAGAGTAATTACTATGAGCATCTTGAAAAACTAAAACTTTTACAAACACTATTTCAGCGATTAGCGAAGGGTAAACTTAAAATGGCGGGAAGTTTAGTAGAATAAAAAATTCTGAAAGGAAATGTGAACATTCTGGTTACAGACACACACTAGAAAATTGCAAATGACGAGTGATAAAATTTGTGTTTTTTTTTAGATTATTATTTATTGTATTTAGGCTGCATTTTTAGACGTAATTTTAACGATTAACTTATGATAAATAAAGCTGTTTATATATTTTGGAAAAGGAAGACTTTGCGGAATTTACATTGGTTGCTTGATTAGTAAAAAAAAAAACATGTTATTTATATCATGCTTGTTCCAAAACCACATTTACTCTTGCTTTCCTCACCTGTTACTATCTGTTACTTTACTCTACTCTCGGAGTAACGTTTTCAAACGCCGCCCAGATACTTCAACCTTAGCCTGTTAACGTAATTTTTCTTTTGCTCGCATTTCGTGCTTAAAGCCAGATTAGGGCGACTTTCCCTTCGAATTGCTCTGTAAGTTTAAGGTTGACTACTTCAAAGATTATGGCACACATTTAGACGCAGTCAGCTATTTTTGTTATGCCAAGGACTCTGCAGATGGATTCATTCTGTAACGCAACCTTCAAAAGAACGCGGCATCGACTAGGGTTAGAACGACGTTTCCTTTAACTAGTGATTTGATATGCTAGTAAACTAGTTTTGACAAGCCGTAAATCAAACAGGATGTGAAATGTAAATTTGATATTTTTAAATTTTAATTTTTGAGTTAATGTTTGTGAAATGCACTGAAGACGAGAAAACCCGCCTACCTCATATTTATGGGGTTCTGGGACTCAGTGTTGTCTCAAATGTTAGTCACTAGTCTCTCACTTCTGGGTACCCAGCTCAATCCCAGGCCCTGGCAGGGGGAGGGGGGATATTTTTAAATCTGAGTTGTATGAAGAGATTATAGCGGACACGGTTGTCGTGGGGTGTTTTTTTTATTTCGGTGTAGCCTCGCTCCAACTCCCTTTTTATTCCCCCGTCGCTCCATCCGTGTCTCATTCTACTTCTTACATTGTTGGGGCTGGTCGGCATGACAAGCGGGCCTCTCGTGGAAGTTAGCAGGTTGCGGTTAGCACCCTGGGCATCACCAAGATTTTTATTTCCAAAGGGCGTAGTAGGAGTCAGAATAAGTCTTCTTCAGAGAAATGAGAAATTTATTTCCAACTGGGGTTTTACGCAAGAGAGTTGTGACGTCTCATATGAATAAGTTGGTTTTTATTTAATAGCACACAATATAAAATTACAATATAATATTACATACGAAAGCAAAAGAAAAAATACCAAACTAAAATTCTGTAAAAACAGGAAGAACACAGTTACTCCCAACAGGGGACTTGCAGTTTAGAGTTACGTCGCTAATAACCATTTATTTGCTATAAAAACTTTTACTTCCTTTAGTTACGAGAATAATTATGAACACTATTCATTTATGAAGGATTGTCGTAATGGATTTCTCACATTTCGTAGAAAAATCCAATTCCAGAGGAGGGCAAATGCTTCCTCCCCTCCTGTTGNTTCTCACATTTCGTAGAAAAATCCAATTCCAGAGGAGGGCAAATGCTTCCTCCCCTCCTGTTGAAGCTCATGAATAGCACCAACTTTTCCTCATCCATGGAGACCGCGGTGGCGTAGCGGCTAGTGCGCTCGCCTAACGCCAAGGCACTCCCGGATTTTTGTATGTGGGAATCGTGGCGTACGATGCCGTTGGCCGGCGGGTTTTCTCGGAGATCTCCCATTTTCCCCACCCTTGCATTACGGCACTGCTCAATACTCATATCGCTTGATCGTCCGCTTCACTCTCGCATCCATATTGCTGACGCTGTCTAAAGGCGGGATCAAAGTTCAAATTTTCGATTCCCCCTCCTTGTATTTAGAATCACGCATGTCGGACCACAGCACGATTTAGAAATTTTTGATATAAGAGGCAACCTGAGTGTCGACACTGCAATGGGACAGAGTACATAAGAACAAAGAGGCGAAAAGGCGTGGCGGTTTCTTTGATGTGGGTGTACCCATCCTCTGATTTGCTGCGCGAGGCTCTGGGAACGGGCCTTGCGTATGATTGGCTACTGCATGCCGAAAAATTTTCCCTATTGGCTGGGCTACAGACTGATGTGTAGGCTACCAGGCGCTGATTGGCGAACAGCATTTCTTTGCTGGCCAGTAACGCCATCTTTGCTTTCTCTGAAATGTTTAATATAATATTTTTCACCTCTATAGGAGGGTAAGGAGTAGGAGGGCAATTAATAAAAACTATGTGACAGTCAATCGAGGACAAGAGCAATAACGTTATGTGGAGACAGTTCAGGTGGTAGAAATAAGGGAACTGGGGAGGAGGGAGGAATTGAGAGAACGCTATTAATAATTAAGTAACATAAATTCACGAATTAAGAATCAATCAAGCAAACAGGGATCTGGATATCGCTAATTATTAAGGGGCCCGTCTACCTGGCGCTTGTTACTGCGTTGCAGAGTGTTTTAAATAAATGTTTCCCAACGAAACGTGCGTGTAATGTGCTGGTCTACGAAAATAAAACACATTTCAAACGAGGCCTGTTGAGTACTTTCAAGATGCCACGCACACTAGAAACACCATTTCAAAACATTCAAAATAGCTAAAAAAANGAGGCCTGTTGAGTACTTTCAAGATGCCACGCACACTAGAAACACCATTTCAAAACATTCAAAATAGCTAAAAAAAAACTGCTATTTTATGTATAAAAAAAATACTCAAGGGCCTTGCATTGAACCTTATTACAGACTTTCCGCTAATTAAATAATAGGATCCCGGCTTAAAGTCCCATAGGTACACGCAGTACGACGAGAACACTGCACGCCAGTTCAGAACCTTGCGCTTAGCGGCGATGGCGCACTTGATGCGCGTGGCAANCAGTACGACGAGAACACTGCACGCCAGTTCAGAACCTTGCGCTTAGCGGCGATGGCGCACTTGATGCGCGTGGCAATATCACCTTTATTGCTCCTACTCTTCTCGGCCTCAAACGCGGATCGAAGTTGCAGGAACGCAGGCCCCTTAAGGAGAGTCTACGGAAAGGCTAGCAACAAACGCATGAGAGTATTCGAGCAGGTGGCCGGGTATGAGGGCGATTCTGTTCAGCGTAGAGAGGAGTTTAATGCGAGGGAAAAGGGTAAGTTATAGTATTACTGTACATCGTGATCTGCTGATGGTCTTCATGTGCACTTGTTCTTAGCCTCACTAAGTGATCAAATACTAAACCATTAAATAACACAATTTTTGTAAATAAAGTAAATATTCCCAAATTAATTTTAATTTGTGAGAACGGTAAGGGAGATGATGAAAAACAACGGTTAATACTGGGTGGACTATAGGCGGCAACGATTTTATTACACAACATAAAAAAATGTAATGCTTTATTTAAGAAAGAAACATCAATTATTTGTAAGGGGCGTGAGAAGGGGTGGACTGAGGGGGTATATGAGTGTTAGTTGCAATCACTAGGTTATAAAATGATCTGTATTTCTATAAAACAATTACCTTTCTGCGCAAGGCAACGCCTTATGAGGAATAGGCATAGATTTTGAAGGAAAAGGTACACTGAAGAGAAAAAAAACTGGTATAGGCGTGCGCATGCAAATAACAGAGGTATGGAACCAATCAGAGTAACGCGATGCGGTCGGNAAACGATCAAAGTAACAATCTCCACAGTTAAAATTTTACTATGAATTATTTTGTAAAATTCACTTTTTTTGCTTTTCTGTTTATCAGCTTGTTTGCTCAAACACATCTTTAATAACATTTCAAGTACCAAAGATGGAAAAGTACTTTCGTGACATAGTAACTGGACTCGAATTTAGAATTTCGCCTAGATGAGAAAATAATTTAGCATAGGGAAGGAAAACCTACACCTATAATAATGAAGATAATATTCGTATTTTGTAATTTACAGCTATATAATTGAAATTTTGCTAGGTAGGGCGAAAGGGAATGCGGAAATGAAATTAAGCCAAACACAATTAACGAAGTTCCGAAAATTCGTAAAATGAGAAAAGCAAATCTATTAACCCCCTAATGGACACATTGAATTTTTGTTTCGGGTGTTGTAAAAAAAGAAGCCTTCGGTGTGAGAAGTACTTAAGAATTTCTTATAAAAACTGACACTTTGGAACCTATAGAAAGGATTTCAGTAGATCTCCATGCAACAAGAAACAACCAGTCGTAAAATACTTGGTGTGTCAGCAGCAACCAATCGCATTGCCAAGGGAAAGGCGGTGTCCGTATTGGCGCTAGCTTCTGGACTTGTACAGCAACGACCCTAAATGCACATATTCTGCAACATGTTAGACGTGAACTTGTACAAGTTAGTGAGAGAATAGATTTGGGCGACTGTTAACAGCGAGTCTTTGAGAGCTGATAAGGGTGATTGAGGCGAGTATGCAGCAGCACCGGAAAGAAAGGGCGGGAGAAATGGGAGATCCCGAGAAAACCCGCCGAGCAGCGGCATCGCCCGGCACGCTCCCCACATGCGGAAAGTCCGGGAGTGGCCTGGCCGGGGATTGAACCCGGTTCACCTTGGTGGGAGGCGAGTAAGCTAACCGCTCAGCCCCCGCGGTCCGTGAACGAGCATAAACTGGTTAAAATGCCAAGAGGTTAAGTATAGTAAAAGAAAGATCCGGAATGTTTTTGACTATACATATGGTAATCAATAAGGATACGGCAGCTTACCTTATGCAAGAGAAGGGGTAAAGGGCAAGAGATGTGTTAGGTAGGGGGTAAGATGCCACATCATAAAGAGGGAAACGCTGATGTCGTGGGAAATCATTTCTCAGCACATAATTCTGCAATAAATTTAGGCTAAATAGGATTAACTCCGGCTAAGTACTTGGCGGAATGCCTTTGAGGAGAAAACAGTTTTTAATTCCATATCCTGTAAATCACTATTTGTTTCTCTCTCAAGATTCGCTTCTTTTCACTACAGACGTAAATCCCTGAAATTAACTCCAACAAGAACTCTAAACGTACTGAAATAAAACAAAATTTTTGCGTCATATTTTATTTTACATTATTGCGACATTTTATTTTAAAGTTATTAAGATTTCCTAGAAATGTTGAATTTTTTGTTTGTTGTATACAACTACATAAAAGCAAAACAATAAAACTTAAAAATATCCTATATTTGAATATTTACCACCCTTAAAGTTAAATAAAAAAAGCAACGCATGCGAAAACTGGCATTGAATTTTTTTTTAAGATATATAAATATACATTACAATGCACTGATACTGGTAAACGCACAATAAAGTATTTCCACGCATCTTTACTGAATCATACAAAAATAAGGTAACTTGAGAATGATGATAAATTCTTGGACTTTGTATATTATATTGTGCTAAAATAAAAAAGATGATAAGAGATGGTCAGCTCTCTGCTGCAGACAAGACAGTTTTAAAATTTTTTACAATAATTAGTTTGGAAGTAATCAACATTTAATTGGTTTTAAACGCTAAACGTTATTTTATCCTGTGACGATCTTCTACTGGAAGCACTCAACATTGAGCAGCTTCCAAACTAATACACATCTCATACTATTACGATTTGCGAAGAAATACAACCAAACATTTTCAATACATTCCATAAAAATTTGTGAACCGTGTAAAAAGCATTCGATAACAACGAAACTTGGTAAATAACAAGATTACAATATAATGGGATGGTGCGTGTACGTAAGTCGTATGAAGGCGATGCCATTAATCATAATTCCACGTATATAAACAGTCCTTAGAGCACAGCATATTATGTAACTCGCCCGATACGAGCCAAGCGTGAACAACGAGTGATAGGTAGTGGCAGTGACATTTCGCGAAAATATTTCGAGACAAGATAGAGCCCAAAGCACTGTATGGTCGTCCAGCTTCTTTGATTGGCTAAATAATGTTCTGACANGAAATACAACCAAACATTTTCAATACATTCCATAAAAATTTGTGAACCGTGTAAAAAGCATTCGATAACAACGAAAATTGGTAAATAACAAGATTACAATATAATGGGATGGTGCGTGTACGTAAGTCGTATGAAGGCGATGCCATTAATCATAATTCCACGTATATAAACAGTCCTTAGAGCACAGCATATTATGTAACTCGCCCGATACGAGCCAAGCGTGAACAACGAGAGATAGGTAGTGGCAGTGACATTTCGCGAAAAGATTTCGAGACAAGATAGAGCCCAAAGCACTGTATGGTCGTCCAGCTTCTTTGATTGGCTAAATAATGTTCTGACANGATTTCGAGACAAGATAGAGCCCAAAGCACTGTATGGTCGTCCAGCTTCTTTGATTGGCTAAATAATGTTCTGACACGTGTTAATCGTCTGCGCACGAATCACGAAGGTTCAGTGTCGGAGTTACTTAGTCCTGAGTGGCTTGGTCAAAGACGGACACGGCACCAGCAGCCAATGGAGGTATAACAACAGCTGAGGTGTGTATATAGTATTGAAGTATACTGTGTGCTCCGATTTTTACGCGAAAAGTCAGTGGTCCTAGTGATAGGCATGCAGAGGAGACGTACGAGAAAATTATGGAGTTTGAGCGAGAATGCAGGGCCCTAAGAGTCAGGATGGATGGAGCACCTAATTGTCATTTCATTTGGATCTATCTTACTTCACAGTCAGATTATGTTATGGGAGCGACGGGCACGCGACGGTACTCGTACACTCATACATGGCTTACAGGTTATGGACGATCCAGCAGAATACCCAGAATGAGGACCATTATACTGTCAGGTAGGAACGAACAGTGCTAGTGGCTTCCTTGTCCACCGTCTAGTGACAAGTGGCAGCTTCATAACACTGTGGCATCTACCAGAAGCATTTCTATACGCCTAGCCCAGGCAAATCTGCGATCGTGACGACCTTTGCATGTTCTGCTATAAACACCTTAACGTAGCCACTTTCGTTTGCAGTGGTGCCAGCTGAAATCTACGTGCAATGCTACGGCCTAGAATTATTTATGTATTGTGAATAGCAATGAATTACGTTACATGACCACCAGGCTTGAGTCTGGAGGACCACACTTGAACGCTACAATCACTGCCTCACTTTAGAGCGGCACACATCCTCTACTACCTAGGCAAATGCCCGGGGAGCCATCACATACGATACGAGGGTTATTTCATACAGAGCAGCACGTTAACGACACCCTGCGGCCTCATGTACTACCTTTCCTAGCCGAGTGTCCTGGAGTCTGTTTCCTGCAAGATAATGCTCGCCTGCACAACAGCTTTGGTTTACCACAAGTGTCTACATCATGTTTCAACACATTCGTGGCTTACTCTTTCATCGGATTCGACGTCCATTGAGCTCTAGAAGGACCTCGTGGAACGACGACTTCCTCTATGGAGAAGTGTTTGTGATCTGGAGCATAATTGGCAGCATGTATCCAGGCACGAGGTGGTATAACGAGGTATTTAAGGTGCTATTCTCCTGCTCCTCAAGTGGGCCGAACATCGTCCTGATGCAAGAATATTGTAATCACGTCTCTCTTTTGTCAGTAACATCACACTAATAAAGTTGCGTTTCAAGCCAATGGTTCCACCGAGCGAAGTGGAGCAGTGGTGAACTTTTCGGGAGAACCTGGGCTCGATTACCAGTCCGGCCATCATGAGTTAGGTTTTACATGGTTTCCTGAAGTCACTCCAGGCGAATACTGGTATAGTTCCTCACTGCAAGCCAATGAGAGACGTTAAGACAAAAATACAACAGCTTGGAGTTCACTCTATAGCCACGAAATAACACAAATTTTGCAGGTCCCTACAGTTATACCTCTCGAAGGACCCTGTACCTATGGTAAACACTGAACCAAATGCAGACCCAATCATGGCCTCTCACTATGGCAGCAACCAACCAGTGAGATACTGATACCTGCTTTGTTTAACAAACGAATTTCAAGTCTAGCCTATGGGCAGGGGCAGTGATATTTCGCGAAAATATTTCGAGACAAGATACAGTCCAAAGCACTGTAGGGTCATCCGGCTTCTTTGATTGGCTAAAAAATGTTCTGACCTGTGTTAACCGTTTGCGCACGAATCACGAAGGTTCAGTGTCGGAGTTACTTAGTCCTGAGTGGCTTGGTCAAAGACGGACACGGCACCAGCAGCCAATAGAGGTATAACAACAGATGAGGTGTGTATATAGTATTGAAGTCTACTGTGTGCTCCGATTTTTACGCGAAAAATCACTGGCCCTACCAATCAGTTATATTCCCGATGCTATAAGATTTGAAAATTCTCATTCTACGTTAACCCCAAATAAATTTGAATATTTACATGCTATTTAACAGATCAAACAATTAACATTTGTGTGCTCACTCATTCTTTCTACAAGCAGATGTGTTTCTTTAAAGAAAAATCTCATTTGTTGTTATATATGTATACATAGGGGTCAGTGAATTTTCGCCTAAAAATCGGAGAACACAGAAGACTTCAATACTATATAAACACACCTCAGCTGTTGTTATAATTCCATTGGCCGTGTTCGTCTTCGACCAAGCCACTCCGTACTAAGTGACTACGACACTGAACCTTCGAGATTCGTGCGCAAACGGTTAACACGGGCTAGAACATTTTTTTAGCCAATCAAAGAAGCTGGATGACCCTACAGTGCTTTGAACTGTATCTTGTCTCGAAATCTTTTAGCGAAATATCACTGCCCCTACCCATACAAAATATCGAACCGTCTCTGGATCACGTGTTTTGTACCAAACTTCTAGAACGCAGTTCACATGCCATTCAGGCGGAGTCTTAACCCATTCAGTAAACGCGTCCACAATCGCAGACGCGTTGCAAATGAACAACACTTGTGACAAGGGACACCCGTTCGCGAAAAGATTTCCGTGCATGTTGGATTTCAATACCCCACGTGCATATCAGCAATTGTCTTTTTCTTATCGGTCGCGTGTTTTTGCGAGAAAAGATTACCTTACTGGGTTGGCCAAACAGAATCACGTTACTCCTGTAGTGTTGGGAGCTGGTATGCGAAAACTGCATTCTCCAGACTGGAAACCTTAAGCCTGGCTGCTACACGTGTTCGACATGATTGGTTAATGCCAGTGTCCTCGAGCAAGCAGTACGTTTTTTGTTCGTTGCAAAACAAGTGCTGAAAACAATTACAGCACATACCAAAAAAAATTACGTATCTGCAACACTTGGACTTGAAAAGTAACGCGTGACCGAAAGGGTTAAAATAATTCTCTCTTTTAAGGCGCCTCTAACGTCACCAAAATTCCGTTCGTACATTTCCTGAGAATGACAACCGTGCGGATATAGACGAACTTGAATACTTGGCTAATTGTATTTAACTGCTACAGCAAACATTCTCAGTCTATCAGTTTTAAAGATAACCGTTTCGAACGAAAACTATTCTACGTGACATTTCGTAATCTTACAAAATTTTATCTCCAATATTTCTTTTATAAAATTTTATATAAATATTTACATTAAAAATGAAAGACTTTTTTAAATCTTTTAATGTGGCAGTATTCTCTGAGAAAGTCGTGTTGGATTATTTTTTGTTCGAAAAGGTTATCTTTAAAATTGATTCACTGAGAAGGAATTTATTTGACAGTGATTTCTCATTTAAACTCTACGGGTACAGGTTTAGTAGGAAGAGCTCTTATATTTGTGTGATAATTTTTTTAATTAGTGTGGCTTTTTATAGAAAACCGTAAAAAATACCATTTAATATCAACGAAACTCCCACTACTCAGATATTCATGAATGTTTGTGCTCATAAAGACCATCCGGCTACTTATTTAACTGACGTCACCACGGGGGGATTTCGGATCACAAGGTTCTGTCCGAAGCATAGACTGAAGTTGAGGTAGACCGATTCTTCGTGTTCTGCGCATGTACCCAACCAAACAACACAACTGTCAAAGTCACTTGGTCAACAGCGATGAACGTGTTAGTGTATATCTTAATTTTTAAATGAAAATCACAATTATATAAATATAATATTTTTTACCAATTTGAACTTAATCAAACTGCAGTACTCGTTGTTTAGAGGAAGTATAAAAACTTCTCAAGGCACTTGTTTATTAAACGGTGCCCTAACCGCAAATCCAATCCACGCCCTTTATGCCAGTCGTGTTGGCAGAGAAGCAGTTCAATGTTGGGATAGGTAAACTGGTTGTGCGCAGCCAGCGAGATCGCTCTACCTCATCTTTAGTGTATGCTTTGAAGCAGGAGTAAGTCACACATTTAGCGCGTGCTCCGTTTCAAAACATATTAAAATAAAATAAATTTCACCNACACGGAGACTGGTTGTGCGCAGCCAGCGAGATCGCTCTACCTCATCTTTAGTGTATGCTTTGAAGCAGGAGTAAGTCACACATTTAGCGCGTGCTCCGTTTCAAAACATATTAAAATAAAATAAATTTCACCACACTGTTCTCAAAACCACCACGTAAAAATAATATAACACACCACGTGGTTAAATAGCAGCGTGTACGTTTGTTTATATTTCATTTTACGACACAACCATCGCAATTTTACCCCTAAAAAAGTTTTACCAGCTNTAGCGTGTACGTTTGTTTATATTTCATTTTACGACACAACCATCGCAATTTTACCCCTAAAAAAGTTTTACCAGCTTTAATAACGTATCGTTTGTACGTTTAAATCGGTTCTCTCTGTCCGGGCTTTCACGCCAGACACATTGAAATCACGTACCGTAACTGTACTTGAATGGCAATCAGCCATTTTATACGAGAGTCCCTATCCCAGTTCTTTCATAACATAATCCTTCCTTTATTATCATAAATATTACTTTTCACTGTGTCTCTGAAATCGAGTAGAAAAAAAAANTTCATAACATAATCCTTCCTTTATTATCATAAATATTACTTTTCACTGTGTCTCTGAAATCGAGTAGAAAAAAAAAACGTAAGAGGGCGTTTCTATGCCCCATTCTAATTAAAAGATAAAAAAAAAGTCACTACATACCTTTTCTTTAACGAGTACCAAATACCGGCTATAAATTTAAAGTCACATTGCGTATTCAAACATGCTGCCCGTGAACGAACACGAAAACAAACATAAATTGAAAGTTGCTGAACCCGAAGCAGGACACCCGCCCTAACATCGTGACGTGCTACCATACGCACGACTCCATAAACACATCCAACATACGACCGCGTGGGATAGAACACAAACCATTCTGTCAACAAGGCTCGCCACCGCGGTACAACTTCTTCATTGGAACTCGCGCACAAATGATCGGCACTGCACGTGATTGTGCTACCAAACCGCCAGGTGTAGGTTCGGCGTTTACGATGTTGCTGGTGACGCAAATTGAGAATAAATAAAAAATAAAAAATAACAACAAATTTGCAAACGCACCTTACTGGAACTCTTTTATCGCGACTCGTAAAAAATAATATTTACGGTTTCTGGAGTCGTGTAATCTACCATCCCGAGGAGTCATTTCCCAAGTAGCTTTAACAACTGCGCGAACAGAATTTACAAAATTCTACAATACCGGAATTTTATTTTGAATACGCATGCATAAGGAGTTGTCTCATTACCAGTGCAACAGCGGTTATGATGGCGGGGAAAATGGTTATAAAACAGGGCTTTTAACGGTTTCGACGTCTCATACTCTAAGGCGCAGTGTATAAATTACACGTTCAGGTATTAAGGATTAACACATTCATATGCGCATACAACTGAAAACTTAGGACTAAGTCAGCAAGTGTATATTATACATTTTATGTTCGGTGGTGGGTTGTCTCGTTTATAAGCGGTCTTCGCCGCTTGGAAGGCGTTAATTCGATATTTTTCTCTTAATGTTAGTACATATGATATCAATTTCTTCAGTATGTGCGATGCGTAGGGACTAAAATTTCATGGACAAATTGTAATACGTGTTAGATTAAAAAGACGTGTACATTTAAGTCACTTTTGCTAATGAGTCATAGTTTGTAAGACACACCCTGCAAGACTACAGAGTCACAGAATGAAGGCTGTTCACGGTAAACTGAGCATTCTTGAAAGCCCTGCTTAAGATCTACTTGTATGCACATTGTGTATTCTTCCAAAATATCTACAGTTGACATTGTCATGGGCATGGCATTGCCTGGTTCGGTCAAGTGAAACTATGAAATTATCAGCAAAGTAAATATTTTACAAATTTTATAATTATTACACTTAAATACATAAAAAAAAAACAGAAAGTAAGAAAATAATTTCAGTATTTACAAATTTTTACCAAACACTTTGAATTCAGCGCTAACAGGTGGAACTACTTTCGCTCTGTCGTTGCCAACTTAACTGGGTGCATGCCAGTCAGAGTGGCCGTCAAAATATACGCAGGTAGAGGCAGTGGCATTTTTCAAAGGTTTATTTCAAAAGTGCTCACTTTACCGTTTACAGACTTTAGTAAGTGCACAGAGACGAAATGGCGTGGCAGTTATTTTGATGTGCATGCACCTATTATCTGATTGGCTGTGCGAATCTCTGGGAACGAGCCTTGATTGGCTACTGCGTGCTGCGAAAGGTTCTCTGTTGGCTGGGATTCCGGCTGGCGAGACGATTACCGCGTTCTGATTGGCGAATTTCGTTCCAGCATTTTGCTGGTTAGTGACGCCATTTTGCTGCCGTGTGATGTTGGTGTTCGCGGTTTAGGCGGCTTTTCCACCTCTGTATTTGTAAGTTCTCTGTGCTAGCGGCATATTTTCTTTATGACTGGGTGACTAATCAGGCTAGATTTAATTTACGGTTTCAAGTGTTGCAAACAAAAAAAAAATTATGCATGCTGTACTTAAGTCGACACAGCAATTGTTTAGTTGTAACAGCCAATGAGCTGTAGGCTATATATTCGGCTACAATATTCTGAACTAATCGTGACCAAGACCAGTAAGATTGTTTGCGAATCACTTACCCACGTGTAAGATAATTGGTCGCTGAGCTTCGCGGTGTGCAGTTCATACCAAAAATTACCTATACGTGCGTAATGTACACGATTGTATACACTGGGTCTGAATGTTGTGTAAGCCACGTTCTACTGTTCGCACTATGCCTGTAAGCAAGGCGCGAAGCGCTCTCAGCAACGAATTTCTGTAAAAAAAAAAACTTGCGTAGTCCGTTCACGGTTACTTCCAACTTTCCTGTAGCACTGATTAAGTTTTACTTCCAGGATTTTTCCTCCGCCTCATGTAAAATAAGTTTAACCAAGTCTAGGAATTTACACCAAATGGACAACGCACCGCATTCGTGCGCGCTCTGTGTAATAATATTTTGCGTAAGAACTATTTCTTACTAGGCATTACCAACACACCTATTTCCTCCCTGATTTTATTCATATTAATTATAAAATCAATATTATAATTTATAAATATAATGTAAATAAATTTTNTATTTCCTCCCTGATTTTATTCATATTAATTATAAAATCAATATTATAATTTATAAATATAATGTAAATAAATTTTCGATTTACCAAAATACGGTACTTTTACGTTGATAGAAGTATAGAACTCTTGTGATGCACGTCATATTTATGAAACAACCAAACGTGTCATATATGGGGTGATTTTTTTAAAGGTTTGATTAAAAAAGAGTAAAGAATCTACAAATAGACTATAATGATAATTTTTGGGGCTCGTAACGCAAGGTCTCGGAATAATTCAGCCGATAGCGGGTAGCAATATCGCCCCTCACTTGGAGACATAAGGTTTGATTCCGTGCACCCACATTTGGAATTTTCCAAGAGGTTGTTGGTTGTGGCCCACAACCATACCATATGGCTAGAGACCTGAAAAATTCACGAGTTCAACGACCTGTAGGCTGTACTCCGCTGTCGTGTGTAAAAATCACGCAAATATCACTGTTCATTGGTTGCTTGTTGTATTAGCGGAATACGGTGATTCGATCTGCATTTTACTGTGAATTTATTATTGGCTCAGAGTTGTCCAGGAGGTGTAAACTAACGGGGGGACCAATATCATTATCAATACAAACGTACGAGGTTTCGAATTCTAGCTTGTCTCGAAATGAAAGCGCGAATTTTTCAGGTCTATACATATGACTAGCGACACCCGAATTTCGCGAAAAGATTTCATGACCAGTTGTATTTCATAACACTTAAGCTCAGCTCCACTTTCTTGATTGGATTATTTACGCGTTGTGCGTCTTAGGCGTCTGCCCGCGAATCACAGACTCACGCTACAGGAGTAACCTAATTCTGGTTGGCCAGCCCAGTAAGAAAATGTTTTGTAGTAAAGACACGCGACCACTAAGCAAAAGAAAATTGCTGATATACCCGTAGGGTATTGAAATATAACATGAGTGGAAATCGTTTTGCGAAATTCGTATTTCCCTACTTATAACTTTGAACAGTATGCCCGAGTGTAGCTCGGGCGAAGCAAACCCAGAAATATCTCGAAAACTGAAGCCATAAATCAAACAAATACAGTTTCATTGCTTTCATAGCTTTTGTCACTATTTAACGTGAACACTTCAGCTCATCAACAAACATTTCTGTTAACAAATTAGTATGTTTTTGTATTACTACGCAAATGAACACGATAAACGGGAAATCATGTTAACCAAAAAAATAATATCTGATTGGGAGATTTTTAACTTGGCTTTGTATTGGCTGAGAGCCGGCCAATAATGGACGTTGCACAGTATGGCGTAGCATCCAGTGCGCCGTGGGCGAGTAGCACGGAATAGAGCCCGCTGTTTTCCGCGAAAGGACTCCGCAACTAGTTGTGCTCCAAAACACGTTAGTTAGGGAACCAATATCGTGTTTGGATGGTTTCAACTCGCCCACGTCTGAAGTGTCTACCAACCAGTCACGGACGTTCGGTGCCAGGGTAATATTAATCATTCCGATTGGTCCAGTTGAGTAGAAAATGCATTCTCACACAGACACGCAGCCAATGACGAAGGGAAATCTGCAAACTTGCACGTAAGAAGTTGAGGTATATATAGCCTGTGCATAAATATATTCGCGAAAAATAGGTGGTCGTAGAAAAGACCATCACAATATGGTGCTCTTTTATGTTGGATGCAGGTAACTTACTACTAGTTTATCTTAAATAGCTGTAAACATTATCAGACTTCTTCTAAGTGTTAAGAGCAGAGAGGTAAAAACCGCTAAACTCCAACAGCACACGCCAGAAAAATGACTCCACCGACCTGCAAAATTTCGGAACGCCGTTCACCGGTCAGAGCCTGGTAACATACCCGCCACCCGACAGCCCAGCCAATAGGGAACCTCCTGCAGCACGCAGTAGCCAATCAGACACAAGTCCAGATGACGGAGACTCGCGCAGCCAATCAGAGAATGGGGGACGCCCGCGTGAAAGGAACAGTTTTTGTCGTTTCGTCTCTGTTTTTTTTTTAAACGTTACGGTACCCAAGACTGATTTACAAGTACGAAATTGGGTCATGCAATTCAGCTGACAGTTGAATAGTAACTGACATGTGTGCATAGGCGTGCGCAAGGGGGGTGCAGTTGCACCCCCATTGCATCATGTAATTAGGAAGCTAAAAAATATTCTTGACAATTTCGTCTTTTCACTAGACAGTTTGTGTGTTTCAATGACCACTGAATTAAAAGTATGTGATGAATACATTCGGTGTATATTGTTACTTTGTATTTTTTAATCCCGTAAATGTATATCTTTATTTTAAGGTTTGCACCCCTCATTTCCTAACACTACGCACGCCTGTACAGGTGTGCTTCTCGTCAGGCTTGGCCCAAACACTAAGTGGTACGCAGGGTCTTATTTTTCAAATAACTGCAATGCCACTATTTTATGTGGATCAGTTATTTTACCTTACTTGGGTGAAATAGACGAAAGTTCTTAAGTTAATAATTTAAAAAAACGTTTGATGATAAAGACCACGGTACTTAACCCTTTATTTTCTTAGGTAGAGACCTGAAAAATTTGCGTTTTCGTTCCGGTACGAGCTAGACTACAAACGAATATACTTCTGTGCTTCTTTGCGATTGGCTCACGACTCAACCTGATACCTAGAGACCAGCAAAGCTCGCGTTATTAATTAGCCACACGTTAGAATTAACTTTCTTATATGTGTCAAAGCAGATTTAGAGATTTAATTGGCTACTGGCAACTATACAGCGTCATTTGCCTGCGTGACCGCGTTACTGGAGATTGGTGGCTTTACGTATGAGCTTTTACTATTGGCTAAAAGTGTACTTGGCATGCGCTTCACGGATTGTCAGCCAATGAGAGACGTTAAGACAAAAATACAACAGCTTGGGGTTCATTCTATAGCCACGAAATAACACAAATTTTGCAGGTCCCTACAGTTATACCTCTTGAAGGACCCTGTGCTTNTATTTCCTCCCTGATTTTATTCATATTAATTATAAAATCAATATTATAATTTATAAATATAATGTAAATAAATTTTTGATTTACCAAAATACGCTACTTTTACGTTGATAGAAGTATAGAACTCTTGTGATGCACGTCATATTTATGAAACAACCAAACGTGTCATATATGGGGTGATTTTTTTAAAGGTTTGATTAAAAAAGAGTAAAGAATCTACAAATAGACTATAATGATTATTTTTGGGGCTCGTAACGCAAGGTCTCGGAATAATTCAGCCGATAGCGGGTAGCAATATCGTNTAACGCAAGGTCTCGGAATAATTCAGCCGATAGCGGGTAGCAATATCGTCCCTCACTTGGAGACATAAGGTTTGATTCCGTGCACCCACATTTGGAATTTTCCAAGAGGTTGTTGGTTGTGGCCCACAACCATACCATATGACTAGAGACCTGAAAAATTCACGAGTTCAACGACCTGTAGGCTGTACTCCGCTGTCGTGTGTAAAAATCACGCAAATATCACTGTTCATTGGTTGCTTGTTGTATTAGCGGAATACGGTGATTCGATCTGCATTTTACTGTGAATTTATTATTGGCTCAGAGTTGTCCAGGAGGTGTAAAGTAACGGGTGGACCAATATAATTAGCAATACAAACGTACGAGGTTTCGAATTCTAGCTTGTCCCGAAGTGAAAACGCGAATTTTTCAGGTCTCTACATATGACTAGTGACACCCGAATTTCGCGAAAAGATTTCATGACCAGTTGCATTTCATAACACTTAAGCTCAGCTCCACTTTCTTGATTGGATGATTTACGTGTTATGCGTCTTAGGTGTCTGCCCACGAAGCACATACTCATACTACAGGAGTAACCTAATTATGATTGGCCAGCCCAGTACGAAAATGTTTTGTAGTAAAGACACGCAGCCACTAAGCAAAAGAAAATTGCTGATATACCCGTAGGGTATTGAAATCCAACACGAGTGGAAATCTTTTTGCGAAATTCATATTTCCCTACTTATAACTTTGAACAGTATGCCCGAGTGTAGCTCGGGCGAAGAAAACCCGGAAATATCTCGAAAACTGAAGCCATAAATCAAACAAATACAGTTTCATTGCTTTCATAGCTTTTGTCATTATTTAACGTGAACACTTCAGCTCATCAACGAACATTTCCGTGAACAAATTGGTACGTTTTGTATTACTACGCAAATGAACACGATATACGGGAAATCATGCTAACCAAAAAATAATATCTGATTGGGAGATTTTTAACTCGGCTTTGTATTGGCTGAGAGCCGGCCAATAATGGACGTTGCACAGTATGGCGTCGCATCCAGTGCGCCGTGGGCGAGTAGCACGGACTAGAGCCAGCTGTTTTTCGAGAAATGACCTCACGACTAGTTGTACTCCAAAACACGTTAGTTAGAGAACCAATATCGTGTTTGGATGGTTTCAACTCGCCCACGTCTGAAGTGTCTACCAACCAGTCACGGACGTTAGGTGTCAGGGTAATATTAATCATTCTGATTGGTCCAGTTGAGCAGAAAATGCATTCTCACACAGACACGCAGCCAATGACGAAGGGAAATCTGCAAACTTCCACGTAAGAGGTTGAGGTATATATAGCCTGTGCATAAATATTTTCGCGAAAAATAGGTGGTCGTAGTAAAGACCATCAGAATATGGTGCTCTTTTATGTAGGATACAGGTAACTTACTACTAGCTTATCTTAAATAGCTGTAAACATTCTGAGACTTCTTCAAAGTTTTAAGAGCAGACAGGTAAAAACCGCTGAACTCCAACAGCACACGCCAGAAAAATGACTCCACCGACCTGCAAAATTTCGGAACGCCGTTCACCGGTCAGAGCCTGGTAACATACCCGCCACCCGGCAGCCCAGCCAATAGGGAACCTCCTGCAGCACGCAGTAGCCGATCAGACACAAGTCCAGATACCGGAGACTCGCGCAGCCAATCAGAGAATGGGGTACGCCCACTTGAAAGGAACAGTTTTTGTCGTTTCGTCTCTGTTTTTTTTTAAACGTCACGGTACCCAAGACCGATTTACAAGTACGAAATTGGGTCATGCAATTCAGCTGACAGTTGAATAGTAACTGACATGTGTGAATAGGCGTGCGCAAGGAGGGTGCAGTTGCACCCCCATTGCATCATGTAATTAGGAAACTAAAAAATATTCTTGACAATTTCGTCTTTCACTAGACAGTTTGTGTGTTTCAATGACCACTGAATTAAAAGTATTTGATGAATACATTAGATGTATATTGTTACTTTGTATTTTTTAATACCGTAAATGTATATCTTTATTTTAAGGTTTTCACCCCTCATTTCCTAATTCTACGCACGCCTGTGCAGGTGTGCTTCTCGTCAGGCTTGGCCCAAACACTAAGTGGTACGCAGGGTTTTATTTTTCAAATAACTACAATTTCACCATTTTATGTGGATCAGTTATTTTACCTTACTTGGGTGAAATAGACGAAAGTTCTTAAGTTAATAATTTAACAAAACGTCTGATGATAAAGAACGCGGTACTTAACCCTTTATTTTCTTAGGTAGAGACCTGAAAAATTTGCGTTTTCGTTCCGGTACGAGCTAGACTACAAACGAATATACTTCTGCACTTCTTTGCGATTGGCTCACGATTCAACCTGATACCTAGATACCTGCAAAACTCGCGTTATTATTTAGCCACACGTTAGAATTAACTTTCTTATATGTGTCAAAGCAGATTTAGAGATTTAATTGGCTACTGGCAACTATACAGCGTCATTTGCCTGCGTGACCGCGTTACTGGAGATGGTGGCTTTACGTATGAGCTTTTACTATTGGCTAAAAGTGTACTTGGCATGCGCTTCACGGATTGTCAGCCAATGAGAGACGTTAAGACAAAAATACAACAGCTTGGAGTTCATTCTATAGCCACGAAATAACACAAATTTTGCAGGTCCCTACAGTTATACCTCTTGAAGGACCCTGTGCTTNAGTTCATTCTATAGCCACGAAATAACACAAATTTTGCAGGTCCCTACAGTTATACCTCTTGAAGGACCCTGTGCTTATGGTAAACACTGAACCAAATGCAGACCCAATCACGGCCTCTCACTATGGCAGCAACCAACCAGTGAGATACTGNCACTGAACCAAATGCAGACCCAATCACGGCCTCTCACTATGGCAGCAACCAACCAGTGAGATACTGATACCTGCTTGGTTTAACAAACGAATTTCAAGTCTAGCCTATGGGCAGGGGCAGTGATATTTCGCGAAAAGATTTCGAGAGAAGATACAGTCCAAAGCACTGTAGGGTCATCCGGCTTCTTTGATTGGCTAAAAAATGTTCTNAAAAGATTTCGAGAGAAGATACAGTCCAAAGCACTGTAGGGTCATCCGGCTTCTTTGATTGGCTAAAAAATGTTCTAGCCCGTGTTAACAGTTTGCGCACGAATCACTAAGGTTCATTGTCGGAGTTACTTAGTCCTGAGTGGCTTGGTCAAAGACGGACACGGCACCAGCAGTCAATGGAGGTATGACAACAGCCGAGGTGTGTAGACAGTATTGAAGTCTACTGTGTGCTCCGATTTTTACGCGAAAAGTCACTGGCCCTACCTATGGGTCATTCATAGGGGCAGTGAAATTTCGCGAAAAGATTTCGAGACAAGTTATATTATAAAACACTATATGGTTGTTTACCTTTATCGATTGGCTACATTAACCTGTTACTCTTAGTACGCGAATAAGTTTGATTCAGTGACAAAGTTATTTAATTCTAATTGGCCCGGTTAAAAACAGAAACGCTTCTCATGCAGAGGGCGACTGATGGCAAAATAAACATTTATGTTTGTGATTAGAGTATTGAAATTCACCATGTGCTCAGATTTTCTTTTCACAAAAAATCATTGGCTCTAGTCACTGAACCAGATAATATTTCTGGTACCTAGTCNATGTGCTCAGATTTTCTTTTCACAAAAAATCATTGGCTCTAGTCACTGAACCAGATAATATTTCTGGTACCTAGTCATAGGTGAATATACCGTCTAAAAACAGCACGAATACCGGCAAAATACTACAAAAAAGGTGAAATAGCCGCTTATTCTACGAACTCCAGCCGCACACACCAGCCATATGTCGTCACTCNAAATACTACAAAAAAGGTGAAATAGCCGCTTATTCTACGAACTCCAGCCGCACACACCAGCCATATGTCGTCACTCACCTAAACTGTAATGGAAGTTTTTAACCTATGCACAGTATGGAAATGATTCAACCCTTCAAGCTGTATACATGGGGATGTTTAGCGTCGCTGCTACATAAAGTCGGGAATTTACCTACGCCTTCGACTGTTTCCTGAGCAAATGTAGGAACGCTGCAATGAATGTATAAGGGGGAAAAAATTACCATTCCCGCTTTCTCACTAATTGTGTACACTGGTATGGTAAATTTGCGAATAATTTACAATCAGCGCTTGGTAACTTACTTGCCAGCTGACAGCCCAGCCAACAGGGAAGTATTTCGCAGCGCGCAGTAACCAGACACACGGCCCGCTTCGCAGACCCTCGCGTAGCCAATTAGCGAAAGAGTACCCGCACATCAAAAGTACCGTCACGCCTTTTAGTCCTTGTGTATATCGCTACAAGGGACCGCGGTGGTGTAGTGGTTAGACTACTCGCCACCCACAAATGCGAACCNAGATAGAGAGCGATAAAAAGGAGAGAGGTATGTAAGAAGCGGTACACGTCTCATTGCTCGTAGCTTATTATATATCTTGGTATATATTGAAATGCATAATGCAGAGAACGTAGCCTTTAGCTTGTTTAGTTGGCGTGTGTATAGCTACATTTCCGGTTGGGCATGGTTATAAAAAAAACCGCGTGCTCTCAGAAAGAACCTTGTCCTGAGGCTCTGAGTAACTCGCCTACCCGACGTCGTTGTAGGCGATACAGATAATTCACGGTCACTTCCAACTTTTCTGAAGCCCCGCTTAAGTTCTACTTCCAGGATATTTCTCCGCCTTACGCAAAGAAAGTTTAACAAGGTCTAAATTACACCAAATGGGCAACGCACTGCATTCGTGCGCACTCAGAGTAATGTTATTTTTCATACGAACTATTTTGTACTAGAAATTACCAAAACACCTATTTTCTCACTGTTTTTATTAGAATTAATTATAAATGAACTATTGTAATTTATAGATAAAATATTTGTTTAGTTTGAATTTGACTGAAAATTGGGTATTTTTATATTAACCCATCTATAAAATGCTTGTGATACGTGGCATGTTTAGGAGACAACCAATCACGTCATACATGGAGTGATTTTTCAAATGTTTGATTCAAAAAGTGTGAAGAAACCGCGAATGGATTATACACACTGACCACGAGTTGTGTTAGAACTCATGATAAGTTGTCGATGCGTGTTATTTATATGTAAGATTATGTAGCTTTAGAACGTTAGCCATCTTTGTGTAGTTTATTCGCGGTTTCTTAACACTTGTTGGTTCAAACCATTGAAAAATCACCCACTGTATAAAGGGTTTGGTTGTTTTCTAAACATGCCACGTATCACAAGCGTTTTGTACTCGTGTTCATAAAAGTACCTTATTTTCGGTTATATTAACACTTTCAGTCACAGGTAACTCTATAACTTTAGGCGTTACAAAATACAAATTTTTAGTTCGGGACTGTACTGATATCGATACGACGTTTCGTCATACATCGGAACCAATAAAAATCTGCCCGTACTTTATCGTACTGGCAGCAACGTTTATAAGGCTACCAAATATAGTTTCAACAGCGAATGATGTTTCCCACAAGTAGGGAACCTTCCTAATTGGACGGTATGTTATATTGTGCCCAGTGCAGACCATTGAAGTCACTTCATAAAGCAACGTTCCATATAACAGGACACTGTATCTGAAAAGGCTAAAATGTTATTTATATTTTCATTTGCAGATTATAATATTTCATCTATAATTGAAGTGAGAAAACATGTGCTTTGGTGTACATAGTAAGAAATTTATTAGTAAACACCTAGGAAGAAATTGTTCTATTGCAACATGTTATTACACCGAGTGCACACTAATTTGGCGCGTTGTCCGTTTTGGCGTAATTTCCTAGACTTGGTTAAGTTTTGTTTGCGTGAGGCGGAGGAATACCCTGGAAGTAGAACTTAAGAAGCAGGGCTTCAGGAAAGTGTGAGGTAATAGAGAATGGACTACGTGGGCTTACAAGCCGTGACACAAAGTAGATAGGCACACAGTGGCGAAATGGAATCGACGTTCCTATGTTGTGTGTGAAACCTATTTGTATTTGGCAGCGCGAAGCTGTAGGAACGGTTATTGTGCCTGACTAGATACTAGCATAGACTAAAGATGAGGTAGACCGACCTCGCTGGCTGCGCACAACTAATCTCCGTGTCCCAACATTGAACTGTTTTTCTGCCAACACGTCTAGCGAAAGCGGCATGGTTTGGATTTTAGGTTAGAAAACTGATTTGTAAACAAATGCTTCCAGATGTGCGCATACTTCCTCTAANGGATGGTAGGAGTGTTTTTTCGGGATCTTCCGTTTCCCCCAGCCCTTGCATTCCGGCGCTGCTCCATACTCACCTCGCTTCACCCTCATCGGCTCTCATGACCTCGATGTTAAGAGCCGCCCAAATCTCTTCACTCACTCTACTCTTTACACCGGTCCTACCTGATCTACCTGTTCGGCGTGATATGTTAGAGGTTTTTTTTCGCGGTTAGCTGAACACTTCGGAAATCGAAGTTTGAAAAAGATTAGTGCCCCCACTTCCATACGTTTTAATGGGGCCCACTAACTGGCACGCGGCCATTTGAAGTTGGTAACGACGGAGGGAAATTAGTTCCACGTCTTATAGTTTGATTAAAAGTGTAAGGTAAACATTTGTGAATACTAAGATGATTTCTTTTGCTTTCTGTTTTTTCTAATGTATGTTAAATGTAAGAATTTGGAAATTTTGTAAAAATTTGCTTTTGTTATAATTTCACAGTTCCACTTTACTGACGCATGACCAAAGCGATTGAGGTCCATGGCAATGTTAATTTTACATATGGCGGAAGAATACACAATGCTCGTATAAGCAGAGCTTAAGCAGGGCTTCCAAAATTGCTCAGTAGACCGCGACAGCGTATAAGCTGCGAATTCGCTTTAAAGAATTGAGAAGGTTTGTGGGGAAGGAAATTCCCCCGACAGTCGCATGCAATGCAGGCGGGAAACTAGTTTAGAGCAATTACCATTCCCAGTGATTCCGTCCGCCCACCTAAATATCAGATACGAAGTCACAACAAAAATAACTGGAGCTAGTCTTGATTTACAGTGCAAGCGCAAGGCTAGACATGCTCCGTATCTGAAGAAATTTATCTTGAGATAGAGAGCGATAAAAAGGAGAGAGGTATGTAAGAAGCGGTACACGTCTCATTGCTCGTAGCTTATTATATATCTTGGTATATATTGAAATGCATAATGCAGAGAACGTAGCCTTTAGCTTGTTTAGTTGGCGTGTGTATAGCTACATTTCCGGTTGGGCATGGTTATAAAAAAAACCGCGTGCTCTCAGAAAGAACCTTGTCCTGAGGCTCTGAGTAACTCGCCTACCCGACGTCGTTGTAGGCGATACAGATAATTCACGGTCACTTCCAACTTTTCTGAAGCCCCGCTTAAGTTCTACTTCCAGGATATTTCTCCGCCTTACGCAAAGAAAGTTTAACAAGGTCTAAATTACACCAAATGGGCAACGCACTGCATTCGTGCGCACTCAGAGTAATGTTATTTTTCATACGAACTATTTTGTACTAGAAATTACCAAAACACCTATTTTCTCACTGTTTTTATTAGAATTAATTATAGATGAACTATTGTAATTCATAGATAAAATATTTGTTTAGTTTGAATTTGACTGAAAATTGGGTATTTTTATATTAACCCATCTATAAAATGCTTGTGATACATGGCATGTTTATGAGACAACNCATGGCATGTTTATGAAACAACCAAGTACGTCATACATGGAGTGATTTTTCAAATGTTTGATTCAAAAAGTGTGAAGAAACCGCGAATGGACTATACACACTGACCACGAGTTGTGTTAGAACTCATGATAAGTTGTCGATGCGTGTTATTTATATGTAAGATTATGTAGCTTTAGAACGTTAGCCATCTTTGTGTAGTTTATTCGCGGTTTCTTAACACTTGTTGGTTCAAACTATTGAAAAATCACCTTTTTGTATAAAGTGTTTGGTTGTTTTCTAAACATGCCATGTATCACAAGCGTTTTGTACTCGTGTTCATAAAAGTACCTTATTTTCGGTTATACTAACACTTTCAGTCACAGGCAACTCTATAACTTTAGGCGTTACAAAATACGAATTTTTAGTTCGGGACTGTACTGATATCGATACGACGTTTCGTCATACATCGGAACCAATAAAAATCTGCCCGTACTTTATCGTACTGGCAGCAACGTTTATAAGGCTACCAAATATAGTTTCAAAACAGCGAATGATGTTTCCCACAAGTAGGGAACCTTCCTAATTGGACGGTATGTTATATTGTGCCCAGTGCAGACCATTGAAGTCACTTCATAAAGCAACGTTCCATATAACAGGACACTGTATCTGAAAAGGCTAAAATGTTATTTATATTTTATTTGCAGATTATAATATTTCATTTATAATTGAAGTGAGAAAACATGTGCTTTGGTGTACATAGTAAGAAATTTATTAGTAAACACCTAGTAAGAAATTGTTCTATTGCAACATGTTATTACACCGAGTGCACACTAATTTGGCGCGTTGTCCATTTGGTGTAGTTTCCTAGACTTGGTTAAGTTTTGCTTGCGTGAGGCGGAGGAATACCCTGGCAGTAGAACTTAAGCAGGACTTCAGGAAAGTGTGAAGTAATAGAGAATGGACTACGCGGGCTTACAAGCCGTGACGCAAAGTAGATAGGCACACAGTGGCGAAATGGAATCGACGTTCCTATGTTGTGTGTGAAACCTATTTGTATTTGGCAGCGCGAAGCTGTAGGAACGGTTATTGTGCCTGACTAGATACTAGCATAGACTAAAGATGAGGTAGACTGATCTCGCTGGCTGCGCACAACCAATCTCCGTGTCCCAACATTGAACTACTTTTCTGCCAACACGTCTAGCGAAAACGGCATGGTTTGGATTTTAGGTTAGAAAACTGATTTGTAAACAAATGCTTCCAGATGTGCGCATACTTCCTCTAACCAATTTGTAATGCAGTTTGATTAAATTCAAATTGGTGAAATTATTTCATTCACATAAAAAGTTTTTTGTCTTTTGAAAATTAAGATGTAAACAAAAACACGTTCGTCACGGTTTACCATGTGACTTTGACAGTTGTGTTCCTTTGGGGTTGGTCAATGCAGGGCACATGCGCAGAAGACGAATAAGCGGTCCACCTCATCTTTAGTCGATGGTTACTGCATGCTCCGGAATGTTCCGTATTTCCTGGCGAATAGGTTACCAGGAGCTGATTGGCGAACGGCGTTCCAACACTTTGCTGGTCAGTGATGCCGCGACCGGCGCGATGTAAACCGCTGTTTCACCTCGGTCTTTTTAATTGTTCTGTGGTGTCACCTCGACATTCAGAAAACTTTGTCAGTACGCCGGTCAAGGAGGCAGAGTCCTCGAAAAGAATTTGTGATGTCACAGCCTCCCTGTGACATCACAAATTATCCATTTATGCAGTTTGTTTTACTTTCCCGATGCACCAAAATTGAGGATTTCTGGTGATCTTACCTCAGTGTACGGTTGATAAGTTCTGGTTTAATGAAGGTACATGAAAAAAAAAAATGAAAAGTGACATATTAAGTATCGTGGTTTTGACATTTCTAACAGGGAAATAACCGTACAGGGGTGGGACACACATATAATAGTGTGCGCAGTCGGCATGCGCACTCTACCCCACTATTCCCTCTTCGACTCAAGTGTTCCGCCTGCCTGCAGCTATTTTGGGCTTTCGAGGTCTAGAAAGGTGTCAGCGCTAAGGTCGATTCTTACTCTCTCACCACTTGCCCCATCGCCTTTACGTGCAAGGTGCTCGACTGACGCGCAGTCTTCCTATATGCGACTTGCCTGAACGAGACTCTAACCGATGACCCTATATTTTTATGACACGCTTATATAGATACAATTATAAGCGTGTCTAAACACAAGCTTGAAGTTTCTGTGTGGAACATTTACGAGCTGAAACGCATTCTGAAAACACCCGTTTGAATCATTTTTGACGCAAAAAAAAAATACTTCCAGCTGAAATAAGAACTTGAAACTTGTATATGTAATAGCACGAAACTATTCTTAATTGCTCTCCGTGTTTAGACATTAATCTCTGTCTCATATAAGTTGGCCAGATTCTGACAGTCAGTGAGTGGCAACTTAAAGTATATGAAACATACAAAGTGCCATTTACAAAATCCCGTATCAGCTGATGCACGAACGAACAAAAGTTAATATTAAGTTGGCTATTCTGAGTGCACTGCCGACGCACATTACACAAGCANGCTGATGCACGAACGAACAAAAGTTAATATTAAGTTGGCTATTCTGAGTGCACTGCCGACGCACATTACACAAGCAGAAAATACGCAATAAGAAAAAGTTCCTAGATACATTAATACATTTTATTTTACGTGGTCATAAAACAGCTGTTTTTAGTGTTTGAAACTAAACTTCGTGTTAAAGTAGAAATGTATAGGTGTTCAAAATGAAGGGCACATTAAAACGATCCGTATCCAAATGAAACACAATTTCAAAACCTTTTTTCACGTCTTATCACCCCTCTTCAACCCCGCTTTCCTTACTGCTTGATATTAATTCCAAAAGCATACAGAAATATTGCATAATATTGTTCAATTATTTTTTCTAAATAATTTAACGAAATATATTTCAAATTCGTGTCGTTCCGAGCCAGTAATAGAAGAACAATCAACTTTAGAAAGAAGCGATCTATTGAGCACAGCCAGCGGCTCAGACCTCGCTCTGACATGTTGTGCGCGCTATTTATCGGATCTTTTCCGAAGTATTAACAGCCAGAAAGAATAGCGTTCGTGTGCAATATATAATACATTTACGAACAGATACCAATAGTTTTATTTTTCGCGAGCTCTGCATAATTTTTAAAGTAACGTATTTCGTGTACAGCGATTTTAAGTACAAGTAATTTCTATTCGGCAGGTAATCGTTCGTCTACGTAAATTATACGCCATATTGTTCTCCAAAAACCCATTTCCTTGTTTCCGAAGAAAGTGGGACACGCGTGAATAGTTTTTAAGCAATTCTAACGTTATTCCACGTCACATATTTCCAACTCGAATACATTAGCTATAACGTCCAACGTGTAATAATAGCTACAACTACCATCTCGCATATATTATCACAAATTCACTTTCTCGGACAAATTAAAAAAGAGTTAGCAAGTATTAAATTTTTGGCAAGGTTTTATTTTTTTACTTTTATAAAGTACAAATTTTTTTTTTAGACAGATGTCAGTCTAAAATATCTTCAAATTGGTTTAACATTACAGTACAATGGCAAGTGGATTAACTGACAAAGGATAGGTAGTCAGATGTAAACAGTGGTGCTACTTTCGCAGATCTGTCAGAATCTGGCCAACTTATATGAGATAGAGTATATTGGACCATCAGCGGTGACCCTATCATTTTATTGATGAAAAGTCTGTAGCAAAGTTCAATACAGGCTCCTATCGTAGTTTGGCTCGTGTTCGGCTAGTATGTCTGAAGATACGGCAGTCTGAAAAAGCTGTTTTTAACTGTATCGGAGGGCTCCAAAATAATATTTACAGCATGCGTGGTAACTTTAAATTACCATTCCGTCCTCGTCTGGGGTATCACGTCTTTTCATAGGTAAACATACCGGGGGCGTGTTTAATACTTTCGTCAAAAAACCCGAATTTTAAACACTCTGCAACGCAGTTCAAGCGCCAGGCAAGCGGAAACACCAAGACTCGTGGCTCAGGGCTGTTTTGTGAATTAACTCGACCAATAAGGGGGTCTGCTTTCTAAGCTGGGGGGAATAGACGAGTACCCAGAAATGCTTCAGATCTTATCTATTATGTAAGCAGTGGCAGTACTGTGACCTCACCTGTCACTGTCGCCACAACAAAATTTACTGGAGATCCTTGTGGTCCATTCGTGAGCACTTCCAACTTTTCTGAAGCCTTCATGAATTTCTGCTTTCAGGTTATTCCTCCTCCTCACGCAAACAAAGCTTAAAACCTAGTCTAGAAAATTACGCCAAAGTGACAACGCACCGCATCTGTGCGCACAAAGTTTCATAGTATTTTGCACGAGAACTATTTATTACTGGGCATTACCAAGACACCTGAAAAGTACAATTTAAATAAAACTAAGATATTTTTTATGTTAACGGAAGTGTGAGTCGCCAGTGATACGCGAAGTATTTTGGAAACAACCAAACACGCCGTGCATGAAATGGGTTTTTCAACGTTCAAGTCGAGAAGTGCGGAGATACCGTGACTAGACTATGCAAGAGGCTGATTGAAACTCTGTATTCTTAAGTACTCGGCGGCACTAGCGCCAGCGGCAGCGAACGACCCACTCACTTCGCGATATCGTAAGAGGATCTGACGTGCAGCTCGTTTACTATGCAACGCGGGCCGGACGCACAGCCCCCCCCCCTTCATAAACCGCAGCAGATTGTAAGTAGGCCGGAAGGCATCGCGAATGCATGCGACGCTGGGCCCGTCCAAGATCATCTAGACCACCACCGCGAAGACTCGTATCGGATTTATCCCCGGGATTACAAGCTGGTGGGAACCTGGAGGGTGAGATCCCCTTTACCCAACATACCTCCCTGCCCCTGCTCGATACTAAGCTCACACGATAATCTGTTTCCTGCGAATATAACGAATCTAGTAGAGTGCAATACAGCCACGAGCACGAATAACAGCTGCTGCTCGATTCGGGATGCAATTGACAAGTGTCCAGACGTAGGCGACTTCAATGTTCAGCAACAATTGAGTAGAATTATTCCGCTGGATTACGTGGATGTCTTCCTTAGCATTTTAATCGCTGTTCCACACGCAGCTTCTCAATAGGGTCTCAATTCGGGCGATTTTCAGGCCATTATATGTGTGTGTGTGAATGTTGCTGAACGTTCATCATGCAAATCAGTCTCGTCTGCAGCAACGGGAACGCGAGAATTGTCGTCTTGGAACAGAGCGAAAATAATGTTAAATTCCTTGTCCCGCAGCTCACTGTAACCACTGTGGTTCAAACTTCCTATCACCTCAAACACATGACCCGTTCCCAAGGAATTAAAATAATTCCATAATACTAGAGAATCACCTCTGGCTTGAACCACACCTTGCACGCTTTCATTAAAGTCTTCCTTAGGTCTAACATGAACACGGCTGCCTATAGGCTTTTCACGGCAAACTCAGCACTTTGGAAATCAATCTTTGTAAAATTTAATTGCTACTATCTGCATGTATTTTAACGGGTGCGCTGATTGGCACGCGCCCAGTTAAGTCGGTAACAACGGAGATCAAGTGGTTCAATTTCAGAATGTTTAAATGAAAGCGCTAGGTGGGATTTGTGAATATAAAATTATTTTTTTCCTTCTGTTTTTAATATATGTACCTAACTAACAAAGAACGTATTTGTAAAACATTCCATTTTTCTAATAATTACACAGTTTCAAATGAGCGGTGCGTGAATAAAATCATCAGGCCATCGGCAATGTTAATTTTACATACGGCGGAAGAATACACGATGTGCATACCAGTAGATCTTAACCCGTTCACTCGCCGGGTCCATGACTGAGGACAAGTTGCACATGAAGGATATTTGTGGTTGGCATTGGACGCAAAAANGACATCGGCAATGTTAATTTTACATACGGCGGAAGAATACACGATGTGCATACCAGTAGATCTTAATCCGTTCACTCGCCGGGTCCATGACTGAGGACAAGTTGCACATGAAGGATATTTGTGGTTGGCATTGGACGCAATAATGAATCAGTGGCCAGCGTGTTGAGAGCGTCTTTCTTGCGGTTAATCAGAGTCGTTGAAAATTTTGCATCTCTCATTTGTGAATTCTTTATTGCTGACAGCAGAGAACGCGCAGCGATGTTCACTGCTTGCGAGAAGCTCGCTCGACACAAGCACAGCCGACACCAAAGGAGTAAATGATGGCAACAATTATGGAGCTCGTAAATTAATTCTAGACTGAACGGATTAAGCAGGGTTTTCAAAAGTGCTTAGGATACTGGTAGATTGTCTTATCTTCTTTCTATCGCTGAAAAGATAAATTTATGTACGAGTCCTCTTGATCTCATTAAAATAAATATAACTTTTCAGGCAACAGCTACCTCTTCACGGAAATAAAAGAAAAAACGAAGTTTGTTTAACTTACTTAATTCAGTAACAGCATGCAAATAATTATTGTTGACTATTGACATACATGCCAATGTAAGGGATGATAGTAGGCAAAATGGACAATTAATTTTCTTTCCGTCGTTGAAAACCTCTAAAGGGGAAAAGGGGGTTCTTTCCTTCATATTTTTCCATTCTCTTTTCATTCAATGCCCCAGAACAAACAATACTTATAGTGGGTTCATTATCTTTCTAACCTTTTTCTTAAAGCCGTCCTTTAGACCTCGTATTTACTAGAAATTACACTCGATTCCTATATATAGTCTATTCGCGGTTTATTCACATTTTTTGAATAAAACCTTTAAAAAATAATTTTATCTATGATGTGTTCTTTTTTTTTAAATGTTGTGTATCACAAGCGTTTTATACGTCTGTTAACATAAAAGTACCTTATTTTTTGGTTAAATTGAACTTTTATTTATATTTTATCTATAAAATATAATATTTAATTTATAATTAAAATTATTTAAAAACCGGGAGAAAATAGGTGTGTTGGAAATGCCTGGCAAGAAAAAGTTCTTATGCAAAATTGTATTACACAGAGTGCGCACGAATACGGTGCGCTGTCCCTTTGGTGTAACTTTTCTAGACTTGTTTAAGCTTTGCTTGCATGGCGGAGGAATAACTCGAAAGTAGAACTTTAAGAGGGCTTTAGAAAAGTTGGAAGTATCCGTGAATGAATGATGTATTTCTGCCAAACATAGTTNAAGTAGAACTTTAAGAGGGCTTTAGAAAAGTTGGAAGTATCCGTGAATGAATGATGTATTTCTGCCAAACATAGTTATAAATACGCTCTTGATTTCTCTCGTTCAAGAAGTATTTTATTGTTTGCTTTGAACCTAGCTCGAAGAATGAACTCTGGTAGCGAGTCGACATGTTAGTAGGTCTACGCTGAAGTTGTTTTACGGTTATTTTACGGACATCTAAAGAAATTCTACATTTCCTTAAGCATTACTCAATGCTAGGCGGGTAGCGATAATGGTATATGTAGGCTATGCAAAAATATTCAAGCCAGCACATTTTTTTTACAAACGCTACAGCACCTTGCTACTTTTTTGTCTGAAGTCGTTTTAACGTCTCAGAAATACGAATTTTTCAGAATCCTGGAAATGATGTATCTTATGTACGAGATGTCAAAAGTCATCTGAAGTGAGTGTTATTTATTTAATTGAACTTATAGGGAACAGCATGGCGATATAAAAAAAATAGATTTTAACACGTTGCATGTGGCTAGTTTCCCTACATAGTTGCACAATTTACTGTGAATATCGGTCAGTATGTCTGTTAACTTACGATTGGATTGGAAAGGGCTTATTAACGTCCCCCGGTGTTATGCTTGAAGCCTTGTCAGGGCGACGACTTACAAACTAACTTATGACCTAACTGAAACTGACACCCATGCCATGCCTAGGATTCGAACCCAGAACCTNCGACGACTTACAAACTAACTTATGACCTAACTGAAACTGACACCCATGCCATGCCTAGGATTCGAACCCAGAACCTCCCGCACCTGAGACCGACGGCAAACCAACCGACTGCGCCACGAGAGGTCGGCTGTCAGCATACGAGCAGTTAGGGGTTAAAATTTCTTTTCAAATACAAATGTTAAAAAATGGTTAAATTTTACGAACCAAACTAAAGGAGCAACAGAAAGGGCGGTGATTGAAACTTCCTTCCGAGCTCGAGGAATGAGCTCACGCGCAATTATGAAATGTTTACCCTCGGAAATAAGCACGAGCCCCGAGGATGAAAACAATTTGCGCTGGAAGCCGGAGAAGTTTCCGTACGCGGAAACCACCTCGCCTCGCAACAAGCGCATCATTAGCAGCTGCCCCGCCGCCGGTGAGTTGGGATCTGTGAAGGGGCGACGCAGAATAATAACTCCAGCCGAACGCGCCAGCAAAATGGCGTCACTGGCCAGTAACACGTTGGAACGCCGTTCGATAATCAGCGCCTTGTATACACGCCAACTGGCAGCCCAGCGGATAAAAACCTTCCACGGCAAGGAGCAGCCGTTCTGACATGAAACCCATTCCCAGAACCTCGCGCAGCCAATCAAAGTACGGGTATGCCCACATGAAAGGAACCGCCACGCCATTTACGCTGTCTCTCAATTGTCAGTANGCAGCCAATCAAAGTACGGGTATGCCCACATGAAAGGAACCGCCACGCCATTTACGCTGTCTCTCAATTGTCAGTACATACCTGCTAGGTGTATACATATTCGTACTTGCCGTTGTGTGTACCTACCCTGACTATTGGGAGGGTTTTTTTTTCGGGTTGTACTTGANTCCCAGAACCTCGCGCAGCCAATCAAAGTACGGGTATGCCCACATGAAAGGAACCGCCACGCCATTTACGCTGTCTCTCAATTGTCAGTAAATACCTGTTAGGTATATACATATTCGTACTTGCCGTTGTGTGTACCTACCCTGACTATTGGGAGGGTTTTTTTTTCGGGTTGTACTTGANATATACATATTCGTACTTGCCGTTGTGTGTACCTACCCTGACTATTGGGAGGGTTTTTTTTTCGGGTTGTACTTGACTCGTCGCACAACCTGGCGTAAATAACACGAACTACTAGAAAGTAAACACGTGTTTTTGTCATTCTGAGCTAAGAAATCTATGGTTTTTGTTGTAAATAAACATTTCGTGCTCTATATTAGCTGTCTTTGATTGCGTTAATGTCTATAGCATTGCTATTATAAACGCAAAAATAGTGTTGCGAATTATTTGCTTCGTAGAGCAATAAGACTGCGGGTTAGTAGAACCACAAAAAGTTCCCATCATAGGTTATGTACGTGACGTTTGAAAACAAACATGGCGACCGCCGCAAGTACGCAAATTCACCCGGCAAGTAAGCAACTTCGTATACTTGGCAGGTACAGGCGCTGTGTGTACTATACTAGGAATTGGGATGGCGCTAGTATATACTTAGTGACGTAACAGACGGGGCGTAGTATGGGCATGTATCTACTTGAAGGGGATTGAGACACAGCCTCAGTCTATATATACTCCGTTACGAAGAACCTTATGAAAACTGCTGGTGAAGTAATATTGCTTCTCCCGTGTCTTTAAAGAATTCGGACTTCGTGATGTTACAGCAAACTTCTTACAAAATCAGTTAATTCAAGACGACGCAACATTACGTCGGCAGCGGTAGAGTGGAGAGGTTTGGGCGTCTCTTAACAACGTGGGATTGAGAGCCGACCAGGGTGAAGCGAGGCGAGTATATAGCAGCGCCGGAATGCAAGGGGCGGAGGAAACGGGAGATCCCCGAGGAAACCCGTCAACCACCGGCATCGTCCGGCACGACCCCACGCGCAAATACATGCGAGTGGCCTCGCCAGGAATCGATCCCCGGTTAGCCATGGCGGGAAGCGAGAGCTCTACCCACTGTACTAACAGCGGCCCCAACGTCGGGAACACTCAAAGTGTTAAAAGGTTAGCGTGGTTGGAAATGTTAGCGGCTATAGGTTATTCACGACAAAATTAGCACTTTGCAAGGCCCTCCCAGTAGGGGAGAATTATATTTTGTCTTGCCCTCAGCTGAACTTTTGAGTGCTATAAAATGTATACACTGTGTTTTTGTCAGTCACGTTTCCATTTTTGTATTAACAATTAGCGAAAGGATACGAATAAGCCGAAAGGAACCTTTAAGCATGGCTTTAAAAAGTGATGACTTTATCGCGAACAGTCTACACTGTAAAAAAATAATGTAATTTTTACTGATAAACCGTTTGTAACAGTACCAAAATTTCTCTCGTAAAAACTCTAGTTTGTAAAACTACAAGAGCCGTAAAGAAATATTTGCACTATACTGACCGGTATCCACGTTCTTAAACAAAATGGCGGACACTCAAAAACGTAAAACCGCACTGTACATACAGTAGCTGTTTGTGCAAAAAATAGGGCCGATGTTAGGTGTAATTACATGCAGAACGAAACGTATTGCAAGTTTGAATAACGTAAAACATTTAAAACAACTCAAATAATCATAATAGAACGACGACAAAGTTAAAAATACGTGACTATTACTTATTAATGTTAATGTTTAATATCTACAAAGAACTCTTAAAATGAATTAATTGTTCGTTCTTCTTAACCGAATAACTTCACTAATATTTTGTAGGGATTTGGTATAGAAATATATTTAGTACAAACATAATCGCAAATCTCGTAAGTAAAGTTGGTCTTGCTAAAGCTGTGGGATACTAACGAAGAGGACGTAGGTTCTCGTCCTTGTGCTGGAAAGGTGTCATTTTGGTTTTTCGTGCGTTATATTTTGAAATAATTTTTCTTTATCTCAGTTATTAATTTATTACACATGTTTTCTAGACAAGAAAATAATAATTTTATGTTCCCTTCTCAATCATGTAAGTTGCATTTCCTATCCTTTGTATGATTACTAGAGAACCGGAAATATTGCGAATTTATTTCAAGACAAGCTAAGACTACAAATACACGTACATTTGACTTTATTTTCGATTGGATAGCAGTTTGTTAGCCACGCCCTGGACGAAAAAGAGCCAATAACTAATCAGCAAGAAAAAACACGATCGAATCCCGTGTTACATGATATGGGGTGAAACTTAAGCATCAGCCAATGAACAACTTACTGAGGCTCGAGTACACAGAGGATTGTGGAGTCGAACTTGTTGCCAAATGAATCTACGAAATTTCCCTGTCTCTAACACAAATATATGTTTTGCAGATTTCACAATAAAACTGCTTGTAGTTTTACAAAGAATTGTCTTGGCAACTGGGTTTCCAAATATTTTCCTTGTAAAAGTATAAAAAAACATTTTTTTTTTGCAGTGTATACGCGTAGCGGACTCACCGGAAGAAGGGTGGCCGGAAGCAGGGTATCCGCTGGGCGGGCCGTACCCTGACGAAGGGTGCGACGAGGCGAAAGCGTTGGCCGCCACCGACTTGCCGAAGTTCTTGATCGTCTCGCCCTTGGCGGCGAGCAGGCGGCCCTTCGTCTCCAGGATGTTGCCCTTCGTCTTGATGATGTGGCCCTTGAGGGCCAGGATGCCGCCCTTGAGCGCCTTCACGATCTGGAACAGCGACCTCAGCAGCTCCTTCTTGAACGTCCACAGGTCGAAGTCCTTGTGGCCGTGCGCCTCCTGGAACAGCCGAACCCGGAGCGTGGCAATAACACTTCCAGCAGAAACCGCAGAACAAGAAGACAGTGAACGAGGAAGCAAAATCAACAGGGATCCTAGGAGTCATTGAAACGAAGACCGCAGACAAATTGCAGAACAATAGTGAACAAGCACAATGAAAATCAAACACAAGCTGTTAATGGTAATGAAAGCACTTCTGAAATGATCCCTTTGAAAAAAAAAATCAGTACCTGTAACTACATCTATTGTTTGACCCACTTCACTGATGTTCACAGGTCCTCACACAGCCGATGCATGTAGAGAATATGTCTTATCACAAACTCGTTAATTGGTTCTCATACCACATTTACATGAAACTGCTGGCAATGATGTCAAGGGTAGTCCGCACTCGGTCGATGTAGCACTTACAATATCCCAAACACCCTAGTTCCCCGACTTCCGACGACCGGACGTAACCGCTCCAGACCGGAGTAAACAAAGTACTACTATAGCGGACACAATCACGCCGCACCTGACGTCACCAACGTGGCCGCCACAAAACGTGGATAAAGCTGACGTGTCTCAACATATATGTTATAGTTAGGGGCAGTGATATTTCGCGAAAAGATTTCGAGACATGATACAGCCCAAAGCACTGTAGAGTCGTCCAGCTTCTTTGATTGGCTAAAAAAAATGTTCTGGCCCGTGTTAACCGTTTGCGCACGAATCACGAAGGATCAGTGTCGGAGTTACTTAGTCCTGAGTGGCTTGGTCAAAGACGGACACGGCACCAGCAGCCAATGGAGGTATAACAACAGCTGAGGTGTGTATATAGTATTGAAGTCTACTGTGTGCTCCGATTTTTACGCGAAATGTCACTGGCACTAGTTATAGTATATTCGCGATTTCTTCACACCTTTTCAATCAAACTTTTGAAAAATCACCCCATGTATGACATGTTTAGTTATTTCCTAAATATGCTATTTATCTCAAGCGTCTTATAAGTGTGATCATAAAAGTAACTTTTTTTTTGTTAAATTCAAATGTTATTTATATTTTATCTATAATTAATATGAATTAAAAAAAAGTGAGAAAACATGTGTGTTGGTAGCGCCTAGTAAGTAACAGTTCACATGCAAATGTTATTACAACTGAGTGCCCACAAATGTGATGCGTAGTCCTTTGGTGTAATATTTCGGACTCGGTGAAGCTTAGTTTGCGTGAGGCGGAGGAATTTCCTGCAAGTAGAACTCAAACAGGGCTTCAGAAGCGTGTGAAGTATTCGTGAATGGATTATAGAGTGCACGTTGCCATGCGGGCATCCACTTAAAGCATCAAGGAAATAAAAGTAGTGCTAAGAGTCAGCGTTGTATTGAGAGTGTAACGTTTAAGTTTATGTCTAGTGATGATAGTTTTCTTATTTTATTCCCATTGTAGTAAGAATCTGCATTAAATTAATACATTTATATGCCTAACTGTCCACGATTTCACTTAGATGACATACGAATAAAGTGATAAGACCTATATATGGTGGAAGGATAAAATCGAATCATAGAAGTAGATCCTAAGCAGGACTTTCGAAAATGCTCAGTTTACCGCGAGCAGCCTATAGGAATGTATAACATTCTCGCCATTTAACGAAACGAACCACCGCTTGTGTCTCAAGCGATATAGCGTCGCTGGCCAGCAACGTGTCGGATGGCCGTTCGCCAATCAGCGCTTAGTATCTTACTCGTCAATTGGCCGCCCAGCCAGTAGGGATTATTTTGCAGCACGCATTCGCCATTCAAAGTCGCCGAAGCCCGTTTCGAGAGCCACGCGCAGCCAATCAGCGATTGGGTACGCCCACATCAAAGGAGTGGAGAGATTTGGGCTGCTCTTAACATCGAGGTTTTGAGAGCCTGTAAGTGAGGTGAGTATGAAGTAGCTCCGGAATGCCAGGGTGGGGGAAACGGGAGATCCCCGAGAAAACCCGCCTACTAGCGGCATCGTCCAGCACGATGGTGAGAGGCAGGTAGTCTGACAACTGCACCACCGCGGCTCCTGCCACACCAAAGGACCTACGATTAAATGTTGTCTCTAAATAAACGCTTAGGCATTCTTCCTTCAAATGTAACATAAATCGTATTTTTCTAATGTTCTAATTTTTAACATGTTTTGCATGTTGAAGAATCAGGTGCAGTGGTCCATTGGAAGGTACTCTTCTACTTCAACCCCTTCGGTGGCTATTTAATTTACGAATTCAATTGTTGCAGTTAGGAAATATTTTGGCGTGCACTGTACTTGTGCCAAGTGTGCTTTTCATAACCAGTTAATAACTGTTAGGCGCCTTATCTGTCTGCCCGCGGATAACGGGCGGTCGGTATCGGAATAACTGAATTCTGATTGGCCCGTTCACGCAACAGACTGTCTTCCCACAAAGACAAGCAAGTGTGCACACAGGATGTTGAAATCTTGCCTCCGCGCAAATCTTCTCGCGAAAAACAGGCGGCCCTTGTTGTCAGCGTTGACCATTCATAAAGGAGAGACTTTCGCAAAATACATTACTCACAAGCAAGATACTCTGAGCACAGGGAACTGATTCCTTGCTGCGTCCAATACCGTCCACGTGTATCATTCCTGTGCAACATTTACTCGATCGTGCTCATGGGGACTGAGCGGGTTAAAATATTTCCTGCTCTTGCTTTTTTTTTTTTTTTTTTTTTCCATGTAGCATTCATGGATAATAATACACTGTTGAATGATGTGTATTATTATTTTCAATGTCCGTGACATCGTAAATCCAGCACTGTACTATTACGACGTTGAAAGCCTTGTTTAAGATCTATTTGTATGCACGTTGTGTATTATTCCACCACAAGTACGATCAACATCGCCAAAGGCCTGATCACTTTATTTATGCGTCGGTCAAGTGAAATTGTGAGTTCATTACAAATTTCAACATTTTAAACTATTTTCTAATCCTTATACTTATAGCCAATGGTTGCGTTAAAAAACAAAAGGAAAAAAAAAATTTCCTATTCACACATGTTTACGTAACAGTTTAAATTGAACGTTAATACTTTAATACATGGTACTACTTTTCCTTCGTCGTTACCAACTTTAATGGGCGCATGCAAATGTGCCCGTCAAAGTATACAGTATGCCCTTAGGGCGAAAGGTAGGGGCAGTGAAATCTTCAATGGTTTATTTTGAAAGTGCTCAATTAACCTTGAACAGCCTATAATGTGTATCTTGTGTGACGCGGCGCTTTAGAAGCACTACAAACGACGTGTAAAACAAAATCTGGCGTTTCCGTGAGGCCGTATTTTTTTTAGTGCTCTTGGCAGAGACTTAAAAAAAAAAAAGACAGTAATCTCATGTCGTGGCCTGTTAATACTTCGAAAAACATTAAATAACGACATCTCTCTTTATTTTCTCAGTCTCCACTGTCATACAGAAGGTCGCTGTGAAACCACGCTCTGAGATTTGAAAATTATTATTAACTTAGCTGTCTAGAATAAACTATTACTATTTTATAACTATCGCATTGTCATGAACGTGGGACTGTTTGACCCAAGACAGGAGAAAAAGTAAAATGTTTTGCTATATTCAAAATATATTATCAAGTAGATGCTTGCAAAATATTACTTATGGAGAAAGAAATAAATTAGTTTGCACGTATGATATATAAAAATTCATTTCTAAGTATTAGCTAATTCTTTAGAATATCTGAGTACATGTGCGGAATCCGAAAAGGGCAAGGGAGGGGAGAGACGTGCAATATAAGGGTTGCTACTGGTCAGGAAAACCTTGAAAAAAAAAAACCTTGAAAAAGTTAGGGAATTTGAAAATAGCAAGGGGAAACATAGAAAAGTAGAGGGAACTGGTTACTGATCCATATAACTTTTAACCTGCAATACACTTTAAGGTAACTGATTTTTTTTACAACAAAAACATTCTCATTAGCAGCCCAATACATTCGGTAAAAAACTATTGGATGCCAAAAAAATATGTGCTGTGAGAGAAATTGCCTTGCAAGTAGGTCAAGAATTGTAGGGGTGAGCAGGGTACAGTAGCCACTTAAAGTTGAAATTATATTTAAATAGTCTACAGTAGGAAAAAAAATAAATAAAATCACCACCTATAAAATATAGTTATTGTATACACAACTGAACGCATTGTATTTTAAGTATTGCGAATTATTATTATTTTATTGAATATCAAATATTTGTTCACCAAATGGCTAATTTTTTCCTGCTACGTCGGGTAAAGTGGCCACTGACTGGCCACTTACGTTCTTCCCTTCGATAAATTATCAACATCCAACATCTGGGGGACGAATTAAATATGGTAAGTTACGGAAATCAATACAAACACGCTTTGGCCTTGGCCGAACGTTTGGAAAATGCATTTAGCCTTTTACTCCATCTGTCTGCTAGAAGCGACGATGCAGTTCGTGGGGCTTCTTTTCATGCCGACATCAAAGGACACGCCCCACTATTTCATCTCCGTGTCCTTATCTACTCTGTGACACTGCATTGAAAAAAAAAACTGATAAAGGAAAATATGCTAGGCCCTAGTTAATTTTATTAATGGATTAATTATTAAGACAACTGTTGGGGACCACATATGCCAAATATCACGTGGTTTTGAAAGGTAACTCCGCATTTAATTTGGCTCACATGCTCAAGGAAATATCGATTACCTTAAAATCTATTGTTCCTTCGTATTACTTCAGAAATTGGGCGTGTGTCTGAACTTTGAAATTTAAGTGACTAAAAATATATCTTATTAAAAAAAAACATTTAAACAATTAATCTGTAAATACTGCGAAATTATATATTTCCCTATCTACGCTTAGTTACTTTAGTAACTGAATAATAATTATTAAATTTTTAACTAATTAAAATGTTGCGCAAACAATTACATTACGGTTTAAACTATCCAAAATTGAAATACGTGAAAAATTTTCCCCTCCTCCAATTTAAATATAACATAAATAAGCCAGATAGCTTTATGATCTCCAAAAGAATAAGAATTAACAATAAGCATGTGTATTTTTTTTCGGGCGTGCAAACATAGGTGTGCGAAGTTGGGTTGCTGTTGGTTTTTTTCTACGGAAGGCGTAGTTAGGAAGAGTCAAAAATGTCTCTTTGTGAAGTTGCCGATGCCATATTTTGATGTCTAAAACATTGAAAATGCGTTTTTCACAAATGCATCTAACGCATGCCAACTTCGGTAGTGTTTAAATAAATAAAGAGCTAACGCTAATTCTGAAGGCAAACCATACGGCATTTACATGTACAGAAATAATAGCTGAAGTGTAATTTTACCAGACAAAAAGAACCATAATTTTCCTACAAATAGCCATTTGAAAAATATGTATCCCTGCAAACAAATCGTGTGATTGTGCAGCACCAGCATCAAGTGACGAGTTAAAAAACAAACTCGCCAACGCGTGTCAGCATGAACGCCGCGCTACGTAACGTAGTTATCGTCGTCAATCGTACACTGAATAATGAACACCACATCTCGTGGCGACTTGATATATTACATCCCGCAACTGCAACACTGGCTAGGGTTTCAATACAGAAACAACAGCAGTGGATATTCATAACCGTAGTTTACAGAGGCGTCAACCGGCTCGTAGGAGCTGCGGTGGTATAGTGGCCAGGTTACTCGCCTTCCACCAAGGCTAACCGGGTTCGAATCCCGGTGGGGTCGCTCCCGGATTTTCGCAAGTGGGAATCCTGCTGGACGATGCCGCTGATCAGCGGGATTTCTCGGTGATCTCCCGCTTCCCCCACCCTTGCATTCCCGCGCTGCTCCATACATCACTTCACCCTCATCGGCTCTCAATATCTCGATGTTAAGACCCGCCCAAATCTCTTCCCTCACTCATTCACTCACTCACCGGAACACTTTTCGCGTATGCAATTTAAATGTCTGCACTGATACGAATGTAACTTCACCGGAATACGAAAAACACAACACATAGTTATTGACAATTTATTTCATGAAACTGCATTCACACATTTAATGAAAAATCTAATTTTGCACCAAATCTCGTACCTTGAATGTTAGTTTTTGGTAGCTAGAACTTAGTGTTTGATAACTCGAGAACATTCGAAGAATGTTTCACGCCCAGTATAAAATATTTTCATGGCGTTATTGTTTCCAAACGAGCGACACACGTGCCGAGTTATCAACTCATAAACTGGGAATCGCATAGGTACTAAATAATACATACATTTTTATATAAGTTTTTAGAACTGCAATCCAAATCGCAGGTATAACAAAACACACTAATCCAAAGTTTCTTCAAGTTTATTCGAGGTTAAAAATTTATACCGACATAAATTGCATGAAGCCTCACATTTTCCAGGTCAGCATATTATGCGAAATTTCAAGAATTGATGTGACAAGGAACTACGTGGAAATACAGAAAAAAGCAATGACACACAAGGCCACTTCACTTGGAACATGTAGGTACAAAATGTTTAATTTAATATGGTAATAAATGCTTGATTTCAACAGTTACAAACTGACAGTCACGTTGATCGTGAACCGCTGTTTTGTTGACACACGAGCGCAGAACGGAACCAGTTAACTTGAACGTTGTGCCAGCCGGGAGATAGTGTGAAATAGTTAGAAACGCAGATGCGTTACAATCACGATACATTNGTTTTTGGTAGCTAGAACTTAGTGTTTGATAACTCGAGAACATTCGAAGAATGTTTCACGCCCAGTATAAAATATTTTCATGGCGTTATTGTTTCCAAACGAGCGACACACGTGCCGAGTTATCAACTCATAAACTGGGAATCGCATAGGTACTAAATAATACATACATTTTTATATAAGTTTTTAGAACTGCAATCCAAATCGCAGGTATAACAAAACACACTAATCCAAAGTTTCTTCAAGTTTATTCGAGGTTAAAAATTTATACCGACATAAATTGCATGAAGCCTCACATTTTCCAGGTCAGCATATTATGCGAAATTTCAAGAATTGATGTGACAAGGAACTACGTGGAAATACAGAAAAAAGCAATGACACACAAGGCCACTTCACTTGGAACATGTAGGTACAAAATGTTTAATTTAATATGGTAGTAAATGCTTGATTTCAACAGTTACAAACTGACAGTCACGTTGATCGTGAACCGCTGTTTTGTTGACACACGNGGTAGTAAATGCTTGATTTCAACAGTTACAAACTGACAGTCACGTTGATCGTGAACCGCTGTTTTGTTGACACACGGGCGCAGAACGGAAACAACGAACTTGAACGTTGTGCCAGCCGGGAGATAGTGTGAAATAGTTAGAAACGCAGATGCGTTACAATCACGATACATTATATTCATATTTGCATGCATGCATTCTGCACTGTGCTGGCGCAGATCGCCTCCTCCTGTGCCCGAGCCCCTTGGGGTATTACACGAGACAACTTTCTGAGCGATATTTTATAGAAGAGTGCACCTCAGGTCTTTATTACATTCAGGCTGTTCTAAANAGATCGCCTCCTCCTGTGCCCGAGCCCCTTGGGGTATTACACGAGACAACTTTCTGAGCGATATTTTATAGAAGAGTGCACCTCAGGTCTTTATTACATTCAGGCTGTTCTAAACGCCACACAGGCTATTTGTTCACGTTAGTCCTTCGATGTGTGTGCACTCTTCACCAGACTTCTTGTCCATGACTTTGCGAGCTTGGTCAGAGCTCTAATTGACAGCAGTTGTAATTTTACGTAGCACAAACTGTGCTGCAACAAAAATAAAGTGAGTTGGAGCTAAATTAGCACTTTCGAAAGCCCTGCTTAAGATATACTTGTAAGCACATTGTGTATCNAAATAAAGTGAGTTGGAGCTAAATTAGCACTTTCGAAAGCCCTGCTTAAGATATACTTGTAAGCACATTGTGTATCCTTCCGCCATATGCAAAATGAACATTGCAATGAACCTGTTCACTTTATCCACGCGTCAGTGAAGGGAAACGGTAAAATTATAAGAAAATTAAATATTTTACAAATTTGCTAATTCATACGCTGATACGCATTAAAAAAAATCATATAGGAAAATAATTAATTTTTGTAGTGGCAAATATGTACCAAATAATTATAATTCAACGTTGAGACATGGAACTATTTTCCCTTCGTCGTTACCAAGTTTACTGGGCGTATGCCACTACGCTTGCTCGTTAAAAATACACACAGGTAGAGACAGTAAGATTTTTCAATGGTTGATTTCAATAGTGCTCACTTCACCGTTCGCTGCCAAATTAATTGTGAGTATTGCGGTCATTGCTTACGTTAAAATATATGCTGTTGAGGGCATATAGGTGATTGTCTATATATGTTGATTTCAAGGCTGCTCACTTCGTGAACCACCTTTGCTTGTATCTATCTACGTAGGTATTTTAAAATAATAAACTTAGGAGTAAGAGAAGAGCTGGCTACGATGTTTGACGTGCGTTCTCCTGAAAACAAACATCAAGAAAAAATTACTGCGCTGCGAACACTCTCTGTGGTGGGGAAGCATTAAAATTGGTTTACCCACGGGAAACTCTCGAATGCACACCAATGAAGCAAAAATAATCTGAACCTAAATAAACTGTGCGAAAATAAACACGTGAGCCAGACAAACGCGAAAAACTTTTAAAACTGCGTAACACTTTTTCTTGAGCTCACTGGCACTGTGTTAAAAATAATGGACTGAAATACAGTTATTTTGCGAGCAAGATTAATCAAACTTACGTACAAATAGAAACAATACAAATTNAAATAATGGACTTAAATACAGTTATTTTGCGAGCAAGATTAATCAAACTTACGTACAAATAGAAACAATACAAATTTGTCAGGAATATTTCTGTGTACCAATTAAAAATAACTATCCATGCAATATACGTGTTTTCAAATACGATGTTTGTTTNGGGTGTGTGTGTGAACATTTTTAAGATTGCCTTAACGTGTGTTCGACACACTGCATTTTTAAACTACGCCCACAAATACAACAGAGCGATTAAGTGATAAAGTGTCTGGTGAAAGTAAACATTACATTGACTGATGATGTTCGTAACAAATACCAAGGATTAATAATTAATTCTTGTCGTGATGTTTTGAAGACTTTTTATCCTTATTTTCGTTGGTTTATTGTTTTTGTTCTACCCTGCTAAAAATGCAAAACGCGATACTTTAGTAAAGGTATACAGAAAACTAGTAAATTGCAGACTTAGGGTGTTTAACAACAACACGGAAAATTACAAGACCGTTTTTATTGCACTATATAAAAATGAACGTTTGCTTCTAATAAACGTGAACGCTCTACGTTTTGAGTAGCCGATCTCCCCAACTACAAAAACCGAACATAAGAAAAACAGGTTTTTATCATTTCCAACCTAACAAGATTTTTTAGTATATTAACGGATTTTTCTAAAAAAANACATAAGAAAAACAGGTTTTTATCATTTCCAACCTAACAAGATTTTTTAGTATATTAACGGATTTTTCTAAAAAAATATATATATTTGATATAAGGTTATGAAGCAATTAATAAAATAAAAAACCAGATGTGCTTTATTTTTCCNACATAAGAAAAACAGGTTTTTATCATTTCCAACCTAACAAGATTTTTTAGTATATTAACGGATTTTTCTAAAAAAAATATATATATTTGATATAAGGTTATGAAGCAATTAATAAAATAAAAAACCAGATGTGCTTTATTTTTCCNAAAAAAAATATATATATTTGATATAAGGTTATGAAGCAATTAATAAAATAAAAAACCAGATGTGCTTTATTTTTCCGTAGTTTTGGGTGTCAGGAGTGAATAACAAGACTAAACGAAGCGTTCTATGCTGTTGTAAGACGAAAACGACCGTTTTTGTGGTAGTTGAGGTACACAGGCCTCTCACATCCATAAAAGTTCAAAAGTCGTTAGTTAGCACAAACCACTTGTAACAGACATTTCTCTAAAGACTTTAATAAAACAGGGAACTGAAAGTTTGAACCAGTCAGTTTACAGCAAATTATATTTTTGCAGGCTTCTAGTTGTGAATAGTGATAGGTGACTTAATAAGTTCTTGGTTAAAACATTCTTAGTGTGGGTTCGAATTCTATTCAATAACGAAGAAACTTAGTTATTATTATTTTTTTAAAGACAAAATGCAACAACACCATAACGTAAATAATGCTGTTTCTATAATTCCACCACAAGAACCCCAAATATACGAAGTAAAATAGAATGAGCAAATTAATGGAAATTTCTTTAAAGCCACATTAAATTCGTGAAATTTACTGAAAGTTTGTCACAAAAAAAAAAGTGTTTGTAAGTTTANAATTTCTTTAAAGCCACATTAAATTCGTGAAATTTACTGAAAGTTTGTCACAAAAAAAAAAGTGTTTGTAAGTTTATAAATATTTTTGGATAATTTTTTAACACGTATTCTTGTTTAACTTCGAAGACATTTTTTCTAACAATATATATTTGTCTGTGGTCCTTTTAACTTTTCATCAGTGGTGTTTTCTGGTGAATGCATAACTTTGTTNAAAAAAAAAGTGTTTGTAAGTTTACAAATATTTTTGGATAATTTTTTAACACGTATTCTTGTTTAACTTCGAAGACATTTTTTCTAACAATATATATTTGTCTGTGGTCCTTTTAACTTTTCATCAGTGGTGTTTTCTGGTGAATGCATAACTTTGTTGTAATCACAGGATGGTTAGAATTAGGTTTTCCAATTCCATTTATTCCTCTATTTCTGCTTGAACTCTGTCATTAACATACATTCGACTTATTTTTTTTGTGACGGGGTCGTGGTTGGTTGCTGTTAACCATATATATATATATATATATTCTTTGAAATTATCTGTCTGTAAATAGAGGAAATTATCGTTTTTTAAATTCACATTCTCGTGTTTATGCAAGACGAATTGGGCCTATATTTTATACTTCAATTGTGTGATTTTCCATTGCACAGTTTTGTAATCAACACAATTCACGGAGTATTTTCAGTTAAATTCTGAACATAATAAATTACATTTATTCAAAAACAATACAACCTATTAGGGACACATACAAGTGTGCACTTTGAATGTAGTAAACGCACTATAAAAATTAATTGCTATTTATACAAATAAATTATGTACGGAATAATTATAAATAATTTTTCTGTTAAAAACGTTTTGAGTGTGTACTTGCCGAAAGTGATTATCTAAGTACAATTTTATAAAAAAGTATCTTTTTTAATACAAAAAATTCTTTTTACTAACAAAAACGCTTAACACAGCATTTAATTTTGTTTATGTAAACTCTCCCCAATAGTTTTGTAGAGTGAGCCAAATCGTTCAAATTAGCAACGTTTTGTAGTTACTTCATTACGTTTTATTTTAATAGCCCTATAAACATAAAGAACGTCAGCATGCGTTATATTTTGTCTTAACAAGTTTTTAATAAAGTAATATTATTTTTAACTGCCGATTGTACGTAATGACACTTAACAACTAAAAATTAATTCTGTACGATAGTAAGTATTTCTTATAGATGATGCAATCATTTTGTGGTACCTGTGGAAATCAAGCAATTGTGATATCCATATAAATTATATTTTCTGCAGGAGATAAAGTTAAAGTATATGTATTTTTTTTTATTGATCAGGTAACCACAATTTGATGTAGCGGCAAATTTTTTTAATGCTCGTTACCATGTTGATTGTGATAAGAAACACTATTCGTCAATTATACTTTGAACTTCACTTCCTAGTTTGTCGCTTGAAATTGGGAGTTAAACAAAATATTTTAGTATACCAACAAATCTGTTCCTTCCGATAGATAGCATGAAACTGCAATTTTTACCTAGCTCCTTTAAACATATACTAGCAACCTACAAACTTTTTCATCAAGTCCATAATCGACCAAGTGTACACGTTAGAGTATTACGTATTTTCTCACTAATAATAAAAAAAAAACGGCATTTAATAAGTAGTTTGACGTGAGTTGTTTTCACACATTTACTCAAATTAATTGCAGAATTTGAAACACAATAGACAAAAGTTTAGTTAAGTAAATAAAACGTGGACCGATAACTAATGCTGTACGTAAATTGATACGCCCCACGGACATGCACGTAGTAAATACCGATTACACGCCCATAAAAATACGTGCGAACTTAAATACACATGCGCTGGTAAAAGTAAAACTGGTTGTGGAAGGTTAACAAGAAGTAAGAAGCTTATTTTGCAAGAGCAAAAGATAACATCTCAACAATGTGACGATACGCCTCCTTAAGTATGCTGGCAGTTACAGCCAAACTGCGCTTTAATGGTCTCAAGCACGAAAATCCATTTAGATGATATACTCCACTATTAGCAGGCTGGAACACACTAAAGTAGTCAATTGCAGGTCTACGCCCACATTGCTGATAAAATATGCGCTTTTTCTAGCCCCGCTGTTTACTTTACTTTTTACTTTTTACTGACGTCAGGTACAGGTAAGGGGAGTGAACATTTTCAGAGGTTGATTTTAGAAGTGCTCGATTAACCGTATACAGCCTGCAAAACATGCCTTGGTTAAAAAAATTGCTCAGACTTCAGAACACTTACTCATTTTTAAATTCTACACAAAGGGCCTTAAACATAAATTAGCGATTTGGAACATACAAAATACAGAAATATAACCACCTTAACTTAATAAATTTGTTAAAAAAAAACTGTTTGATCAATTTACATAACTTGTCGGCAAATGCCACTTTTGTTTATCATTGGTTGGCAAACCCCAGCACATAGATTAGGCTGATTTTTTCCGTAATTAGTCGAAGCGTGTGTACGCACTAGCACAGACTTCACAAGAATACAGAGGTGAAACAGTGGCATCAGATGCGAACTTGTCACAAGGGGCCGCGGTGGTGTAGGGGATAGACTACTCACCTCCCACCTAGACAAACCGGGTAAGATTCCCGGTGGGGTTGCTCCCGGCTTATCGCGTGTGGGAAACGTGCTTGACGATGCCGCACTGGTCGGTGGGTTTTTCTCTGGGACCTTCCGTTTCCCCCGCTCTTACATTCCGGCGCTGCTCCATACTCACCTAACTTCATACCCTCATCGGCTCTCAAGACCTCGATATTAAGAGCCGCCAAATTTCTCCACTACCACTCCTTCTCCTTCCCACCTCCAATTTGAGTGTTATTCATCCCACAGGCAGCACAAATTACAGCCTGAATGAGTGGAAATTGCTGCACATGAGCGAAATCAGTTGAGGTTGTTTAACCGGTAGTCAGTGGCATATTAATGATGATTTTTGAGACGTTATTTGCACTGATGTACTGGTTGATGACTAAACCTGAATTCAAATTGATATATGGGGCCGCGGTGATGCAATGACCAGAGCCCTCGCTTCCCACCAAAGTGAACCGGGCTCGATTCCTGACGGGGTCTCTCGAAAGTTTCCGCACGTGGGAATCGTGCTGGACTATGCCGTTGGTCAGCGGTTTTTCTCGGGGATCTCCCGCTTCCCCCGCCCTTGAATTCCGGCACTGCTCCACACTCACCTCTCTTCACCGTCACAGACTGGCAAGATCTCGCTGTTAAGAGCCGCCCAAATTTCTTTATTCACCTCTTCACAAACTCGATGAATACCTGTACCGTGTACTTCTCGACTGATTTATCATTTGCTACATGCTGTTCACGGTAAAGTGAGATCTTTTCTTGAAATCAAATAACGGCAAAAAAAAAACGCTGTTGTAAACTGCATATACGCTACCTTACGAAATGGCACGCAGGTTCTCAGTTAAATTGCCAGCGAATTGAATAAAATAGTTCTAAGTTTTGACGTTGTAATGCTAATTTATTTTTTAAAATTTACTGCAAATCAAGTAGGCAGTTTTTTTGCTTCATTGGCCGATACATTAGAGTACAAATTGGCTTATTAGTAGCACATTGTGGTTCCTAATAATTTCACCTTTTCTGTTGACTGACGCANCAGGTTCTCAGTTAAATTGCCAGCGAATTGAATAAAATAGTTCTAAGTTTTGACGTTGTAATGCTAATTTATTTTTGAAAATTTACTGCAAATCAAGTAGGCAGTTTTTTTGCTTCATTGGCCGATGNGCAAATCAAGTAGGCAGTTTTTTTGCTTCATTGGCCGATGCATTAGAGTACAAATTGGCTTATTAGTAGCACATTGTGGTTCCTAATAATTTCACCTTTTCTGTTGACTGACGCATGAATAAAGTGATCAGACTAATGGTAATGGCAATTCTACATATGGCGGAAGGATACGAAATGAAGAGAAATATATAGTATTCGCGGTATATTCACACTTTTTGAAACAAACCTTTGAAAAACCACCCCATATATGACGTGTTTGCTTGTTTCCTAAATATTTCACGTATCACAAGCGTTTTATAATTGTGCTAATATAAAAACATAATTTTTTTTGGTAAAAAATTTAACTTTTACTTATATTATGTCTTTGAATCATAATATTTAATTTATAACTAATGTAAACAAAACAGGGATGAAATTCTTATGTTAGGAACGCCTGGTAAGAAATAGTTCCTATGAGAAATATTTTCTAACTGAGTGCGCAAAAATGCGGTGCGTTGTTACTTTAGCGCAATTTTCTAGACTTTCCACGGGGCGAAGGAATGTCGGGGAAGTAGAACTTTATCAGGGCTTCAGAACAGTTGGAAGTACCCGTGAAGGCACTGCAGACCTCAAGCAGGGATGTCAACAATTTTCAGATACGAACAGCTTATATATAGCAACTTTTTAACTGACTTCTAGTGATCAGAATGCTAGTAATTCAATTTTTGACCGTGCGTAGGGCTGTATATACCATCTTATCGAATGCGGAAGTGTGCTCTCAGTGTACAGTCATCAGCCTAGACCCAAGCAGCCATTATTCCGTAAATGGAACTTACTCACGTCTTTACATTACAGCCTTGCTACCACANACCATCTTATCGAATGCGGAAGTGTGCTCTCAGTGTACAGTCATCAGCCTAGACCCAAGCAGCCATTATTCCGTAAACGGAACTTACTCACGTCTTTACATTACAGTCTTGCTGATTAATAATGCATCGTAAAATGCAGTTATGTTTTCATGTGGGTACGAGTATGTATATTGTACAGATATATACCGGATGTTTTTGAACAATACCGACAAACTCCGGAGGGTTATTCCTCACGAAAATATAAGACTAAAATGTATGTGAACTTTTTTCCGTTAAAGCGATTTTGAAGGGAACTGGNACAGATATATACCGGATGTTTTTGAACAATACCGACAAACTCCGGAGGGTTATTCCTCACGAAAATATAAGACTAAAATGCATGTGAACTTTTTTCCGTTAAAGCAATTTTGAAGGGAACTGTGCGACCCTAAAAAAACCTAATTTGAAATGCCGCTGTGTGAGATGTGTGTTGCCTACTTGTCACGCAATACGTATTNGGCGACCCTAAAAAAACCTAATTTGAAATGCCGCTGTGTGAGATGTGTGTTGCCTACTTGTCACGCAATACGTATTCTGTTATGAGAGTTACGCACATTGATTTCTCTCTCGAAAACCATTTAACTGGAAGTGTTCCGACAAGACGACTTTTTTTATATTTAAGACGTGATGATTTATAAGATGTATTATAAATAGCATACAACTAAGGGCTACAAAGTTTCTTCCAAAAATAAAACTGCCAATCCCATTTTTTCCATGATGGGGGATGCTGTTGCAATACACGTTTTCAGTGGTGTTAAAATCTCCGTTCAATAAAACACCATTCACAATTTGTTGCTTGATCGAATGTGGTTTATATTATTTTGAAAGAAAAACAATTTAAAATTTGGCATTTCAGGGCATCGCATAACTATCTAAATAATCACTTCAAAGGAAAAGTGACACATATATTACCACCTAATTATTTAATATTGAAAAACCTCTCGAAATTAGTTGATGTTGTCCAGAAACGTCCTGTGTGTGTATGTATGTATGTGTATGTGTATATATACAGGATAATTCACAGCACCCGTATCACCCTTTTTTTTTCTCGGAAACAACAGTACTCCGAGGGTTCACGAAAAAATTGTGATAACTGTACTCTATATTAATCATCGATTGGTAGTAATTCCACTCCTCCGAACATACCGAAGGTAGGGGTACGGGGGGTGAGCTTTGAAATTGGAAATGGGAACAGGGGTCGAATGTGATATCGTTGGATAGATCATCTAAAAAAAACGACATTTACCATGACAGCTGTTTTCTGACGTGCATAGTTGACGCACAATAAAATAAATAATGCAAGNTAAAAAAAACGACATTTACCATGACAGCTGTTTTCTGACGTGCATAGTTGACGCACAATAAAATAAATAATGCAAGCACATGGTTTGTGACGTTCGTAGTTTACGAAAAATGAAACGGAACGAAAAGTACTATTATTCTTACTACAATCAAATGGAAATCAACGAAACATGTTGTTTNTACGAAAAATGAAACGGAACGAAAAGTACTATTATTCTTACTACAATCAAATGGAAATCAACGAAACATGTTGTTTTTCTGGCGTGCATACCTAGTGTACGTACAATCAAAAGGACGTTGGGAGTACTGTAAATACCAGTATGGTGTGAGAGAACTGCCATGAACTGGGAACTGGGAACACTCATTCACACACAGCACTCTTCATAAGTGTTATCTATGTCGACCATCGTGTATCAGACACGACTCTGCTCTCCGTCTTACATTCGCGGAAGCTCGGCGGACCTCAGCAGTGATGAGGTTTATTAAACTTAAGATTATACAACAACTATTTACGTGACTATTGACCGGGGGAGCTTAAATTGAGTACCAAGGTGCTAATTAATTATACTAAGATTTAATACCTCACGCCATTACTGTTACAATCTAATTGGAAAGTCCCCACCTTGTTCATGTTGCCGGATGCTAATTCTAGGAGGCGGTTAATGACGGCCGGACACACCCATCTTCATTGGTATTCTCTCTGGTCGGGTCGACGACAAAGACGCCGCTCCCAGTGTTACACTGGCCTACATCGGGCGTGTTGTTTAATATATTTCAGCCCCGTTTACTGGCCGGTGGAGGGGATTTCTGCAACTGTCTTTCACAAGGTGTTGTTGCAATCACGCTCGTGCCCTGGTTTAATGTTTGAAGGTGTGATCAGGCAGACCGTTCAGCTAAGGCCTGATAACATCATAACAGTAAGTTAAAAGGCGATATTATGGGTCATTTGGAAGGGGAAACNGCCGTTCAGCTAAGGCCTGATAACATCATAACAGTAAGTTAAAAGGCGATATTATGGGTCATTTGGAAGGGGAAACGTCAGTAAACATTTGCTCTATTTGCAAAGGTTAACAGTGTTACAGCTATGTGAAACTAACAGAAATGGGAACGGTACAGGTGATAGTAAATGAACAGATCGTTACGTGTTGGGTTTTATCGTGTAAATTCCCTTTACAACACATGCTCGCAAATGCCACCGCCAACTACAACGAGTCAGATGCTGTGTTGCCAATCGAGCTGGTGTCCACATTCTTCTCGAACGTGTGCACACTGAACAAACACCTCGTGGCGGCTACAAAAGGTTTTGTTAGTATTCATCCTGCCAAATTATTTTGTGGTAAAAACCAAGTTTTCTGATTGTAACCAATAAACGTTTGTGGCCACTAAACATTTATTTGTCGTGGCTTCAGAGAGTTTTGTGTTCGCCACAAAATAATTTGACAAGGATGAATAACAACATAATGCTTTGCGCCGCCACGAAGTATTTTTTTTTTCCAGCGCACAAGCATTTAACACGCGAGCAAGCAATTCCTCCCTTGTTTGCGCTTAAGCCTGTTGACTCCGGCCTTCACGACCCATTCCTAAAACCATCCAGCGCAAGTGAAGTGCGCATACAAGCGGCCGACGTGGCAAACGCCGCGAGTGCCACGTAGCTGTATCTCGGACACCGTTGCGAACAGAGCGTGTGCTTACTAAAGGTTTCCCTTCAGAATGGTCCATGATATCAGCTCTTGGCGTGTGTCCGTTCCCACCTGAAACATCTTGTACTTCGGCACAACCGCGAAACAATTCGCACCAACGACAACACTGGCTGTTATGCCACGGTACTCATCGCACACCAACTGGAAACCAACACCCAAGCGCCTACTGTGCCAGGGCCTCTGCAGTACCAGGCAAAACTTGAAGAGGGTCTCCTCATTCGATTGCCCCCCCCCTCCTCCCCGCGCCCGCTCCGTCTGAAAGCACGAATCACTACGATAAAACATTAGCGCTGAAAATTAAAAAAAATACCGTTATACAGCTTAATGTTTTGTTTATTATTTCTTCAATGTTGACTTCCAAGATTTCCATACTTGAGTTTGCGTGTTAAGCATTAAATATTTTCTCACGTGCTCTTACGTAAGAGTAAAAAAAAATCGCCGATAAATTTAATGCTCCTCTTTAACACAAGCCCAATCCAAGCTTCAGCTATACTTCAAAATATTACACAAGCCTATAATCAAGACGATATCAACTCACTGACGGTATCATCATAATTCCAAATAGTACGCTGCTGACGCCATCAAGTGAAAATTTTTCACTTCGTTAGTTCTTAGTTCGCGTGAAAGTTTCAACTCTGTATTATTATGTATTCTTTGACAGTGACAGGTTAAGGTTACAAATGTAGGTTTATCACTTCCCAAAATATTAGTGTTTCATCTCAAATACATTCGGTAATATTTTCAGGCAACTAGTACTTAAGCTCCAACCTCAAAGGCGTAGACTTTAAACTGTTAAAAATTGCTATATATTTACGGACATTTTTTTTTACGGAAGCAAGCTAACTTAATGAGTAGGGACAAGAAGATAAAATATGATCTTTAAAAACCAACAGCCGTAGAAAATGTTGCGATGTTTTCTTTTTGTTTATAAAATAGAGTTGAGCAAATGTGGTAATATAAACGAGGATAAACGGCCATAAAATTTCACGCGAATCTAGGCGCTGTACGCAAGACGGTATTTTTATTAGCAACATGTTACGCGTTCTGATTGGTGTAGCGAAGGCTGGTTTGCCTCTTCGTAATCAACGTATAACACGTTCAATCTCTGACGGATCCAGACAGTTTTATAAGACCACGTAACTGCTATCGCGCGTAGCGCATCTTTGTTAACTTCGCCGACGGAAACACTTTTTTTTACAATGGTTTGGCAACACCCAGTGGCGAGATGTGCTATTAGACACAGGGCGCGTTCCTTCCTTGTTACTGCAAGCAGCTGAGATTGCTGATGGCTGTTCCTTTATTTACTGATGTTGCTGATGAGTGACTGACGAGAAGTGTTTTGGCGCCTGGGTTCGAGGCTACGCTTCCTGCTGAGACTTCGGATGACCAAGAGCACAGGCGATCTCAGCAGAAGCAGACGACCAAAAATGTCGGTGGTATATAATACTCTAACCAAGGAAGTGTAACATTGCTGTGTTCTGCTGAGGATGCGAAGAGAGTAAGGCTGAGTTGGTATTCAATTATATTTCACCTGAATTAAATGGCCATACTTTAATTTTAACAAATTAATCTCCTTGTCATAGAAAAACAAGTATATTGTTCTTTAACGTAGAAACNATGGCCATACTTTAATTTTAACAAATTAATCTCCTTGTCATAGAAAAACAAGTATATTGTTCTTTAACGTAGAAACAAACTATGGAATATTTCAGTGCAAACCTTTTTTCGGGACAGTAATGAATGTCGATATTTTGTCACCAATTTATAAATTTTAATTTATGTTAATTTTTGGAACTAGCCCCACCCTACTTGAGCACCCCNTAAAAAAAATACCGTTATACAGCTTAATGTTTTGTTTATTATTTCTTCAATGTTGACTTCCAAGATTTCCATACTTCAGTTTGCGTGTTAAGCATTAAATATTTTCCCACGTGCTCTTACGTAAGAGTAAAAAAAATCGCCGATAAATTTAATGCTCCTCTTTAACACAAGCCCAATCCAAGCTTCAGCTATACTTCAAAATATTACACAAGCCTATAATCAAGACGATATCAACTCACTGACGGTATCATCATAATTCCAAATAGTACGCTGCTGACGCCATCAAGTGAAAATTTTTCACTTCGTTAGTTCTTAGTTCGCGTGAAAGTTTCAACTCTGTATTATTATGCATTCTTTGACAGTGACAGATTTTGCGAAGGTTACAAATCTAGGTTTATCACTTCCCAAAATATTAGTGTTTCATCTCAAATACGTTCGGTAATATTTTCAGGCAACTAGTACTTAAGTTCCAACCTCAAAGGCGTAGACTTTAAACTGTTAAAAATTGCTATATATTTACGGACATTTTTTTTACGGAAGCAAGCTAACTTAATGAGTAGGAACAAGAAGATAAAATATGATCTTTAAAAACCAACAGCCGTAGAAAATGTTGGGATGTTTTTTTTTTGTTTATAAAATAGAGTTGAGCAAATGTGGTAATATAAACGAGGATAAACGGCCATAAAATTTCACGCGAATCTAGGCGCTGTACGCAAGACGGTATTTTTATTAGCAACATGTTACGCGTTCTGATTGGTGTAGCGAAGGCTGGTTTGCCTCTTCGTAATCAACGTATAACACNTCACAGGTCCAATCTCCGGCGGATCCAGACAGTTTTATAAGACCATGTAACTGCTATCGCGCGTAGCGCATCTTTGTTAACTTCGCCGACGGAAACACTTTTTTTTACAATGGTTTGGCAACACCCAGTGGCGAGATGTGCTATTAGACACAGGGCGCGTTCCTTCTTTGTTACTGCGAGCAGCTGAGATTGCTGATGGCTGTTCCTTTATTTACTGATGTTGCTGATGAGTGACTGACGAGAAGTGTTTTGGCGCCTGGGTTCGAGGCTACGCTTCCTGCTGAGACTTCGGATGACCAAGAGCACAGGCGATCTCAGCAGAAGCAGACTACCAAAAATGTCGGTGGTATATAATACTCTAACCAAGGAAGTGTAACATTGCTGTGTTCTGCTGAGGATGCGAAGAGACTAAGGCTGAGTTGGTATTCAATTATATTTCACCTGAATTAATTGGCCATACTTTAATTTTAACAAATTAATCTCCTTGTCATAGAAAAACAAGTATATTGTTCTTTAACGTAGAAACAAACTATGGAATATTTCAGTGCAAACCTTTTTTCGGGACAGTAATGAATGTCGATATTTTGTCACCAATTTATAAATTTTAATTTATGTTAATTTTTGGAACTAGCCCCACCCTACTTGAGCACCCCCATTGCCACGGTAATTCTAATTCCTGAAACTCTCAACGCCATTATGCAATTTCTTAACCGTTCAAATTATTTGGTTCATATTTGGCAGATTCCTTTTCATGTCTGTATACCCCACCTTTGCTAGGATCCTCTATATATGCATAAATTACGTGTTTATTTATATGCAGTGACCGGCCTGCTTTGCGATACCTTATTTTCCAGTATTCCGAGTTATGTGACCCTAATGATACCTGGTAATAATATACTTAATATTAATGTTCCGGTTAGCTATGAGTAGCGTGTGCTGTCAGAATGAAAATTGAGCGCAGAGCAGAGTAAAACATTACTGACTCAGTCGCAAACACACTCAACTGAGAATTTACCGCCTCGTAAAACGTCAAGCACCTCGCAAGAACAAACAATAATTCCACGCAAGATGAAATGTTTATTTCTGCTCTGAGCGCAGCAAATCATAAGTGAACAGGAACTATGACAGTTAACTGTTTGACGTCTATGGTCTATTCACAGTTTCTTCACACTTTTTTCAATCGACGTTTTGAAAAATTGCCCCATGTACGGCGTGTTCGGTTATTTCCTAAATGTGTCATGTATCGTCAGCGTTTTGTTCTTCTGTTAGCATACCTTATTTTTGGTTTAGTTAAGCAACAACTTATATTATATCTATAAATCACAATGTTACATTTGTAATTAATGTGAATGAAAGCAAAGAGAAAATATTTGTGTTGGTAATGCCTAGTAAGAAATAATTCTCATGCAAAATACTATTACACCGAGTGCGCACGAACGCAGTCTGTTGTCCCTTTGGTGCAATTTTCTAGACTTGGTTAAGCTTTGTTTACATGAGGCGGAAGAAATATTCTGGAAGCAGAACTTTGGCAGGACTTCAGAATAGTTGGAAATAACCGTGAATGGACTATAGTTAAAACACGGCATAGGTTCTGAGGTCTCCGTAGCACGTGCACGCCGTAACGTCAATCCGCGCGTTGAGGAAGCTTGACCACTTTGGATCCTGCCCTTTTCCGGTATGTCCCAGTTTATGAGCATCGCGCAGAGACCGCAGGGTTCGGGTTCCACGGTAATAATGGAGGTTGGGGTCTTCTTTTAAAGGACATCGTTAGTTGTAATTTGAATCAGATTGTAGGCAGTTGTGTCTGTTATAACTAAAAAAAAGTATGGAATATTTCAATGTAAATCTTTTTTTTTCAGGATAGAAATGAAAGTCGATATTTTGTTGCAAATTTATAAATTTGGTTAATGGAGCATAAATTTTGTTGTTGAAAATGCCAAAGTCAGTGAAAATCGCTGTAACTAGCACCTGCTTACAATACTTGTTCCCCTGAAAAACGTGGGTTTAAACTATATTCGTAAACAGATTGCTGTAAAAAAAAAAACCTCGTAGACACAGCTAAAAATTTCGAGGCAACGGAACACACTTGAATCTTGTTGATGCGTTTTTTTTTCATGACGGTCACTATGCTCCATTATGACCATACGTGACCTTGAGGCGTTTAAAATATTTTACCAGGGAGGTCTAAGATCTGAGGTTTGCTTTACGATGAGAAACGAGTGCGTGCTGAACGAGTACATGTTAAAACGAGGGCACATCGTCGAGTAGGCGGCGTGTAGGAAGCGACCCCGACATGGAGATGTGTCGGAATTGACGAGATTTTACTTCCGACAACGTGCGCATTAGGAGTCCCAGCCAATAGGGTCGTTCGGAAAACAAAGAAGGATAAATCATTTCCTTTTTCTGGCACCTTAAGCACGTTTGTTCGTAATGTTCCTTAGCGAGTTTTAATTACGTTTTTCTTTAGTGCAGCTTGATTATTTACAGTGCGAACATTCAATTGAATGCAACTGAATGATAACGAACACAGTTATTCTTTAGGGTCTTTAAGGACAGTTTATACGGAAGTGAGATGCATTTTCTGCTCGTTGAAGACCAAGGCAGCGATACTGTACATATGTAAGATGTTAAGGCCCACCTTCATTTATACAACCGAAAATTTGTAAGACTTTGGGGATACTAATATGAAAGAAAATTCATTTAAATAAATTGGAACAATAAGGATCATGAAACGCACGTTCTGAAAATTGTTCGTGGTTGTTTGATATCTAGTTTTCTAAATTACTCAATGGATAGGCTACACTTCGATGATGCCTGCTGTACGAACTTTGGACATTTCTGTTTTTACTGCGTACATAATATTTTTACACTTTGTTTTAAAATTAAATGCTTGTCAAAACGATTAAAAATAACAAATTCTTTAACTACCCAATCCTGACTGCGAAAATTTAACCCAATAATGTCACGAAATGCAACATAAATAACTTCATCCCTTNAACATGAAACGCACGTTCTGAAAATTGTTCGTGGTTGTTTGATATCTAGTTTTCTAAATTACTCAATGGATAGGCTACACTTCGATGATGCCTGCTGTACGAACTTTGGACATTTCTGTTTTTCCTGCGTACATAATATTTTTACACTTTGTTTTAAAATTAAATGCTTGTCAAAACGATTAAAAATAACAAATTATTTAACTACCCAATCCTGACTGCGAAAATTTAACCCAATAATGTCACGAAATGCAACATAAATAACTTCATCCCTTTAAAATCAAGCTCGATTATGATTGGCTGAGATAGAAACAGTACAAGACCATAATGAACGACGGTTGTTTTCCTTCACACGTTCACGTTTTTATGCACTCTTTCAACACGCACTCGTTTTTATGCACTCTTTCAACACGCACTCGTTTTTCATCGTAATGTAAAAAAAAATACACACCACTGTGTTCTGTAGCGGGAATGGACCGCACCTGATTTTTTTTTACAAAGAGAAAGATCGATGCATTTTATAGTGATATGCTGTTCTCGATAAAATGAGCATTTTTGAAAGCACTCCTTAAGATATACTTGTACGCACATCGTGCATTCTAGCACAGAATGTAAAATTAACATTGCCATGTGTTTGATCACTTATTCAAGCTTCGGTCGAGTAAAACTAAGTCATTATTACAAAAGTAATTATTTTACAAATTTGATAATTCTTATGCATATATGTATTAAAATACAGAAATAAAAATAAATAACTTTAATGTTATCAAATATTTGCCTAACACTTTTAATTCCACGTCAAGACACGCAATTACATTTCCTCTGTCGTTACAAACTTTACTGGGCGCATGGTATTCAGAGAGCCCGTTATAATACATGCAGGTAAGGGCAGTGGCATTTCTCAAAGAGTGACTTAAAAGTGCGCAATAAATCGTCAACAACCTGTAGTTTTCTTCTCGCAAAAAAACTCTTGTGGACATAAGGAAACGAATGACAGCTGTGTTAAACCAGGAAACTAGCAAAGAATTCTTGTAATGGCCTCGACCATTGTTTGAGAATTCTTTCCATCCGTCGTTTGCATTAAAGGGCCCGCCTACCTGCAGCTATTTTCAACTTTTGATGCCGAGAAGCGCGGGAGCGATAAGGTCGACAATGCCAGGCGCATAGAGTGAGCCATCGGCTTTAAGTACAAGAGTCTGAATGACGTGCAATGTTCTCGTCGTGCTGCGTGTATCTATAGGATTTTAAACAGTTATACTATGATTCACCGACGGGGTCACTCGAGGAGGTACTTTACTTTGTATGTCCTATTTGGCACGTATTTTTTTTTAGATATAAATTTTTTTTATAGTTATGTCGGAGTGTTCTGAAATGGTATTTGCAGTGTGCGTGACTTCTAGAAAGCACCCAACAGCCCTCGTCTGAAGCCTGTGTTCTTTCCGTAGATCGGCACTTGGGACGCACGTCTAATAGTCTCGTAGAAGAACGTGCACTTAAGACACTCTGCAACGCAGCTCTCGAGAAATATAGAAGGGAGCCTCTAGTGCAACGTGCAAGGAGTACCGGATTGAAAACAAAACAAAGAAAATAAGCGGAAAAAAAATTGTTACCACGCCACACACCTACGACATTAGCAGCTTTGGTAGTGATCAAAGCTGCCTCTCCCAGTTGGCTAGAAACTACATGTTCGCTGAAAGAGAAATGCATCACCTGTTTTTCTGTAGTTAAGGCGTAGCGACCATAAATTAAGAGGTCAAATTCTTTCCGACTGTAAAAATTCGATTTTTTTTTTTTTTTTTTTTCTTTCAAACAAGAAGCGAGCGTGTAGTATATAAGTGCTCGACTCGTAATCCGACACATGAATGAGAAACGGCTGCTGAATTTTAAACGTTGCGGGTGAAATAATGACACGAAATTGCCACCAACATTTTTACAAAACCCACGCGCTCGATAGTTTATGCGAGTGGAGTGGCACAAAACGAAAGTAGAGAAGTCGTGAAGACTTTATTTAGAACCAAGAGCCCGATGTTTTCCGTGTGAATGCGCAGCTGCAGCTTTATAATAAAAAAAAAAAAAACGAAAGCTACATCGCGAACCATACGAACTCGGGAAGGTAGTACATTTGGCGGAGCGTGAAATTAATATTTTTCAAATCCAAGGCGTTTATTTGCCAGATTTGTTTACTAAGCAGACCGTACTTCCGAAGCATTTCGGTCAGTAGTTCTTGTCACCTTTCGAGGTTGCGCAGAGTAAAATACCGTTTATCGTAACGAGGGAGAAAAACCGGACGTCGATATTAAATTATGAACGTTAATAACGGCGTAAACTTTGTCGACGAATACCATTAACCGCAGTGATAAAACTCACTGCTGTTCGAGATCTCTGAAGCTAAACACTCACAGATACCGTAACGTTGTTACAATTAAAAAGAAAAAAAAAGGCTGTAATTTTCGTGAAATTCACATCGCACGTGATTGTAGTGCTGGATTGCTCTTCGCGTTTGTTTANCAAGAGCCCGATGTTTTCCGTGTGAATGCGCAGATGCAGCTTTATAATTAAAAAAAAAAAAAACGAAAGCCACATTGCGAACCATACGAACTCGGGAAGGTAGTAAATTTGACGGAGCATGAAATTAATATTTTTCAAATCCAAGGCGTTTATTTGCCAGATTTGTTTACTAAGCAGACCGTACTTCCGAAGCATTTCGGTCAGTAGTTCTTGTCACCTTTCGAGGTTGCGCAGAATAAAATACCGTTTATCGTAACGAGGGAGAAAAACCGGACGTCGATATTAAATTATGAACGTTAATAACGGCGTAAACTTTGTCGACGAATACCATTAACCGCAGTGATAAAACTCACTGCTGTTTGAGATCTCTGAAGCTAAACACTCACAGATACCGTAACGTTGTTACAATTAAAAAGAAAAAAAGGCTGTAATTTTCGTGAAATTCACATCGCACGTGATTGTAGTGCTGGATTGCTCTTCGCGTTTGTTTAACGTTCCCGCTTAATTCAAATAGAAGCAGCTGTGTTATTTGTGCTGATTACTGTTTGCATTCATCATTATTATCACCGTCATCATCATAACTATGACCACCACTATCATCATCATCATCATCATCAATCAACTTCAATCCTCATGTTCACAAATGCTGAAAATGTTGTTGGTTTAATGGGAAAGAGACTTGGGAAATTTTATTTAAAGAAATTGTACTAATATTTCCCTAGAACAGAGATGGAAAACCATTTGGGAAGGGTGGAGGGGCGAGAAAATCACACACTCAATGCAGCTGGCCAGAACTGATCTCATTACCCAAGGATGTGAGTAATGAATGCGACAGTCCGATTGAATACTCTTTATATGCAGTAAGTCTAAAGAAAAGTGACGGAAAACTGAGCGGAAAGGCAGTACTGTGATTATACGAATTCTGGAAAACTATCACCACCCCGCAAATATATGCAGTATAATAAAACTGTTATGCCGGAAATGAAAGTACAAACTACGATAGCCGTTAAATATGACATCTCTTAGATACTTAAAAAGGGCGCTTCTTATTTTCAAAGTCAGTCCAACTGAATTTCAGCTAATGACACGGGCTCGTAAAACTGTTCTGAAGTAAAAACAATTGGATGAAATGAGAAATGCGAAACTTACAGCTCTTTACGATGAAAGGAAAACAACCCGGAACAAACTCTTTAATAACACTAAATTTCAGTTGATTCAAAAAATACATTAACAGAACACACTGAGGAATAACACAAATAAAAGATTACATATTGTATAATTACTTGAGGAATTTGGAAATACAATAGAGTGAATAGGAAAAGGCCTGACGAAACCTGCCCTCTAGATGCCTATATTGGCTCACAGAAACAAATTAAATTTCTAAACACAGAAGAAATAATGCATAAGACACGCAGGGCACATTCCATTCTCCACAGTATCTAACATGTCGTCTATTTGCGGTTTCTTCACACTTTCTGAATCAAACCTTTGAAAAAACACCCCACGTAGCACGTGTTTGGTTGTTTCCTAGATATGCCACGTGTCACAGGCATTTTATACTTGTCTTCATAAAAGTACCTTATTTTTGGTTAAATTGAAGTGTTATTTGTCTTTTATACATACATCTTACTATTTCGTTTATAATAAATATGAATAGAAACAGTGCAAAAAAAAAGGCGTGTTGGTAATGCCTAGTAAGAAATAGTTCCTATGCAAAATATGATTACACTGATTGCGCACGAATGTGGCGCGTTGTCCTTTTGGTGTAATTTTCTAGACGCGGTTGAGCTTTGCTTCCATGAGGCGGACAAATATCATGGCAATAGAACTTTAAGAGGGCTTCAGAAAATTGTGAAGTGAACTTGAATGGACTATAACAATAATTTTCAACAGAGAAGTTTTTTTTCAACTGTCACATTCCGTTTATATAACCGCCCGCATACCTGTTTTATAACTAGGATTCGCTTGTTAACAAGCATGGGTTACTACAGACCACTTTTAAAATAGCTGTTCCACTCTCACGAAAGAACCCGTTTGATATTATTGTTTTGTGATTCCCGTAAAGTGGTTAGTAATAAAAATTAAACGTTATATTAGGCATAACACAATTTTACATACTTTCTGTATGTCAAGGAAACCCAGGATTGGACGCAGGAAGTCCTTATAGGAAAATCGAACCAATATTTTGGTTACCGACATACATGTAAATGGTACAGAGATAATTATTCGTTTGACGAGGGTTGCAACATATTTTGCACATTAAAATATATGCTAGAAGAAGTTGCCTGTAGCTCGGTTCTCGAATTCTAATTCAATGAGAATACACATTTTTAGTTCAACACGTTAATTGTATCAAACACTTTCGAAAACGTAAAATGCCATTACTCGGTTCCCTGCCGTAACATCGGTTAGCAGTTCTTCGTTTACATCGCTCACATTCGGTTCATCATAACTATGTTCGTGTCTAATTTTTGGAAAACACTTTGACAATAAAATCATTTATTTCTTATAGCATAAAGAAGAATCAATGCAAACTTATTTGCACGCGTGCACTTATTATTTCGTATTTGTAAAATTATAGTGAAAGTAACCTACTGTAGAGTGTGCAAAGAATAAAGAGCGCATTAAATAATTAAATGAGGAATATTGAATTATTTATTTATAAGAATAGTCTCTTACATCGTTATACCGTAAAAGAAAAAAAAATTGTTCACAGTAAATGCCGTACTTTAATAATGATATACGCCCGTAAGTATGCGAAACTGATAATTAAATGTATTCGTATGCTCAGGAATTTATCACCATTATTGTGATGCGTAAAAAATTAAAATGGGCCACTGACCGGTTTTAAACTACTTTAACCACACCAGATGCAAGAGAGCGTCTATTAATTGTGACTGTAATTATGGCTTATTTATGTCTTAGTATAGAAAAATCTGTTTGCAGTGTGATGATATAAAACATCACAACTGCTGTTTAACGTCATCTCGCGTAAGTTATTACAGTTGACACACGAAGATGACAAGAATTTTATTTTTCAAAAGTACAATTTTTGTTTCTCCTAGGAACTATAGAAAAAGCTATTTGATCTGAGTGAGTCACCATTCCGAAACTTGAGAAGTAGTGGGAACGTAGCATTTGTCCTATAGTAATTTGGTAAAATGACTACCGGGCATTGGCCTAAATTTACTTGGCTAACTGTCATTTGGCTTAAAATCATTTAGCACAAACACTAAAATTACCAACAGGCATTTGGCATATAAGAATTTGGCCTAAATACATTTTGCTTAAACCTGTTTGCCTTTCAGTTTGAAACGAGAAGTCATATTTGGTATAATTACTGCAACAGACAGGCGTTTCGCCTAAAAGTATTTGGCCTCAAGAACGCGCGTTCTTAACCCCGTGGTTGGAAAGAGTCATTCTTAAGAAACATTTTTGTTTTCCTATATTATTCCCAAAGGCTTTCGTTGAAACACCATTTTCAATATAATACAGACACGCCATGCAGTACTTAATTATTACTGCAACGGGACGACGCAATGTCAAGAAGAAAGTAGCTGGATTGAGCGAAGTTGAAGTCAAGATTTATTTACCTTGCACATTTGAGTACAGAGAAGACGAGAAAGAGCGCTAGGATCTCCTAATTATTGCAGTTGGCTTTGAACCACATAGTAAGCGATTCGGTGTTCACAAACTTCAATAAGCCATGCCGTGGGTTTGGGCTGCTGGGGTTGTTGTCCTATTTGTGTGTGTGTGTTTTGNTTTTGAGTTTTTTTATGTTCAGTTGTGTCCACTGATAAGGTTTTTGCACTGTTTTGTTCACTCGTGTGTCGTGTTACTTTAATTATATACATATTTATTTTTCATTGACAAGGAAAAAGTTTTTCGTAATTATCTGTCTGCGGTGTTGTAGAAGGTTTTTTCGTCTTTTGTCTTGCTGAGTTATATGTGTGTGTGCGATATTTTTATTTACTCTCATGGTCGGCAATGGACACAGTCCAATCAAACCATCATAATAAGAGTTAAGATATCTGGGTGGCTCTTAAAAACGAGGTCTTAAAGCCGAATGAGAGTGAAATGAGGTGAGAATGGAGCAGGGTTGGAATGCAAGGGCGGGGGAAACAGGAGATCCCCGAGAAAACNCACAGTAAATGCCGTACTTTAATAATGATATACGCCCGTAAGTATGCGAAACTGATAATTAAATGTATTCGTATGCTCAGGAATTTATCACCATTATTGTGATGCGTAAAAAATTAAAATTGGCCACTGACCGGTTTTAAACTACTTTAACCACACCAGATGCAAGAGAGCGTCTATTAATTGTGACTGTAATTATGGCTTATTTATGTCTAGCATAGTAAAATCTGTTTGCAGTGTGATGATATAAAACATCACAACTGCTGTTTAACGTCATCTCGCGTAAGTTATTACAGTTGTCACACGAAGATGACAAGAATTTTATTTTTCAAAAGTACAATTTTTGTTTCTCCTAGAAACTATAGAAAAAGCTATTTGATCTGAGCAAGTCACCATTCCGAAACTTGAGAAGTAGTGGGAACGTAGCATTTGTCCTATAGTCATTTGGTAAAATGACTACCGGGCATTGGCCTAAATTTACTTGGCTAACTGTCATTTGGCATAAAATCATTTAGCACAAACACTAAAATTACCAACAGGCATTTGGCATATAAGAATTTGGCCTAAAGGCATTTGGCCTAAAGACATTTTGCTTAAACCTGTTTGCCTTTCAGTTTGAAACGAGAAGTCATATTTGGTATAATTACTGCAACAGACAGGCGTTTCGCCTAAAAGTATTTGGCCTCAAGAACGCGCGTTCTTAACCCCGTGGTTGGAAAGAGTCATTCTTAAGAAACATTTTTGTTTTCCTATATTATTCCCAAAGGCTTTCGTTGAAACACCATTTTCAATATAATACAGACACGCCATGCAGTACTTAATTATTACTGCAACGGGACGACGCAATGTCAAGAAGAAAGTAGCTGGATTGAGCGAAGTTGAAGTCAAGATTTATTTACCTTGCACATTTGAGTACAGAGAAGACGAGAAAGAGCGCTAGGATCTCCTAATTATTGCAGTTGGCTTTGAACCACATAGTAAGCGATTCGGTGTTCACAAACTTCAATAAGCCATGCCGTGGGTTTGGGCTGCTGGGGTTGTTGTCCTATTTGTGTGTGTGTGTTTTGAGTTTTTTTTATGTTCAGTTGTGTCCACTGATAAGGTTTTTGCACTGTTTTGTTCACTCGTGTGTCGTGTTACTTTAATTATATACATATTTATTTTTCATTGACAAGGAAAAAGCTTTTAGTAATTATCTGTCTGCGGTGTTGTAGAAGGTTTTTTCGTCTTTTGTCTTGCTGAGTTATATGTGTGTGTGCGATATTTTTATTTACTCTCATGGTCGGCAATGGACACAGTCCAATCAAACCATCATAATAAGAGTTAAAATATCTGGGTGGCTCTTAAAAACGAGGTCTTAAAGCCGAATGAGATTGAAATGAGGTGAGAATGGAGCAGGGTTGGAATACAAGGGCGGGGGAAACGGGAAATCCCCGAGAAAACCCGCCGACCAGCCGCACCGTCCGGCACGATTCCCACTTGCTAAAATCCGGGAGCGGCTCGGCCAGGGATCGCCTCTTTGGGAGGCAATCAGTCTAACCGCTGAGCCNCCTGTCTGCAGCCCGCTGCTGCGCCGGGCTCGACGACGACGACGCGCGCATGGCAGCTCCGCGGCAGCTCACCGCCATGACGGCCACCAGGCACGCTATCCTCACCACCTGCGCCAACACACACAGTTCCCGCTCTGAAGGCTGCTTTACGATTGACGTTACAGAAACCTTAAGCAGTGTACTTAGAATATGAACCAGTGGTTTCAATGGTATTGGCTTATGGCTGCAGTGTGAGGGTCGCGTGCGTTCTTGCCCTGACTTAAGATATCGTTATATTTTATATCTTGAGTACAAGTCAAAACGAAGTAGCCAATCAGAGCACAGCGGCAGTTGTCGGCGGGAAATCTTGGATTTACGTTATGTCGTATCGTGAAATCGTATGCAATGTATTATTTTAATCGGTTGTCAGTATCCTCTTTATTTAAAGAAATGTTCATCATCATGTTTTATTTCCTGGAAGAGGTAATTGAATCAGGTTTAATTAACCTTTTTCAGATATATTGACTTAAAATTCCGATGTGTTGGCATCGGCAACCCTTTNAATTGAATCAGGTTTAATTAACCTTTTTCAGATATATTGACTTAAAATTCCGATGTGTTGGCATCGGCAACCCTTTCTATAAGATACCACGAGTTTTTCAAAACGATTACACAAGCAGTAATTGCCAATAATTAAACATACCTAAATAATCTTGGCTCTTTTCCATTGTTTTTCAGGTTATGTCGGCTGCTTTGGTCTTCTACGATTCTGATTGGCTATGATTGGCTAGACTTAACAGCTGGTAGTGAAATCGTAAACTGCAGAACTTATTTTCCGTGTACTTAACGTTTCATAAGTACAAGTTTTAATTCTTCAGTATCTAATCGTAAACCCACCTATATGTGGGTGATTACTGCTTGTATAATCGTTAAAGATAATGGAAAATCGCAAAAATTTCAGCTAATATATTATCTGTAACACTCTAACTAATTTATTATTTCATGATTGGATGTACAAGGTTTCGACTCAGCTAAGTTGTTTGCAGACCAATAACGAACCTTATGCCTTACAGTATCAGATTCCTCATTGGCCCAGTGAAATGGGGTTGTAGCTTCATACATGAATGAAAGCCAATAAGGAAAGAAAACTGTCGGACATGTGTACAGTACGTTGAATCGTAGTAGAAAGTAAACTTTTCTCGCGATAAGTATCATCTCTAATAATATTGTGTATTTAAAATACATTATTTTAGACAATATAAAAAAGGGTATGTAGCTCAATATTTATAATAAACTCGAAGTATACATCACTTGCTAGTTAGAACTCAGTATTAGTTTCACACGTTCCCCAACAATATTTCGAGAAATTTAGTCGAAATTATTTGTAGTGGCAACCAGTTGCCAAAGAATTCCTTGTACAAACACAGCAATTTTTACAGTCTACTTCCAAGATCAACCNCTGTAGTGGCAACCAGTTGCCAAAGAATTCCTTGTACAAACACAGCAATTTTTACAGTCTACTTCCAAGATCAACCTTTGAAAAAGGGTGTGATAATTCCACGACTTCACTTGAGAACAAGCTGTATTCTTCGAACAGATGTAAATTAGATGTGTTCGTGTAATTGTATCACCGTTCATTAGACACACCCTGGATGACTCTGTCTATTACCAACCTCAAGTAAACGGGGACGGAATCCCATGACAAATTGCCCTGGGGTGTAAATGTATACGCAATGGGGCAGCAGCCAACTGAGAAATAGCTCGGGTTCGAGTATACAAAGGGCTGGGTTCGAGTATACAAAGGGCTGCGTAGTCTCGCCATCGGCTCACTGAGCCCGCGGAGTTATCAAATCCCCGTACGCCACGTTGTAACACGTAAAATGGTGACTGCGCGGCTGGCACGCGCTATAATGCGCATATTTCCTACGGGAGAGCAAAGATGCGCAGTTGGCAGCACTGTGTGTGGCGCGAAGAGCAGTCGCGCGCGTCCTCTACGGGCACAAACCTACCACGTCGGCGCGCAGCTGAGGGTACACACCGGCACACCGGCTCCCAGTTAAGGTGGCCCACCTGGTCGAAGGAATTTTGCATGCAAGTCTGAGGCCTTAAACCGCGGGAGTGCTAGGGCCGACCGAGACATGCGCATCAACTATCTCATCGCCTCTACGCGCAAAGCACTGAACTTGCGTGCAGTGCAATCTTGCCGTCGATAACGCGTCTCTATGAGACTTTCAGCGGAGACCCTGCCATTTTATGACGTGATAATTCAAATAAAGGTATTATGCACGTCCATATTACTTGTTTAATGTTTCGCACCGGCATGTTCATAACTAAATTGACCGCGAAAACACCTGTTCGAGTCATTTTTCGTTATCATAACAATATGCTTTAGAGAGAGATGGAGGAATTGAAAAGCGTATACAGACGGGTAACGTTTCTTAAATGCTATTCGTAAGCAGGCCTCACTCAGATACGTTAAACAGTTTTTTAATAAAACGTTTTCTGCTGGAGCTCTGCACGCCGTTCGGCGGCTTACCCAGGCGGCCACCTTACAGAAACTACGCAGGAAAACTATAAAAATTACATTTAAAAAAATAATTTTCACGACTTTTTTTAAATACACCCAATATGATAAAAAATAGTATGGGCTGAGATAATTGGTTTTTACCTTTTCTTTTTAGCAAAAAATCGTATCCTCAAGACATTTATTTACAGAGATACATAGGGATACTCGAATTTAGAGAAAATATTTCTCGACTAATTGCATTTTGAAACTATTTCGCTGAAATTCACTTTCGTGATTGGATGATTTACTTGTTACGCATATTATGTATCACAGACTTCCATTAACGGAGAAACTTAACTCTCACTGGCCGCTGAAGTAAGAAAACGTCTTCTCACTAAGTCAAAGGAACACTGTTATAGTGCCAATACATTTATATGACGTAATTTGCTCCAAGTGACGTAACGAATAAACCCCGTAAGTGACGGCAACTCGTTAACCAATCTGTAAAAGATGTTCGCGGATAAACAAACAATTCNTAACGAATAAACCCCGTAAGTGACGGCAACTCGTTAACCAATCTGTAAAAGATGTTCGCGGATAAACAAACAATTCTAAAAGCCCTGCTTAGGATATACTTTTCTTATTTTTTGTATCTTTACGCCATGTGTTTATTTAACATTTCCACTGACTTTATCACTTTATGCATGCGCCTTCCTAGTGCAACCGTGGAATTGCTGGGAATGTAAGAGGGATATTTAAATGCAGATTTTTTTTTGCTCTAGTGTATATAAGGCAAGACTCACTCACAACAGTGGCCATAAATATAAGCACTACACTCGCAATACAACGTCAAGTCTTGGAACTAAATTCGCTGCCAACTTGAGCAGATGTCTGCGTAGCAGTGTGTGCTGTGGCGTGTACGTATTCATGGGACGGTTACATTAAAGGTTTATTTCTATAGTGTTTACATTGCCGTGAGAAGATTTCAATACTCAATAATGCTTGATATTTAAATGGTGTGAGCAGCTAAAGTTCATAATATAAAATTGCATTAATATTTAAACACTACAGCAGGACAATTCGCGGTCAGACCCAGGTATTCAAATGCAAAACCAGAATTTGTAAAATACGTCAACATTTTAACAGTTAAAATATTAAAAAAATTAATTTTAACAATTTGCACTACTTTAATACATGACAATTTTTGGTTTTTAATAATTCTCAAAATATTGNAATTGAATCAGGTTTAATTAACCTTTTTCAGATATATTGACTTAAAATTCCGATGTGTTGGCATCGGCAACCCTTTGTATAAGATTCCACGAGTTTTTCAAAACGATTACACAAGCAGTAATTGCCAATAATTAAACATACCTAAATAATCTTGGCTCTTTTCCATTGTTTTTCAGGTTATGTCGGCTGCTTTGGTCTTCTACGATTCTGATTGGCTATGATTGGCTAGACTTAACAGCTGGTAGTGAAATCGTAAACTGCAGAACTTATTTTCCGTGTACTTAACGTTTCATAAGTACAAGTTTTAATTCTTCAGTATCTAATCGTAAACCCACCTATATGTGGGTGATTACTGCTTGTATAATCGTTAAAGATAATGGAAAATCGCAAAAATTTCAGCTAACATATTATCTGTAATACTCTAACTAATTTATTATTTCATGATTGGATGTACAAGGTTTCGACTCAGCTAAGTTGTTTGCAGACCAATAACGAACCTTATGCCTTACAGTATCAGATTCCTCACTGGCCCAGTGAAATGGGGTAGTAGCTTCATACATGAATGAAAGCCAATAAGGAAAGAAAACTGTCGGACATGTGTACAGTACGTTGAGTCCTAGCAAAAAGTAAACTTTTCTTGCGAAGAGTATCATCTCTAATAATATTGTGTATTTAAAATACATTATTTTAGACAATATAAAAAAGGGTATGTAGCTCAATATTTATAATAAACTCGAAGTCTACATCACTTGGTAGTTAGAACTCAGTATTAGTTTCACACGTTCCCCAACAATATTTCGAGAAATTTAGTCGACATTATCTGTAGTGGCAACCAGTTGCCAAAGAATTCCTTGTACAAACACAGCAATTTTTACAGTCTACTTCCAAGATCAACCTTTGAAAAAGGGTGTGATAATTCCACGACTTCACTTGAGAACAAGCTGTATTCTTCGAACAGATGTAAATTAGATGTGTTCGTGTAATTGTATCACCGTTCATTAGACACACCCTGGATGACTCTGTGCCTATTACCAACCTCAAGTAAACGGGGACGGAATCCCATGACAAATTGCCCTGGGGTGTAAATGTATACGCAATGGGGCAGCAGCCAACTGAGAAATAGCTCGGGTTCGAGTATACAAAGGGCTGGGTTCGAGTATACAAAGTGCAGCGGCTCACTGAGCCCGCGGAGTTATCACATCCCCGTGAGCCACAGTACACGCCGGCACGCCGGCTACCAGTTAAGGTGGCCCGCCTGGTCGAAGGAACTTTGCACGTCTGAGGCCTTAAACCGCGGGAGCGCTAGGGCCGACCGAGACATGCGCATCAACTTTCTCATCGCCTCTACGCGCAAAGCACTGAACTGGCGTGCAGTCTTACCGCCGATAACGCGCCTCTATGAGAATTTCAGCGGAGACCCTGCCATTTTATGACGTGATAATTCAAATAAAGGTATGATGCACGTCCATATTACTCAGACCTCACTCAGACACGTTAAACAGTTTTTTAATAAAACGTTTTTTGCTGGAGCTCTGCACACCGTTCGGCAGAACTGCGCAGGAAAACTGTAAAAATTACATTTTAAGAATAGTTTTCACGATTTTTTTTAATACACTAAAAATGATAAAAAAATAGTATGGGCTGAGATAATTGGTTTTTACCTTTTCTTTTTAGCTAAAAGTCGTATCCTCAAAACATTTATTTACAGAGATACATACGTAGGAATACTCTAATTTAGCGAAAAAATTTCTCGACTAATTGTATTTTGAAACTATTTCGCTGAAATTCACTTTCGTGATTGGATGATTTACTTGTTACGCATATTATGTATCACAGACTTCCATTAACGGAGAAACTTAACTCTCACTGGCCGCTGAAGTAAGAAAACGTCTTCTCACTAAGTCAAAGGAACGCTGTTATAGTGCCAATACATTTATATGACGTAATTTGCTCCAAGTGACGCAACGAATAAACCCCGTAAGTGACGGCAACTCGTTAACCAATCTGTAAAAGATGTTCGCGGATAAACAAACAATTCTAAAAGCCCTGCTTAGGATATACTTTTCTTATTTTTTGTATCTTTACGCCATGTGTTTATTTAACATTTCCACTGACTTTATCACTTTATGCATGCGCCTTCCTAGTGCAACCGTGGAATTGCTGGGAATGTAAGAGGGATATTTAAATGCAGATTTTTTTTTTGCTCTAGTGTATATAAGGCAAGACTCACTCACAACAGTGGCCATAAATATAAGCACTACACTCGCAATACAACGTCAAGTCTTGGAACTAAATTCGCTGCCAACTTGAGCAGATGTCTGCGTAGCAGTGTGTGCTGTGGCGTGTACGTATTCATGGGACGGTTACATTAAAGGTTTATTTCTATAGTGTTTACATTGCCGTGAGAAGATTTGAATACTCAATAATGCTTGATATTTAAATGGTGTGAGCAGCTAAAGTTCATAATATAAAATTGCATTAATATTTAAACACTACAGCAGGACAATTCGCGGTCAGACCCAGGTATTCAAATGCAAAACCAGAATTTGTAAAATACGTCAACATTTTAACAGTTAAAATATTTAAAAAATTAATTTTAACAATTTGCACTACTTTAATACATGACAATTTTTGGTTTTTAATAATTCTCAAAATATTGAGAATGTTACATACGAAAATCATAACGAAAGGATTAATGCACTTGAAGGAAAACAATATTTTATTTAATATAAACTAAGTTGCGTTATTCCAGTGATTTGGCGATTTCTTATTTACCAAAGTAAAGTTAGCTACATGATCAAAACGAAATTGAAGAATGCATTTACAAAAAATTAAATACCTAATCACAAAATACTTCTTCTTTTTTCTTTCTTTTACAAAATAGGCTTGCAAGTACTTTCTATATACAAANATTTCTTCTTTTTTCTTTCTTTTACAAAATAGGCTTGCAAGTACTTTCTATATACAAAATTTGAGAGAACTACGGCATGGACCAATCATAGATCAATAAGATTTCCACTTAAGGTTTTAAAATTTTTTTCACTTAATTTCCTTCTTTTCATTTTCCAGTTTTTCTGCTTCTAAAATATCGTAAAAACACGGCATATATGTGAACCTCTATAAAGTTTTTTAAATGAAGAACCATTACAANCTGCTTCTAAAATATCGTAAAAACACGGCATATATGTGAACCTCTATAAAGTTTTTTAAATGAAGAACCATTACAAAAATTTATTAATTTTTTCGCTCGTAACAATTTTCTCCACAGTATTATTGTAGCTTTTTAACAAAATATCGATCATGAATAATCAATGTTCGTCCTAAAAAGAGAATTGCAATATACACTCGTGTAAAATTTGCATGAAGTTAGAGGTACGGTATCATCACCACACACCTGCATACGAATTATGTCTTTGAATTTATTAGCAACGGAAAAAATGTGTTATCGCTGGACTATCTTAAGTGCAAAAAATTTACATTTGGCTTTGCGAGTTGAGTTAATTGGCAGCTCCTTGTAGAAATCAAACTGCCTTCATTTCCGTTCGGTTGAAGTTATAGCGATCATCAAAGTGCTATCAATAAGAATACCATAAAAAGTTGTATACCTGGTCAATATTCGAACACGGAAGACTGAAAAGTATTCTGATTTATTACCTGCAATACGATAACACAGAGAGTGCAAAGAAAAAAATCATAAAATACTCTGAATTTATATAGTTATAGATTACATGTCGTATATATGGTGCATTTCACTTCGTTAAATTAAGAGTAACGACATGAAATTTGTTGCAAATATTTCACCCCAAAAATACGATTTGTCACGCATTAAGGCCATACTATTAAATAAAAGATAATTTCCAATTATTAATGCGACAACATACGATGATACAGCCGTGTTCGTTTCCATATATTGAAACGCTGACGTCACTCAAATACCATGGAAGCTAGTAGATGTTGTTTACGTTGTGGCCGTCGCGTCTAGCTTGGTTAAATTGAAAACTTTACTATAATCATTCGCGTACTGTATCAAATACAATTGATCAGCTCTCGTATAAACGACTGAGTTAACGATATATTTTATTCCAGGGTGAGTGGAACTGAGCATGCGTGTGAGTATGCGTGTAAATATGTGCACGTGTTTGAGTGTGTGTGAAACGCCAAAAACTTAATATCCGACGGTAATTCTGCACATTTACTATTTGACAAGGTGAGAAACATTTCGGTTCTTGGAGTGGTGACGAATCTGTAAATGATCACCTAGAGTTATGTGACGAATAACGTATACGTATATTAAGTGACACATAACTTCGAAGATGGAACGTTTGTTTCCATTGTACGCGTTTTCAGACGCGTGCACAAGGTTACAGGGCAGTATTTTCACAACCAGCTGTTCTCAACAACTTCGTGTAAAAACCTACTGCCCATCGAAACCCTTATCAGGTTCGATGCTCGGCATCAGCATTTGCGTAATGTGTTTCTCTCACANAAAACCTACTGCCCATCGAAACCCTTATCAGGTTCGATGCTCGGCATCAGCATTTGCGTAATGTGTTTCTCTCACACAAAGAAAAGTATAGTGCTCTACGACATTTAGTAATAAACTTGCTAGAGTTCTGTTCTGCTAACAGAATTGTGATATCGTTCTTTTGAGTTGGTTAAAAGAATAAGGGCATTTGATAGAGATATAGGATTGCTCTGAAACTCAGTGCCCATACTCCAGGCACAGTTTCTTCGGACCAATTGTAATACAAACTGTCTATACACTTACATCCGGAAAAGTATTTTATTTAATTGTGTTCAAATATGTGGTAAACAACGCCTGGAGAACAAGACGGTGCGATCATGCGTGCAGGGCAAGTTGCATAAGAAGGAGGCGCGCGACACCTTGTATATAATAACTTAGTGTCGCGCGCCTAAGTCCTATGCAACTTGTCCAACGCAAATGATCGCACAGCCTTGCTTTCCAGGCGTTGTACGCCGCAACTTTTTATATAATTAAATTACATAAAAATACTTTCCCATGTATAAGTGTATAGGGTTTTGTAATAAAATTGCTCCAGAGAAACTATGTCTGGAGTTTGGACACAGAGTTTTCTAACATCCTGACTGTATGTGATTGTCTTTACGTTGGTGTTGCGGCGCATTTAAGCTTCCAGTGAGAATTAGTTGTATCAGTTTTCCACTTAATTGCAAATTTTCCCCGTAACTTCATTACGAAGATAGAATGAATGCATAATTTGATATTGTCGTTACGCATTCGATGTTAACTGCAACTGAAATTTTGCCTAACTTACACTTATGAGCCTATAATTGGTAACAATTATTGTCATTTAAGCAAAATTTCGTTACATTTCTTAACGTGTGTGCAATTTTTAAATTGCAAAGGTTGTGAAGGAAATTTTGTTACCTCCATTGAATACGATTTTTCGTAATTTTCCTTAGTTTGTTTGCAAAACATGAGCGCCTACAAAAACGCTGAAGAAAAGATCTGGCCGATTTCCGCTTGTGTTAACTGTCGAAGAGAGCCAGGATAACTTATCAGGCGAGTTCTTTCACAGTTATAACAGTAGGAGCAAATTTAGCTTAGATTACGAACAGAGTTATTCTGCAAGATATCTGTGGACGAGAAAGGGTAATGGAATATCAACGACTTCAAATTCGACCCTGATATGAGTGTATGTTAGTTGAATCATTAAGGTCAACGTATTCACTCACGACACGACAGTGGCAACTGAACTGACCACACTATTTCTACGTCTGTCACTGCACAAAAAAATCAATTGGTGTACTTTCACAAACATTTTTTTTAACTAACTGAAAAAATTGTTTTAATATAACAGACTGAGAAAATAAAGAAATTCCATGCCATAGAAAAACTTTACACTGGAGCGTGATGTCTCTATGAACATGGCAATAAAATTAGTCTTTTGAAGTTATTAAAGTATCACTGCGAATTGGAAATTTTGATAAAAAAAAGTCCTTTCAAACAGCATTAAAATTCTCTTTCTTATGTCATCATATAAGTACTTGCAAGTAAAAATCTCAGTGACGAAATATTCATACAATGAGAATAGAATATGGTTATACGAACCCAGTCTATAGCCAGAACTTATTTAGATTGTTATTATAGGGACAACAGTCAAGTAGGTGTTTGGTATACTAGAAATATTTTCGACGGAGATAGTAACAGCTAAGAACTGTCTGATGTGGTGCTGTCTGTGAAAGTATATGCAACAATACCTGTAGTTACTAGAACAGATCAACCTGTTATTGCTACATAACAGATTGTTCCTTCAGTTGAGCAACTTCATAAACATTAAGATTGTTCCGCAATAAACATAACTACACTTAAGAGCCAAAAAAAACTGGTACACCTGCCTAATATCGTGTAGGGCCCCCCGCCGAGCACACAAAAGTGCCACAAGACGAAGTGGCATGGACTCGACTAATGTCTGAAGGTATGCAGGAGGCAATTCACACCNCGGGCACACAAAAGTGCCACAAGACGAAGTGGCATGGACTCGACTAATGTCTGAAGGTATGCAGGAGGCAATTCACACCATGAATCCTGCAGGTCAGTCCACAAATCCAATCTGCGCCAATTTGAGAAAGGGTTGCACGTCTGTCACGTTTAATGATTCTCGTCAGTCGTCGTTCGTCCCGTTCGTTCACGATCTTTTTTCCGGCCGCGGCGATGTCGAAGATTTGATGTTTTACCGGATTCCCGATATTCACGGCACACTCGTGAAATGGTCGTACGCGAAAATTCAAATTTTATAGCTATCTTGGAGATGCTATGTCCCATCTCTCGTGCGCCGACTATAACACCACGTTCAAACTCACTTAAATCTTGATAACCTGACATTGTAGCAGCAGTAACCGATCTAGCTGCCGACCGCATCGCCTATACCAGTTTTTTTTGGCATTTCAGTGTATAATAAACAAACGGAACATTCTGGTACTATTACCAAAGTTTGCTTGCTGTTACCCTGAAAACCAGTTAACAGAACTGTTACGTTGTCTCTCCCCGGCTGATTTTATTCACTACATAAATTTTGCCTGGTCTTTTAATCCCTTTCGTTCCCATATTAATGAATAATTCATGGTGTTGTAAATAAGAAATCTCTTGATTCGTACTGTACTTAAGCTGGCAAAAAAACTTGTTTCGGTATCACAACCAATAAGCGGTAGTCTTTGTGCTTGGTGATCAGCGATATGAACCAGACATAACGTAGCGCAGTAGCATGGTTCAGGAATCAGTTACCCACAGGGGAGATCACTGACCCTCGCAGATTACAGTTATAGTCAAACATAAGCTTCCCGTGCAACGTGCTTACGATTATCTACAATTGGTAGAGCTAGCGATTTTGTGCGAACAAATATGAGTACACGGTAGACTTCAATACTATAAGCACCCAACAGCAGTTTGTCTGTTGTCATTGTTTGCTGTCTGCTTTAGAAGGCGTTCCCCTATTTGACAGGGCCACTTAGAATTCGGCACCATCGGCACGGCTCCTACATGATTCGTGAGCAGACAGTTAACACTTGTCGTAAAGTGACTCAGCCAATCAAAATAATAAACGACTATATATTGTCTTGAAATATAACTTGTCTTGAAATCCTTTAGAACAATTTTACTAACCCTAACGATGGGCATGAAATTTATCACATCATTACTACCAGTAATGTGATAAATTTCAGTTTTGTTACCAAAGTGTCTCGTAATAGCGACATAGTCACTACTCTTGCGAATATGTAAAAGTTATTATCAGTATATAAAAAATAAATGAATCCACATAATATCACCGTTGTTACAAAACATTTTCAGTTCTCTTTATTTATTTTTTAACTGTTTAGTTTGTGTATGGACACATTAACAACTGCACGGTCACAGAGACGAAATGGCGTGGCTGTTCCTTTGAATTGGGCGTACCCATTCTCTAATTGGCTGCGCGAGGCTCTGGAAATAGGCATTGCACCTGATTGGCTACTGCTTGCTATTGAAGGTTCCCTACTGGCTGGGCCGCCGGCTGACGAGTACGTTATCAGGAAATGATTGGCGAACGAGTTTCTAACATTTTGCTGGCCAGTGTGACGCCATTTTGGTGGCGTGTGCGATTGTAGTTCCCTTTATAAGCAGTTCTTCCACCTCTGCAGTCTTAAGTGCTATGTGGGACTGCAAACATAAAAAAAGCCAAACGTAAAAAAAGAAAAAAATGTGGTGCACTTTCTCTTACTCCCGCATTTGTGTCGACATCACCTTGGTCCGGTTCAGGATCAGGGTCAGACGTCCACGGCCAGTTACTTTCACTGGTCGCTAAGGACTGGTTTTGACCGTACTCGTCCCACGCGACGGAACGCTCCTATATGCGCGGCGATAGCTTTTTGGCGGCAAATTCATGGCCGTCGTTAGATGTAGATTTCTCTTTTTGGGGGCGGGGTCGCTGTGGTTGAGCGGCTGGCCTGCTCGCCTCCCGCCTAGGTGAACCGGGTTCAATCCCCGGCCGGGTTGCTCCTGGATTTTAGCTCGTGGGACAATGCCGTTAGTCGGCGGGTTTTCTCGGGGATCTTCCGTTTCTCCCGCCCTTTCATTCCGGTACTGCCCCATAATCACCTCGATCACCCTCATCGGCTCTCAATACCTCGCTGTTAACACTTTGAGAGCGGCACAGATCTACTGACAATTAAGACAAGCCAGAAGTGAGTCGCCTGCATTCACGACTTCGCGACCATCAGTTCTGTTGGTCTCTGTACTCCCATTTACAACATTCCTATTGGCCCACACATCACAGGACACTATTACTATACTGTACAATGTTCATTGCTGGCCGGCTCTCTGCCAGTATGATGCCGAGTTGGAAGTGTCCCTATCAAATGTTCTTCACTACGTGGAACAATATAAAATCCATCCTCATCATTTGAGGAATTCACACTTTATAATGTTGTTGACGTAATATTACGTTGCAAGGAACCTGATCAAAACCTGCTGGCGCAGTAATATTCCATCGCCANATCAAAACCTGCTGGCGCAGTAATATTCCATCGCCAGTGTCTACAAATAATGCGGATGTCGTAAAGTTACTGCTAAAACCACACAACTCAGGTAAATTCAGGCAACGTAACATGACGTCGGTAGCACTCAGAGCGTTAAGAGGCGCCCAAATATCTTCATTCACTAATTTTTTTGGAGGAAACAGATTAAATACGAATACAGAGATGAAAATAGCCACTTATTTCGCGAACTCCAGCCTCACACAACCCACCCACNAAACAGATTAAATACGAATACAGAGATGAAAATAGCCACTTATTTCGCGAACTCCAGCCTCACACAACCCACCCACACCCAAAATGTCGTTACTAGCTAATAAAATGTCCAGAACTCCGTTCGCCAATCAGCGCTTAATAACTTACTTTCCAACCAGTAGCCCAGCCAATAGGGTACTTTCCGCCGCACGCGGTAGCCAGTCAGACACAAGACCCGTTCTCAGGCCCTCGTTCAACCAATCAGAGAATGAGTACGTCCATATCAAAAAGAACCATTACGCCATTTCGTCTGCGTGTACTTATTTACTCTGCGGTGGGGCTGTCGGTCTCCAAGTCAAACTGTATTTCTCACAAATGCAAAACAACGCATTTTTTGGGGACTAGCAGTCTAAACAGTATTCGGTCAGATATTTAATATGGCAGCGAAATATATAAATATGTATTGCAGTGTTCTTTTCAGTAAACTTTCAAAATATGAGTTCATTGTGCCGCTTGAAATTTGGTAAATAAATTATCGGCGTAATAAAATGTTTGCAGAAGACAGATACTGACCTCTTGACGCCAGCTGATCTTCTCCAGGCCACGACATAGAGTAAAAAAATAAAAAACTTTATAACGAAGGATGATGTTTGCGCAGTAGTAAAAAAGTTACAATCATCTAAAATATTTTTTTTGGGAAGGGGGAAGGGGTGTGGGAAACATATTTTATATTCTCACTCTCCACGTTTCAATTGAAAACTATTTTTTCCCCCACGACAATAATACTCCACGGTTGGATGATAAAATGCCTAACGCATGCAATATAAAATTGTAATAATCTTCATAAAGCTTGGAAAATAATAAATATTTTACGACGTGTTCAATACCATTGAAAAAAATATATAAAAAAAACAAGAGACTTAATTAGGATTAAATTGGTACGAAAGCCATTGTTAATTCAGACCTGGAAACAGAACCTGTAACATTTTTCCAAATATCAACTGAGATCAAGATGCCTCTGTGGATAAAACAGAGAGAGTAATTCAGTTTCTTATGAGCCACTGAGGAGCGCAAATATCTTCAGTCGTCTGAGATAGCTGACTTCTCTCCGACTCGCTTGACGAGTTCAGCAGAACGGCCAGTATCCTAACAAGTTTCTCAACGTTAGAAAGCGAGCATCCTAGTTCTGCTGCTGTTCGTTTGAGACTCTCCAAGGCACTTTCCACACTAGAAACTCCTTTAAAAAACCTTTTAAGGGCACTGCCTATCGGCTGGCAGCTGTGGAATTTAAATAGGAAATCCCACGTTAAGGTAAATTCGCCCCAGTGCGTAAATTTTAAAGATGGATGTTTCAAACAAAATATATTCTTCACGAATTTTTTATGAGAAGTTTTCTACAGTGGACATTTTTCCACAATATGTAAAGCCTGTTTGCAAGGAATTTTTAAAATTTACGTATAACGAAAGTGCAAACTGCTGATATATATATTGAAAATATACGCTCTTAGAGTTATTCCCAAAAAAAAAAAAAAAAAAANGTTTTAAACGTCTATCTTTAAAATTAACGCACTGAGGCGAAATTTTCTTAACATGGGATTTCCTATTTAAATCTTGCAGCTTCCAGCCAGTCGGCAGAGCCCTTAAGTTTATCTTGCAATGGAGATTGGTCTCTTCCTGGGCAGTCGCTGATATCTGAACAGTTTTCTCCATCCAGCGTTATCTGTTCTAATTTCAGGCGTTTTACAGACTTTATTAGTCTCTCTACTGGTTTGTGTTTTGTTTGGAAGGTTTGTAGAGCAACGTAAGGGTTATGGAAAACTATCGAACTGTGCATGAATTTCTAATGTATAGAAACAAGAAGAACTGAATTTGAACTATTTTATATATTTCGATAGGATTTATTTTGACTATATATTTGAATTAGCAAATCATCACACAGATAAATAGTTATATGTATAATGCAGTTTTCGGATAAAAAAATTTGCTGGCTGTTTTCAGAGTAATAACGTATAAAACCCACAAAATACAAGCATACGCAAAACTAATTGTTTAGAAATTCATAAAATTTAATTCTGTAAAACCATATAGCATCAAAATGAAAACAAAACCACCTTCTTAATGTAGAAATAATATTCTTAAAACTCCTGTAAAAGTTTGTTTGAGAAAAATATTTTTTCTTTACCAACTTTAAGTTTTTATATTATATGGTTTTACATAATATTATTTGGTTGATTTTAAGACACTAACTAATTTGCCGTATGTACTGATTTGTGGTTTATAGACCTAATTTTTGGCAAAAAGTTGGCAATTTTAATATGCACAACTATATCCTGTATCAAGTATTGCTGTATATAATAGTCACCAGCCAGTATTAAAATATCTTGTCTATGACTCAAATCCCGTCCAAATATTTGAAGTAGTTCAAATTCTGTTTCTGATTTTATGCTTGCGGTATTCGTATACTTCGAGACCTATCCATTGCCCTTAAGGTGTAGATACACTCTTAAATTTTTTTTTTTAATTGGTGGTCCCATTTTGGGATGTATATAGAAGAAGTTCACTTAACTTCTCAAGTTTCTGGATATGTCATTCGTGTTAAGGTCTACAACAGCAGATCATATTTGATAGAAATCTCATCTGTTTGGGCTTTAGTGTGGATTCAGAGAATAGGAAAGAATTACTTTATTTCAGAGCCAGTGTTTTGTATATGCTTATCTACTGATTGCTAGGGACACCCGATTTTTGTGAAAATATTTTAGGATCAGTTGTATTTCATAACACTTTAGCTCAGATTACCTTTCTTGATTGGCTGGTGTAGGTGTTACGCGTCTATGATCTGTGCTCGCGAATCACAGACGTACAGGATCAGAGTTACCTAATTCTGATTGGCTCTTCAAGCAAGAAAATGTCTTCTAAGAAAGACTCGTGGTCAGTAAGCAAATGACAACCGCTGAAACGCCGGTAGGCTATTGAAATATAGCATGTGCATACATACTTTCGCGAAATTCGAGTGTCCCTACTGATTGCTCTTCAATATGGGCACAAGTTGATTAACTTTTATTGGTTTACTGATCGACTTATCAGTTACATGGCACCAACATGGTAAACTTTTTTATTGCTGTTTTTGATGCTTCACATCACTCGATTATAACAAAATTAACCCTCTCATTCCTCACATTAATTTTTAATTTTTTGTATTGAAAATCAGAAATGTTTTGATGGGTGCTATACTTAGGCTGGACAATTACTTATTTCGTAATCACAACCAATTATCTGTAGTCTTTACTCTTGATGACCGGTGATATGAACCAGTCATAATGTATCACAGCAACATGGTTTAGGAATCGTTAGCCACGTGGAAGATCGTTGGGTACTAAGCCTCGCAGAGTATAGCACCGGCCAAATATAAGATTCCTGTGCAACGTGTTGACCATTGTTTACAATGGGCACGAAAGTGTTAGTACGGTGTGCACAATCACAGAGTAGACAAGTATACAGAGACGAAATAACGCAGGGCCGCGGTGGCTGAGCGGTAAGCCTGCTCGCCTCCCACCAAGGCGAACCGTGTTCAATCCCCGACCGGGTCACTGCCGAACCTTTGCATGTGGGAATCGTACCGGACGATACCACTGGTCGGCGAGTTTTCTAAGGGATGTCTCGTCTCCCCCACCCTTTCATTTTGGCGCTGGTCCATACTCACCGCAATCACCCTCGTCGGCTCTCAAGACCTCGTTGTCAAGAGCCGCCCAAATCTCTTCCCGTACCCACTCACGAAATGAAGTGGCCGTTCCTTCGATGAGGGCGTACCGACTCCCTGATTGGCTGCGCGTGGCTGTGGGGAGGTAATCGTGTTCTGATTGGCTACTGAATGCTGCGAAAAGTTCCCTGCTTTATGGGCTTCCGGCTGGCAAGTACGTTACCAGGCGTTGATTGGCGAACGGCTTTCCAACACGTTGCTGGCCAGTGACGCCATCTTGCTGGCGCGTGCGCATGGGATTCGGGGTGTAAGTTTCTGTTTGACCTCTGTAGTCTGAAGCACTCTGTGGCAGGCACAACAGTGCACACATGACGGTAGTGTTTGTTTCTCCGAGAAAAGTGCCTCAACTCTTTTCTGTGGACCAGAGTAGTAAATGTAACCAATTTAACAGACCGAACAGCTTTATTATCACCGGTTACCAAGTTTCTATGTTTAAATTATTAATAAAATCTGGTTTGTTTTTGGTTTGTCAACAAGACATTAATTTTTGGGCATTATTTTCATTAGCTCATAAAAAAAAAATTAACATTTCTGTAGAGAGTTTATTTTAGTTTCTATAGAAATGTGTAGGTTGTCTGTCTTGCAGTTTTTGTAACGTTGTTGAGGTAGCATTTCTGAAGAAACGTGACTTGCGAACCACTTGTGGTGCATTCAGACACATGTAATAACAAATCACCTCCGTATGATTAACTTAGGCAGTACGGTAGCGAAAGTCGACACAAGCATTCTCTCTCGATTGTGATGCATATCACAAAGCAAGAGATTTATCACCGCATGTCATCCGAAAGCAGCAGGAATAAAACACTGAGGACTGGGAAAATTTAATCTCAGATATATTGCCGTNAGTGCCTCAACTCTTTTCTGTGGACCAGAGTAGTAAATGTAACCAATTTAACAGACCGAACAGCTTTATTATCACCGGTTACCAAGTTTCTATGTTTAAATTATTAATAAAATCTTGTTTGTTTTTGGTTTGTCAACAAGACATTAATTTTTGGGCATTATTTTCATTAGCTCATAAAAAAAAAAAAATTAACATTTCTGTAGAGAGTTTATTTTAGTTTCTATAGAAATGTGTAGGTTGTCTGTCTTGCAGTTTTTGTAACGTTGTTGAGGTAGCATTTCTGAAGAAACGTGACTTGCGAACCACTTGTCGTGCATTCAGACACATGTAATAACAAATCACCTCCGTATGATTAACTTAGGCAGTACGGTAGCGAAAGTCGACACAAGCATTCTCTCTCGATTGTGATGCATATCACAAAGCAAGAGATTTACCACCGCATGTCATCCGAAAGCAGCAGGAATAAAACACTGAGGACTGGGAAAATTTAATCTCAGATATATTGCCGTNTCACCGCATGTCATCCGAAAGCAGCAGGAATAAAACACTGAGGACTGGGAAAATTTAATCTCAGATATATTGCCGTTGAGGAAAATCAGTTTTAATAAAGTAGTGGCGGCACCTCTACAAACAAGTTGAATTAATTTCCGCGTTTCTACTTTTTAGCTGTTCACAGTACAAGTCTACTGCCAACCCAAAATTCTAGTGGTTTCAATATTATCACAATTTTAACTACCCGTCTTGCAAATATAATTTACATTCGCGTTAGGGTCACATATCATAACACAGTCTGTGAGCTGATCAAATCAGGCAGGGGACACGCTCTCAGTGGAAAGAGTCTCACTTCCAGAAATTCAAAATAACACGCGCGCGTTGTAAGGCCTTTACAGTAAACACAATATTATAGATTCATTTACAAACGTTACGTTTCTCGACAATGTTATTTTAGCCGTTTTCCTATGTGGGCATGAGTTTTCTCGGAGTACAATACGGCTGGCGTGTATTATATATATATATATATATATATAGTGAGTGGAGTGTAGACATCGAGATCTTGAAAGCCAGTGAGGGTAAAGCGAGATTAGTATGGAGCAGCGCTGGAATGCAAGGGTGGGGGAAACGGGAGATCCCCGAGAAAACCCACCGACCAGCGGCATCGTCCAGCACAATTCCCATATGTGAAAATCCGGGAGCGACTCCATCGGGAATCTAAACCCGGTTCACCTCGGTGGGAGGCGAGTGGTCTGACCGCTACACCACCGCTGCCCCGTAGAAAAAGAAGCGATGAGCCCCAATTTTCTACAGTGTACGGGTGTAACTGCCCTAAGTAAGGTTTGTTTTAGTATCTACGCCACGATACGTGTTTTTATCATCCTATTAAATGCTAAAATGCAGTCAAGGGCACAAACTGTGATTTTTTTTTTTTTGCTACGGGCATCAAGCTTTACGCGAGTTAAATACTGCATATTTTCATGGTGTTGCCTGACTTAACTCAAGGGTCCAGTGTTTATTATTTTCTTAGTCTCGCTTTTTACCGGGCACTAACCTGAACCGTTTATAGACGCCTACGTTTAAAGGAGACTGGGCTTTTCCTAAAGCAGTAATAAAATCATTTATAAATACAGCAGCGATATCTCGCGAAAAAATATGAGTAAACGGCAGACTTCAATACTATAAGCACCCAACTGAAGTTTGTCTATTGTCATTGGTTGCTTTCTGCTTGAGAAGGCGTTTTCATATTTGATCGGGCCACTCAGAATGCGACAACATCGGCACGGCTCCTGCGTGATTCATGTGCAGACAGTTAACACGTGTCAATAAGTGATTCAGCCAATCAAGTTATGCATAGGACCCTTCAGTGTCTGGAAATATTTTCACGAAATTTTACTACCCCTATTTATAGAGAGAAACGCCGGAAATTTCGCGGATTCATTCGACAGCAGGCTAGACTCCACAGCACTCTTTGCGTACTCAAGCTTCAGTTAGTTTTTCATTGGCTGCTTTTCCAGTTTTACCCAGGCCCAGGTAGCACAGTATTCGGTCCTTGTTTGCTTGTAGGTTAGTTATTGGCTTAAATTCGTCTAGTACGTGGCTGAAAAACTACAGACCAATGGATAAAGAAAGTCAAATGCACATGTGTTTGAAGTCTAACTTGCTCTCTAACGATTTCGCAAAATTTCCGGTCTCTAATCATTAGGGCCAGTGACTTTTCGCGTAAAAATCGGAGCACACAGTAGACTTCAATACTATATACACGCCTCAGCTGTTGTTATACCTCCATTGGCTGCTGGTGCCGTGTCCGTCTTTGACCAAGCCACTCAGGAGTAAGTGACTCCGACAATGAACCTTCGTGATTCGTGCGCAAACGTTTAACAACGGGCCAGAACATTTTTTAGCCGATCAAAGAAGCTGGACTGTATCTTGTCTCGAAATCTTTTCGCGAATTACCACTGCCCCTACTAATAATTTATATAAGTGGTTTGCTTTCTCCTTTTGCTGCATTACACTATAATGCCCGTCTCCCTCCTTCTAAGTGTGACTAGGTTGGGAAAGGAGGTGGCGGTTCGTGACTGTTCGCAAGAACTTATCAGGTTCAAAGAAATAGAGTTTCACTAGTTTCTCTCGGTGTACTTTACACCCACCAGTTGAAAATGAGAACTCCGGTGACTTGCGTGCTACTTTCTGGCTATTCATTGCAGCCTGTTCGTTGCCGTTATTTTCTTCGCACGGGAAACAAACAACGACATCAAATAATCATCTTATTTCTAGTGTAAAATACAAGTCATAATAACAAAGTAAAAACAACAAAAATTTACTCCAAGGCGTATAGGGGTCGCGGTGGCTGAGCGGTTAGCCTGCTCGCCTCCCACCGAGGTGAACCGGGTTCAATTCCGGATTTTCGCAAGTGGGAATCGTGTCGGACTTAGCCGCTGGTCGGCGGGTATTGTCGGGGATCTCCCGTTTCCTCCGTGCTTTCATTCCGGCGCTGTTCCATACTCACCTCGTTTCACCCTCATCGGCTCTCAAGACCTCGATGTTCAGAGCTGCCCAAATCTCTTCACTCATTCACTCACCCCTTATTTTTAGTTAAATTTAATACTTTATTATATATTATCTACGAATTATAATAATAAATTTATAATTAACTAAGGAAACTCTCTTACCGTTCGTTAGATTTTATAAGGACTAATTAATTCACTGTAGTGTGTCTGTGTGTACATGTGTGTCGTGATGATGTTGCATAACCCAACCTTGACCTCACTTGACCCTTGTTGATAACCTTGTGACCCCTTCAGTACATGTATTGATATATAAGATCAAAGTGCAAGGTCGAGTGTGACGTCACATATAAGATAAGAGCTTGACCTTTTGACACCTTAGCGCGGCAGTGGCCTGTAAATCTAGGGCCACTGCACCAAAGCTTTTGAATGTTAGAATAGGACATTAAAAGAGAACCAATAGCCCGTTTTTGTTCAAAAAAACTTTATTATTAATTATGCATAGGGCCAGTGACTTTTCGCGTAAAAATCGGAGCACACAGTAGACTTCAATAATATATACACACCTCAGCTGTTGTTATACCTCCATTAGCTGCTGGTGCCGTTTCCGTCTTTGACCAAGCCACTCAGGACTAAGTAAGTAACTCCTAGACTGAATCTTCGTGATTCGTGCGCAAACTGTTAACACGAGCTAGAACATTTTTTTAGCCAATCAAAGAAGCTGGACGACCCTACAGTGCTTTGGGCTGTATCTTGTCTCGAAATCTTTTCGCAAAATATTACTGCCCCTAATTATGCATTATAAACAACCTCTACATGAACAATAATACAACAATTTCCCATAGTACCAAGTAATTGCCTATAAATCCATATTTCATCACCTAACTCAAACTTGATCTTCTTTCGAGAATACAAAACTGGAGACGAATTAAAACTGATAACTGAGGACTGATTATAAACACTTACATGTAAGGGTAAAGTCTGCCAACATATAAAATCACGGAAATCAAATTGTGGACAAATTAGTAAAAGAAGGAGAAAGTAGGTATGTCGGCAATACCTATTAATAAATGGTTCTTATACAATACATTATTACTATGAGTGCGCACGAATGCGATGCACTGTCCTTTTAGTGTAATTTTTATAGAATTAGTTAATCTTTGTTTGCATGAGACGGAGGAGTATCCTGGAAGTAGAAATTTATTAGGTCCTCAGAAAAGTTGGAATTAACCGTGGATGGACTATAGCAAACAATAAAACGGATCTCGCATTCCTTTAAAATACCATGATACGATTGGTTTCCGTGGGGCGAGACTTCGCTTCACACAACAAACTTTTGCATCCTCTTTTTCTTGATTGTAATCTCGGCTGTTATTTGAAAAATTTNGAGACTTCGCTTCACACAACAAACTTTTGCATCCTCTTTTTCTTGATTGTAATCTCGGCTGTTATTTGAAAAATTTGAAAATTAAAGTTATGTCTCAAAATTTATGTACAGTTCACAGCCACGCAGACGCATCAACGATGAAACGAATNTTTTGAAAATTAAAGTTATGTCTCAAAATTTATGTACAGTTCACAGCCACGCAGACGCATCAACGATGAAACGAATTGATATGAGATAAATACATTCAGCAATTATCGATATCCTTAAAAACTGAAGCACTTATTTTTTTTTACTGAAGAAACGGATGGTAATAATTCATTTTCCTGTGTACATGATGGTAAAATTAGATAACACGAAATTTGAAGAGGTAGGGAGTGAGGCAGTTGGACGAATGCAAACTGGTATACGATAACTGCCCTTGTATCCTGCCCAGACTGTACCATTGAGTACAATCCGTATAGTTCAAGTTCTGAAGTCACTTCAAATTTAAAATCAGGCTAACTGTACCCACCAATATAACATGAAAATCACAGTTAAACCATGCCATCTCATTGGTCACAGTATTCAGATGACTGCACATACATGTAAGAAGATTTGGGATTATTAGGGCCAGTGACTTTTCGCGTAAAAATCGGAGCACACAGTAGACTCCAATAGTATACACACACCTCAGCTGTTGTTATACCTCCATTGGCTGCTGGTGCCGTGTCCGTCTTTGACCAAGCCACTCAGGACTAAGTAACTCCGACACTGAACCTTCGTGATTCGTGCGCAGACGGTTAACACGGGCCGGAACATTTTTTTAGCCAAGCAAAGAAGCTGGAAGACCCTACAGTGCTTTGGACTGTATCTTGTCTCGAAATATTTTCGCGAAATATCACTGGCCCTACCAATGTGGTATCACGAATGATGTTCCTTTGTTAATATCTAGAAATGTCTAAAAGACGACGGAAAGAAAATAAAAATAAAAATATATTTTTATTTGCACGGTGCCAAGAACTCAAATGCTAATATGTAAATTTCTGCATTTTTACAATTAATTTTTTGAACTACTTGCCGAGATTACTTTTGTAACACTGCAATTGAAGTAAACCAAATCTTACAGCATATTACCATGGAATATAAAAAGCATTACAGTATGTTAACAAGCAAATACTGTCGATTTCGCTTTCATAATAAAAATGGAGATAAAAGTAGTAAACACACAGTGTTTACTTTGTACTGTCGCAAGATTTTTTTTCTGCACCAATTTTGCGAAGATTTGTTTGTAAAGCATACGAATTTTTTTTTTCCTTGCATACGCCCGGT
>NQII01000919.1:62190-116205 GCA_002778355.1 Clitarchus hookeri | reverse complement strand
GCACAGTTTTGCTGAAACGTTTGAGACGATGGGACCTCCTGGTCGCAGTTGGTTCCGAACCATTTGGTCACCGTCTCAGTTCTTGGAACATGTGAGTCACTGGGTGAGGGGACTTCGCTGTTCCGGTCACTTCTCTACGTGAGCGTTGGCGTTTTAACTAGTTAATTCACCGTGTCTGCAATGACAGACAGGTTGCACATGAACACAATTTATGGTAGGCACTGTACTTAGCAAGGCACCAGTGCCCATTATTACCTGTGGCTGATCTTATTTGTGGAATTTTCTTCACCTTTTTGACGTGAATGGTTAATGCAATTTTGATTACTGAGCACGNTTTTCTTCACCTTTTTGACGTGAATGGTTAATGCAATTTTGATTACTGAGCACACAGCACCTTGTTCACTGGCTGCAAGACAAGTAGTGAACACGAGTACAGCACATGCCAAAAAATTACGAGATTTCAACGCCTAAACTCAGAAATTAACGTGTGACCAATCGGGTTAAGCGACCACAGCCACCGAGAACCCTTTCGTTTCAAAATTGTGCTGTTTAAATTAAAATTAAACAAACTCTATTTCAATCGATTTATTTCAATTAAATACACGTTGCAATAAGAACTGCAGTAGTATCGTCACATTTACGACAGTTTTGCACTCGTACACAAAAAAAATTTAGCAAAGACGTGACAAAAGTACAGTTCTATAAAAGGACTTCGGGATATTAGCACCAAACTTGGGTACCAGCAACAGAATATTCTGTTAGTTTTTAAAGCATTGTTTACTCCGGGAACAATCAAAATATTGCAGAAGTTGTTCTTTTGATGGAACTATCTGTTGATTAGGAAAAAAGCACTCTCTGCTGTGGGAACTACTGTATATTCATAGTTGCAGACGCAATCACAGACAAGACCACACGTTGCTGCAATTGCTATCTTTATTAACCATATTTTGATTTTAACTATAATTAGTCTGATTGATGTCTCAATNCACACGTTGCTGCAATTGCTATCTTTATTAACCATATTTTGATTTTAACTATAATTAGTCTGATTGATGTCTCAATATTACCATTCTAAATGGGTTATTGATTCAGAAATTTAATTACAATAACGCCTCTATGAGACTTTCAGTGGAGACACTACCATTTTATTAAGTAACAATAAAAATTAATGCTTGGTGTACGTCCCTTTTACTTTTTTAATTTTTTGTACCAGAATGGTCATACCAAAAAATTACCGTGAAAACACCCGTTTAAACCATTTTCACTATCACAAAAACATGCTTTAGAGAGAAATGGAGGAACTGAAAAACATATACTGACGCGTAACGTTTCTTAAATTCTATTCGTAAGCAGATCTTACGCAGACACGTTGGATGATTTTTTAATAAAACGTTTTCTGCTGGAGCTCTGCACACCGTTCGGCGGCCTACCCAGGCGGCCACCTTAAAGAGGTCTTAAGAGCTGATGAGGGTGAAACTAGGCGAGTATGGACCAGCGCCGGAATGCAAGGGCGGGGGAAACGGGAGATCCCCGAGAAAACCCACTGACCAGCGACATCGTCCGACACGATTCCCACATGCGAAAATCCGGGTGCAGCCCCCACCGGGAATCGAACCAGGTTCGCCTTTTTTGGAGGCGAGTAGTCTAACCACTACAAAATGCGGCCCCTGCGATTTACAGACGTACAGTTTCGGAGTAGCGTGATCCTGATTGGTCCAGTCGAGTACTGACATATCCTCTCACTAAGGCACGCTGACAGTAAACCAAATAAAATTGCAGATCGTCACGGAAGATGTTTATTGCTAACTCGCGTAGAACAATTTTAGTTAAAATTAGGTGTATCTATATTTTTGTATATTATGATTATGAAGTAAAGCTGTGTAAAAAAGGCAGCTTTTAGCTATGTTGGAGGGGTCATATATAGGGTTTCTATAATCCATTCACGGTTACTTCCAACTTTTCTGAAGCCCTGCTAAAGTTATATTTCCAGAATATTCCTCCACCTCATGAAAAAAAATCTAGCAAATTACACCAACGGGACAACTCGCCGTATTAGTGCGCACTCAATTTAATGGGACAGTTAAATTTTACCTATCTTGATTGGTTGAATCACTTTTTGACACGTGTCAACTGTCTGCACACGAATAACGTAGGAGCCGTGCCGATGTTGCCGAATTCTCAGTGGCCCGCTCAAATATTAAAACTCCTTCTCAAGCAGACAGCAACCAATGTCAATAGACAAACTGCTGTTGGCTGTTTATGGTATTGAAGTCCACCGTGTACTCATATTGTTTCGCAAAATATCACTAGCTTTATCAATTTAATAACATATTGAATGAGAACTATTCATTGTTAAGGCATTATCAACACACATATTTTTTTCCCCTTTTTTATCTATATTAATAATAAACGAAATATTGCAATTGATAGATAATATACGTAAAGGTTTAATTTTACAAAAAACGAAGTAGATTTTACGGTAACAAAAGAGTAAAACCCTTGTGGAACATGACTTATTTAGGAAAAAACCAAACACGTCAGACTTGATGTAATTTTTCAAAGGTTTGATTCAATTAAAAAGTGTGAAGATACCGCGAATAGACTGTAAAGTGCGCGGTGTCTTATACTTCTTACGAAGTGGCTGTTCTTATGTGAAACACGTGTATCAGTTACGTAAACAAGTAAAGCATTTTTCAAACATCCTTCAACGCAGTACAAGCGCGTTCACAAACTAGGTGTAGCCCACTTTTTTTTTCTTTTAGCAAACAAGATAACCGACCATATTGGGAGCAGCGAGTATGCTTTTGCTTTTACCGATTAAAGCCCGTCGAAATATTAGCATGTAAACACGAAACATAACATATATCTAGAACTAGTGATTTTTCGAGAAAAAAATGAGAACACGTTAGACTTCAATAAGTACCAAAAAGTAATTCAGCACATTAAGATAGGTAAACAACATTACACTGTCTTGAAATATAACTTGTCTTGAAGTCCTTTCGTCAAATTTCACTCCTCGTACACATATCAGTTTATTCCTCAAAAACACTACTAAACAAAGATCGCTATAAATGGTAAATTTAAATTCATCACCGTTAAGAAACCTTTACGCATAAAAATCACGTGAATAGTTTAATACGTAAAAAAAAGTAGCAAATTGTAGAATTTTTGAAGTGAACTGACAACATACACAGTGTGCATTTTTTAATGGGAGCAAAGAGGGGTCAAGTGGTTTTTGCATTTATTTCTTATATATATATATATATATATATATATATATATATATATGCGTCTGTCTTCTTTTAATGTATACTGGTTTGGTAACTGCTACCCATGCAAATTATTTCTTTAAATCATTTTCGTTAGGATAAAAACACACGGAATAAAAATTTTTCATGTGTGTATTTTTTTCCTGTTACTTTTACGATGCGGCATAAACTGGTCAAGATGCCCATCAGCACATAAAATTTAAATTGATACTTTACGAGTTTTGGTATCGACTCTAAAATCTTAAAGACCCACTAATTGTGTATTATAATTAAATACAACTTCCGCTGTTCTATAGGGCCTTTTCATGTTGCGAAAATGCAGACGAGGATTGATACAATTCGTTGATACCAGGACTCACATAAGTCAAGTTTTACATTCTTTCATCCTTCACGAAGTTGTTTATTTAATCTGCATCGTTCAATAGCGGTTTAAGTCAAACTTAATTTATTCTATCTTTTGCCACACTGCGAAAATTTCGGGAATATAACCCAGTAGCATGGACAGCAGAAAAAACTCGAGTTTATATGCCCATATGATTTCTGTCCGAAGGGTTCTTGAATCAATAAACCGTTAGTAAAAATTTACGTAAGATTACGAAAAAGTACCGCCAATAGATTGTTATAAATGTTTATGAAAATACGGAAACCTGTGTCGACGAGACATTAAACCTCACTTAACTATCTACTTATCTAGTTACGTTGGAAAATGAATATTACCACAGAATACCATAGTATACAGAGGTGAAATAGCCGCTTATTCCTCAAGCTTCAGCCACATACGCTAGCAAAATGGTGCCACTGGCCAACAACATGTCATATCGTCGTTTGCCAGTTTGAACCCTGTAAATTACTCGCCAACTGGTAGCCCAGCCAACAGGAAACCAAGGGGCTACGGTGGCTGAACGGTTAAACAGCTCGCCCTCCCACCAAGGCGAACCGGGTTCAATCCCCGGCCGGGGTCCCGTTATGCCAGACTCGTCATTATCATGCTACTGACGTGGATCTACTTTCCCTCCATCTTTACCAACTTCACTGGGCGCTTTCCGGTGAATGTGCCCGTTAAAACTCACGCAGGTAGACGCAGTCACATTTTTTGAAGGTTGATTTAAAAAATAGCTTAGTTAAGCTTGAACAGCCCATTGGAAATTTGCGAATTATTTATTAGAGTGTACACAAAACGTTGTACAATTACAAGTGTATCATTCCTCCACCACCTTAATCACTTCGAGAGATACTATATCGGCGTAAGGAGAACTGTAGGGTTAATTGGACGATGACATATAGCTGGCATTAGAGACAGAATGCGCTGCCTTCATGAAACCAGTTAGGGTAAATTGAAAACTGCAAACACAGGCCGGTGTTCACGTCTCGCAAAATAATTTACATCCGCGTTAAGGCTACATACGTATACTTTCTTAGTTCGAATGCCAACCACGGCAGGTGGGGGTCATGATCTCGATGGAAAGTGTCACACACACTCCTCCCACCAAGGCGAACCGTGTTCGATTCCCGGCATGGTCGCTCCCGGATTTTCGCATGTTGGAATCGTAGGCAGGTTTTTACGGGGATCTTCCGTTTCCCCCATCCCTTCATTCCGACGCTGTCTCATGCTCACATCAATCATCCTCTTCGGCACTCAAGACGTCGCTGTTAAGAGCCACCCAAATCTCTTCACTTAATCACGACATATTGCTGGCCGGTGGCCGCCATTTTGATGTCGTGTGCTGCTGGAGTTTGCGTTATTTGTGACTATTTAACCTCTGCATTCTTAAGGCCATTCGCCACGAAAATATTTGTTGCTAAAATAATAATTTTACCGTTTTAGAAATGCACAAATAATGAAAACTGACTTACGTAAGGAAATTAGAAAATTCACATTGAATGAATATGCCAAGAGTTACTTAAAAACGTCTATAAAAGCGTACATGTAAATATCTATGAATTTTCAAAAAATTACTGAAAATAAGGAAATTCTCGCACTTTTTTATTTGCGGATGGCTACTCCTGAATTTATGTGAAATAACTTTTGCCTAGCATACCTTAAAATGAAATAAAAAAACACCTTTCAATTACCTTTGATAATTTTTTTGCAAATTTCTTTTTTATTTGTTCATTGAAAAACAGTTAAATTTAGAATTTGTCATGTTCTGCAAACATAACGTTGTCTAAAAAAAATTTATATCAGGAAAAAGTAGTTACAGATAGTATCTACACGTTGAGAAGCATGTGGGACAAATAAAAAATAACGAATATTTTTCGTCGCCAACGCAAGTAAGTATTTTGGGAAAACCAGTCTCCGTTGAGACAGGGTAAATTGGTGGCTCTATTCGCCGAGACAGGAGATGCGCGAGAACGAACGGTGAACCGTGGGTCAGCAACAGTTGTCAGATGGCGACAGCACTGGTGTGGCTTTAGGATGTACAAAGCCACTGAATATGTTATATATATTACAAAATTTCTTTGCGTCTTTTAAGCTAAATTCCCGGTCTGGCACAAATCTATCTCCAAAATCGCTCCTTCTGTGCGTATCGCCACATTACGACCATAGATTTAAGATGAGGTATAGGTAGAGACCCGAAAAATTCACGGATTCATTTTGGGACAAGGTAGAATTCAAAACACGTGTGTCAATAAAACTTCAGCCATTGGGCCGCACGGTGTTTGACACCTCCTAGATAAGGCTATCCAAATCGTCGCCTTCCGCTGTGACAGCAGACAACCAATGTGCAGCTGATATCGGCATATTTGTACATAAGACTGTAGAGTATAGCCTGCAGGTCACTGAACTCGCGAATTTTTCAGGTCTCTAGGTATAGGCTGTTCACGGTAAAGTGAGCACTATTAAGGTACTAGTTACTTTTTACTTTCAGCCATTTTTTTTATCATCTAACCACTTTTTAAAATAAATATTGCCATGTAAGAAATAAACATATTATGTACATTCCACCGCATTCGGAAGTTAACGTCTACGACTAAAATAAAATAAATTTATTTACTATTATTCTAAATGAAAGGGCTTTCAAAAGTGCTCACTTTACAGTATATTGCCTATAGGCCTATTCTTCGTCTTCTGCGCGTGTATCTAAAATTGACCAACCCCAAACAGCACAACTGTTAAAGTTACATGGTCAACAGGGACGAACGTGTTTGTTATCTTAATATATAACAGACACGAACATTCATATAAAGTTAATACATTTACCAAATTGAATTTAATTAAACTGCATTGCAAATTGGGAGAGGAAGTATTCATACATTTCAAAGCACTTGTTTACTAAACAGTGTTCTAACCTGAAATCCTATCCACGTCGTTTATGATACTCGTGTTGGCAGAAAAGCAGTTCAATGCTGCAACACGGAGAATGGGTCTGCGCAGCCAGCGGGATCGCTCTACCCCGTGCTCACTCTACGATTGCGACGAGTCGTGTAACTCGCGTTAGTGACCGCTCCATCACAGAATACTCAACAGTACAGAGGCGAAACAGCTGCTCGTACCGCGAGTTCCAGTTGCACGAGCCATGAAAAAGGAATCACTGGCCTGGAAGATGTCGGAACTCCGTCCGCACCATCAGTTCATCTGGTTACCGACTCGCCAGCCGGCAGCCCACACAATATGTATCCTTACGTAGGCACGCAGCAACCAATCGGACACAGTGCCCATTCCCAGAGCCTCGTGCAGCCAATTAGAGAATGGGCACACCGACGACAAATGAAGGGGCCGTGGTGGCTGAGCGGTTAAATTGCTCGCCTCCCACGAAGGCGAACCGGGTTCAATCCTCGACCGGTTCACTCCGGATTTTCGCAAGTGTGAATCGTGCCGGACGATGCCGCTGGCCAGCAGGTTTTCCCGTTTCCCCCTCTTCTACATTCCAGCGCCGCNCGCTGGCCAGCAGGTTTTCCCGTTTCCCCCTCTTCTACATTCCAGCGCCGCTCCATACTCACATCACTTCACCCTCATCGGCTCTCAAGACCTCGATGTTAAGAGCCGCCCAAATCTCTTCACTCACTTCAATCACATCAAATGTGCCGCCACGCATTTTCGTCTCTGTGTACTTATATACTCTATGGCTCAACGGTGATGAAGGCGAGCTCGCAATCAGCCCTCTGGAAAATAACGCCATCCATTTTGCACATACGCTGCTGAACAGTGCAGCCTCTGGCCTTCAGTTTCCTTGTGGGGCCACTTCTTCATCAGATCTAATCTCCTGGTATTTTCTTTGCACTTATTTTCTTCCTTGCGCCACACCTCGGCCGAAGCCAATTATATAAACTTTATTGATCTTTATTTAACTTTAACTACGTGAAAAAACACGCCTAATAAGCCAAGCAATTAGACATTATGTCTCGGAGTGCGTCTCTTATCACTCGTTTCGTTTTTTTTAAAATACATTTTTTTTGAGGCTACATCTTTTTACGGTGAAGGCTCACGCTTTTCAGAGTGATGAACTAAGAAGATAAATACACTGCAGTTTCCCATGGAACCTCCTACGCTCACCAAGTGCATTAGCGATGCTTGGTATAAACTCATGCTAGAAATTATCACTAAGCAAATCATTACCTTTAAAATTAACATAAATTAAAACTACAAGTCTGGCTGACCATTACGAAAATATAGTTCCTAATGAACTGTGTCGAATGCTTTATTTATCCCGTTCGGTTGCACATTAACTTCCGTGTTAAAGCGTTGCAATCGCGTAATTTTTTTTGGATTGCGCTATACTCGTGCTGAACACTTGGGCACAGAGTGATTTAGCACACAGAGACGAAATGGCAAGGTGGTTCCTTTTATGTAGACGCACCCATTATATGATTGGTTGCGCTAGGCTTTGGGAACGGGAATTATGTCTAATTGGTTACTGCGTGGAGCGGAGAGAGAGTAGAGAGATTTGGGCGGCTCTTTACATCGAGGTATTTAGAGCCGATGAGAGCGAAGCGACGTGAGTATGGAGCAGTGCTGGAATGCAAAGGCCGGAAAAAACGGAAGATCCCCGAGGAAACCTTCCAACCAGTGGCATCGTCCGGCACGATTCGCTCATACGAAAATCCAGGAGCGATCCCGCCGGGAATCGAACCCGGTTAGCCTAGGTGGGAGGATAGTAGTCTAACCACTACACCATCGCGCGGCCCCTTAGGCTAATGCGTCCTGAGAAATGTTCCCTTTTATTGGGGCTGCTGACTGGTGAGTAAGTTCAAACGCTGGTTGGCGAACGGCAATCCGACATCTTGCTGGCTAGTGCCGCCATTTTGCTGGCGTGTGCAGCTGGAGTTCGTGGTATAAGCGGTTGTTTCACTTCTGTATTCCAAAATATTCATTGTCACCGCACCAGCCATCTCGATCGGTGGTTCATATAACTTTTTTAGCCATTAAGTTAAATATTTTTTTTAAGTAATTTTTTTGGAGCAAAAAAAAAAGTAATTCCTGCCCCGTAATCGCATACATATTAAAGGGGACGCTGAGAAACATGTAACTGGTACAAATTGTAGCTACGCAGGGAAAATACTTACACCTACGCCTTAACTTCGTATTGAAAGAATGACTTTAAAAATGTGTAAAATAATGTATTTACTTTATCTTTGGTTTGTGACGGTGAGTAAAAATGAGCATATTAGTAGCATATTTATGCTTCCAAAAACTCAACAGTGTATGGCGATGCACGGCTGCCAAAGCGCAGCGATCTAGGGAGACGAGCATTCCAGAAGTTGCGGCGCCTGCAGCACCCACGTGGCAGCCTACAGCGCAACCAGCAGAGCAACTTTCGAAGCACGCAGCGGCCACTCACACACAAGCGCCTCTCCAAGAGCCTCGCGCAATCAATCAGATAATGGGCACGCCCGCGTCGAAGAAACTGTCATCCCTAGAGCTAGCGATTTCTCTCGAAAGAATACAAGAACACGGTAGACTTCAATACTATAAGCACCCGACGGCAGTTCGTATATTGCCACATTGGTTGCTGCCTGCTTGAGAAGGCGTTTTCGTATTTGACCGGCCCTCTCAGGATTCGGCAACATCGGCACGGCTCCTACGTAATTAACATGAATCTAGTTGACTCAAAAAGTTGACACTTGAGACAGTGCTGTTGTGTGGATGTCTATAAAAACACACCTCGAGTATGCCGGACCCATTATGCGCAGTCATTCCTTGTAAAGCAAATCTGAACATGAAACTCGAAAGTACAAAACTCTCTTCTGCTGTAGTAACTTGCTTACAAAAATGTGAATCATCTTTCATAAGGTCGCAATCGAATGAACCAATACTCCGAACAACAGGTCTTGAGACGTATCGCCTTCTCCTATAATAGCGTGCCCGCCTCATGGCTCCCTAAAGAGTGATGCACAGCAATATAATACAACGACCTGCCCGTGCCGCGCTCTGAGCTCGACCTTAAAATGTTTCAATTCAATAATAACACATACCCCTATCCTGACACCTGCACCAAACAAATACAAAAAAAACAGGTCTCGCCATAGCGTGTAACGACCTGCACCGGATGTTGGTTCCGTGCCGGATGTTCTTATCAGTTGGGCCGGAAGTTCTTATCGGTTTGACGCGTGCGCGGAAGGCACACTAACTCTACTGTGCCAGCGCGCGTTCAATATTTTAACACGGGTTTGAACTTAATGGCACGCGGTTTCTTCGCACTTTCCGAATAAAACGTTAGTAAATACACCCCACGTATTACGTGTTTCGTTGTTTCCTAAATACGACGTGAATCGGAAACGTTTCATACTCGTGTTAACATAAAAATATTGTTAAAAGGCGTTTGAAGGGTGTATCCGAGTCTGTAAGGGATGAACGTCTTAATAAAATAGAAGTATTAAATGTCTCCAGTTTATTCACACAACTATTATTTACAACATGAAAATGATCTATCTCCACTATTACTTTCTTTATTTAGAAGTGAGCGAATATTTAATGTCCATAAAGTCCTTCTCAGTGTATATGTTTGGTTATAGTAAATTAACTCACACTCATCACTAACACATGTTTAGTCTGCCTGTTGCCGTCATTCGAAATGTCTTTCATTCACGCATCCAGTAGAATAGTCTAGCCTGCCAGTCGCACTCTTCACTGCTCCGATGCTCGCAGTCGCAGATTTTTCTCCCGCTGGTCACTTCCGGCGCTACTCGTCACTCTTCTGGCTCGTCGTTAATCGCTTAAGGCGGAACAATCTCCCAAACTCCCGACTCTCTTAAACTCCTGGATCGGAGGCCCGTCGCACTTTTATACTACCGCTGGCCTTGATCTGGAAGTTTCGCGCACCCTTTGTCATGCTGAGAGAAACTAGGTCATTAACCAGAACATTCTTCAGGTGAACGCAAATATTCAATGTGCTGAAGGTGAGCAGCGTGCGAGCAGCGAAAAGTTTATCACAATGGCAGACGTAAGTAGGCGCGGCGGCATGCCTTCATAACTTAAAACCCTGTTAGGTTCATCACTCACCTGTCTTCCAAACATTCCTTCTTGACTCGCCGCCCGCTATAACATTACTACTTTGTCCTCTATCGCTCGCGCGGTACAAAGCATCGAGCGTGTAACACTACTTTATCACTGATTAAATATAACTTTTAATTATACTTTATCTATAATTTATAATAGTATGTGTAATTAATGTTACTATAAACAGAGTGAAAATAGGTGTGTTGATAATGCTTAAAAATAAATAGCTCTAATGCAAAAAAAATTATTACAGTTAGTGCGCATGAAGCTGGTGCGTTGTCCCTAAGGTGTAATTTTCTAGACTTGTTACAGTACCATACCGTAGCACACAATGCTTAACGGGGATTGACTCCTTCCAGTTTTGATTAGCAGTTTTATCGCTATGCCAGCCGCATCGTACGGGACGACCCCACTTGCGAAAATCCGGGAGTGACCCGGCTGGGGATTGAACACGGTTCTCCTTGGTGGAAGGTGAGCAGTCTAAACGCTCAGCGTTCGCGACCCCTGGGAGTCTTAAGGGGAACCTTCCCTCACCATATTGAATTCTTGCTTTTTCTAACTTGTTCATAAAAAAAAAAAAAACAATCCTAAAAGTTTTCCTGTACCCAATAAGCTATCGACCTAACACTGCAGTAAAGACGTCACAAGGAAGCTACGAACACACAAATACGTCACATTTTTAATTCTGCCAAAATTCGGCAAAATATATTTCCAGGCATAAATACGAGTTCGTTGTTAAGTCGTTATGTCTGTACTGGCGTGCAAGGTCAATAGGTTGTTTGCTGTAGGGGCACTTTCGTATTTTAAAAAAATGTAAACACGATAGAAAAACCAAGAATCCAATGCGGCGAAGAGCGTTTCTCCTTAGGAGCCCACGTTACACGCCATATTATATATGTATATATATTTATTTATTTATTCTTGACTCAAATTTAGGAGGCTTACCTAAGTACTTTACCTATCATTACAGGCATAATATATAATCTACTAACGCATATTTTATGCAACAATCAACTTTATACCAAATTTGATAAATTAATTCATTTAAACATTTTAATGACAACAAGGGAATACCTATTAACAATCAGGTATAAAAATGGACACAGAGAAATTTAATGCTTCTATAATGAAACATTTTTAGTATACGCTGTTCACGGTAAAGTGAGCACTTATGAGGCCCTAGTTAATTTTTTTCTTATCGGTTATTATTTATTCTTTCACCACGTATTAAAATTAATATGTCCATATAAGTAATAAACTCAGTGTATATATTTCATCGTATTCGAAATATAACGTCTAACGCTACAATAAAATATATTTATTGACTATTATTCCAAATGAGAGGGCTTCAGAAAGCGCTCACTTCACCATGAATAGCCTATAATGACCATGAATCTTCTCTAATGACACTAAAACTAATAATTCCCGTATAAGGGGTGACACAGCCTCTTAAGAATGCGCAGCTAAAACAGCCGCTTATACTGTGCACACGCCAGGAAAATGGCGTCACGAGGCGTAAAACGTAGGAACGCCGTTCGCTAATCAGCGCCTGGTAACATACTTACCAGTCGGCAGCCCAACCAATAGTGAACCTCCTGCAGCATGGAAACCTATTCCCAGAGCATTGCGCAGCCAATCAGAGAATGGGTTCGCGCACATCAAAAGAACAGCAATTCCATTTCTTCTCTGTGGGCGTACCCATTCTCTTATTGGTTGCGCGAGGCCCTGGGAACAGACCTTGTGTCTGATTGGCTACTGATTGCTGCGGGATGTTCCCCATTGGCTGGGTTGTCTGCTGACGATTGGTGACGGCGTTCCGACATGTTACTGGCGGGTGAAGCCATTTTGCTGACGTTTGAAAATGGAGTTCGTGGATTAATGTCAGCTGTGGAGTCTAACGCAGAGGTCGCTGAACTCGCGAAATTTTCCTATCCCTATCAACAGTACTACATTCAGCTTAAATAAAAAACACAAAATCAGGGAAAAAATACTAACTTTCTTATCAAATTTGTGGGTAGGGATATTACTTGGAAGCTTTATATAAGTAAATGGATAAAAAGTAGGAATTATAGAAATGTTATGTCAACAATGTTAGCTTAAATGTGTAACTACAATTTCATGAACATTTTTTATTCTTTAACCTTACTGTTAGGTTTCAGTGGTAATGGTAAATTTAACTGAAATGCTGTATTCATGTTAAAAAAAAGGCCTATTTGAATTTTTTAAGTTATTAAAAGGGGCAGGTGTTATTAGTAAAATTATTTATGGCCACACTAGACTACAAAATCCTTTGTCCACAACCACAACTTCCTTTGGTTATTGGCAGTGTGTCTGCGTGAGAATACAAGTTCTTATTAGGCTGGGCCAATCAGAATAAAGTACTCCGACACTTAACGTCCATCATTCGCGGACAGGCACTTGAGGCACGTGGCATTTTAAATCATCCAACCACGAAAATGGATATGAACTAAATTGTTTTTGAGTACAACTGGTCTTGAAATATTTTCGCGATAAACACCTGTCCCTAGTTATTAAAGATACTCCCTTCCCGGTCCTAAGGAACAATCCTGGGGAATCCAAACTGAATTCTGTTCATCTACAGTGCTCTACTAGAGTCCGTCTCAATACTCACATAATGAAGTCAAACAAAACTGCTGCCAGAGACAATATCTTCGATAACGGTGTTAAATTTTACAACAACCCTCCTAAACACAATTAACAAATTAACGACGAAAATAAGCTGAAAAATAGCCAAGGCAATTATAATTATGTGTAGCGCTATATTTTTTTTTAACGTGGAAGATTTTCCGAACTATTTTAAGTAGGTAAATTGGTTTGCTTACAATCTCTAAATCATATAATTTTTTTTTTCATTTGTACTTTATTGTGCATTTGATTTAACTTCCCTATACTATTTTTATTAGAGGTATGTTTTTTTTACCGTTAATTAATATTTGGAATGTTACATGCAGGCAGAATTCTGTTGTATTAATTTGAGTTTTTTTTCTGTAACTGACAAGGCCCAATACCTATCTGTATCTTAAGGGCCACGGTGGCTCATAGGTTAAAATTCTCGCTTCCCACCAAGGCGACCGGGTTCAATCCCAGGCTGGGTCACTTCCGTATTTTCGATATTGGAAATCTTGCCGGACGATGCCGCTGGCAGGCGGGTTTTCTCGGGGATATTCCGTTTCCCTCGCTCTTGCATTTCGGCGCTGCTACATACCCACCACACTTCGCCCTCATCGGCTGTATATACCTCGTTGTTAAGAGCCGCTCAAGGCTTTGAGAGTGAGATATTTGTATCTACAGAAGACTTGTGTAAATAAATAAGAAAGAATCTCTTTTCTCGTGCCTCACCCACAAAACCACGTTTCAGACGGTAACAGCTTGTGGTTGGTTAATTTATTTGTTATTGTAATCCGCTCACGAAATATATTACTTTTTTTCTATACCGTTTGAAAAAAATGTAGAAGGAAAAAGGTATAACTTACATGTAAAACATAAAAACGTAAAAAAAAACTACAAAATAATAAAATGTAAATAAATGTAAACTAATATTACGTCAAAAGAAATAATCTTAATTAATTGAATGCATGCGTGAGAAGTAGTTAAATATATTATACCAGGTTCTGTCTGGAAACTCGTGTAGGCAAAACTTAGGAGGGGGAAACACATGAGGAAAAGTTGACGCCAATGACGTCAATGGCGACCTTGAGAGTACTTTCTACCCGCTAGTTTACATACTCGTATCAAGGAACGTATTTTTAAAATGGGTTTAAGTTACATTAGTTTTTTTTTTCCCGCGCCATGTTATACGACGGAACTTGTTGCTGTTTCTGGTTTGGTTGTGACCTGTTGTCTGCCTCCAACGTCATTCCTTCACGCGTGGTGTAGTAAGTTTTCCTTGTATTACTTTGATGGGAGAACTAAAGGTTGTTATAGAAAGTTCGAAACGAAGAAAAGGGAGGGGGATTGACATGCGGATTAAGGCAGTGATTTCTTGGCGTCTTTATTCTTTATTACATTTTTGGCATCCGGAAAATTAAGTAAGCAAGGATAGGAAAATTCCGCGAATTCATTCCGGGATAAGATAGACGTCAAATATTTATACGGTGAAGTCACTTTTACAATTTGATCACAGTTCATTAGACACGCCCTAGACGCCTCTGAGCCAATAGAAAACTTGCAAGCATATAAATAGCGAATCCCATACTGACAGATGCGAGGTAACACTTGCGCAGCAGCCAATGAACAAACAGCTGATGCTCTAGTGGAGTCTAGTCTACAGGTCATTGAACTCACGAAATTTTTCTATCCCTGTGCCAGCAACATGTTGAAACTCCTTAGCCAATCAGGGCCAGGTAAATTACTCACCAGCCGTCAGCCCAGCCAATAAATAATCTTTTGCAGAGCGTGTAGTATAGCTAATTACACGCAAGGTCCGTTCCAGAGACTCGCGCAGCCAATCAGCGAGTGGGTACGTCCACATCAAAAGAACGTCATTTATTTTCTGTGTACACTCTAAATCAGAACCAGTTAGAATTTCACTGTTAAAATAAGTTAACAGTACCTGGCTGATTCAGCAGTTACTTCAGTCAATTTAACTGATGAATTAGTGACCAAATGTAAATTTTCGTTCACTTATTGATTAAGTGACATTTTTTACTGATTCATCAACCATTTCGTCAACGCTATTTCAGTGATTAGTTTTTGGACTAATGGATCAGTTAAAAAACGCGTGTCAAATGGCAGTTAAACAAAGTGTATCAAATGAAATAACAACGCGCACACTGATAATACAAATAGAAAATACTTTCTAAAATGAGAGTTTCGTCTTTCATAATACCATTTTACGAGGTAACATGAACATCCAGTCTTTCATTCCGTTTGGTTTTAAGGTTCTTACTGTATTAAATGTGCTAAAATGAGGGCACTCATACATACATTTTTTTTTTTTTAACAATTCTAACGTTATCAATTAAACTAAAAACGAAAAGAAAGGGCATACCATTTAAAACTATAAACTTTCGATAAACAAATGGAATATCTGTATTTTCAAATATATTATCAACATTGGCTTGGCAGCTCAGATGGTAGGGTGATGGTCTACAAACGTGTTGGAGATGGTGTGGGTTCTTTCCTGACCACCCACTTAAATATTTTACTTATCTTCACTACGGTATATCGCCCAAAATATATAGCGACTATCAGGAATATTTTTATTTCTCGTAACGATCTGGCAAAATTCAATAAAATATTTATTTAATTCGCCTTACGCAGTTGGCCGTCACTTATTAAACTAGTGAAATTTTTTCACGTCACTTATTTAATGGAGCGCAACTGTGGCTGAGTGGTTAGCCTTCTCCCAGCAAGGCGAACTGGGTTCAAACCCCGGCTGGTTCACTCCGTATTTTCGTTAAGTGGGAATCGTGCCGGACGATGCCGCTGGTCGGCGGGTTTTCTTGGGGATATCCCGTTTCCCCCGCCACTTCATTTCGGCGCTGCTCCATAACTCACCGTACTTCACACTCATCAGCTCTCAAGACTTCGATGTTATGAGCCGCCCGACTCTTATCAATCTCTCACTCACTCACCTATTCTATCAGTGAAACTGTTTGACTTAAACAATCAGAGATTTTACACTGAGTCTAAGTGAAGTCATTTTCACTTATTCGAGTTGTTGAGTTTTATTGCAAATCAGCGGTTTTCCATTTATTTGAACTTAGAGTGTACTTATCTATTATTTTACCCCTTCAAGAATATGAGCACAAGTGGATAATAACTACTTTTGATTTTTTTAAATATAAAGATACGGTCGTCTTAAGTTTAATTTAACACATCGAGGTCTGTGCCCACATCGAGGGAAACACAACGAATTACAAATAATCCACCTATATGAAGAGATAAAAGTCTTATGTTGTGACAACAGTAAGTATTAATTTTACAATAAAATAAAAATAATTTTTTACTATCTGTGAACCGTCTGTAACTAATGTTACCGTTAATGTAATATAATGTTAAGCTATTATTGTAAATATAATACGAAGTACTTTTGTAACTTAATCCTTACTGCACTGCCAACTTTACGGTGGTGTTTATGCTGCGGCGAAACAAATTTTGTGCTGAATTGATGTTAATTAACAATTGTGTTAAAACTTTTTTTTTGTTTTAACAATGCTTTGAAATAACATTCCGATGTAAAATCAAGTAGTTACAGTTATTTTGACACAAAACTAAGTACTACCTACGAGTGAGTGTAGAGTGAGTGAAGAGGTTTGGGTGACTCATAATAGCGACATCTTGAGTGCCGAAGAGGGTTATTGAGGTGAGTATAGAGCGGCACCGGAGCGAAGGGACGGGGGAAATGGAGGATCCCCGAGGAATGCAGCAGGCCAGCGGCATCGTCCGGCACGATTCCCACTTGCGAAAATCCGAAGAGAACCGGCGGGGAATTGAGCCCGGTTCACCTTGGTGGGAGACAAGCAGTCTAACCGCTCAGCCAGCGTGGCCCCATCCCAGGTAAGGCATGGGTGCTAATTTAAGTTAGGTCATAAGTTAGTTTGTAAGCCGTTCCCTGATAAGCCTTCAAGTATAACACTGGGGGACGTTAATAAACCCTTTCAAATCCAATATAATACTTTTTTTATGATTGGCCCAGCCGAGTAAAACATTTCTTCTAAAGCAGACACACAGCCAATAGCCAAATGAAATGTGCAAAACTTCACGTAAGAAGTTGAAATATAGTCTGAGCATTAATGTTTTCGCGATAAAAAGGTGAACTTACTCAATAGTAATTTTTTTCTGCAGTATTTAGACTTGTTTCTGTGTGCACAACAGCAGGGACACCGGTTGTGTTGGTCTCACGAGTTACCAATCCCCAGCGTCCTATTGTTCGACATTAATCCGAAAACGCTTTCTGTAATTTACAGCGTTCATTATTGACTGGTCAGCAGCAATGCGGGATCGCGGTGGCAGAGGGGCTAGACCGCTCGCCTCTCACCGAGGCGAACCGGGCTCAATCCCCGGTCGGTTCAGTCCCGGATTTTCGTAAGTGGGAATCGTGCCGAACGATGGCGCTGGTAGGCGGAATTTTTGCGGGGATCCCCCTTTTCCTCCGCCTTTGCATTTCGGTGCTGCTCCATTCTCACCTCGCGTCACCCTCACTGGCTCTCAAGACCTCGTTGTTAAGAGCCGCCCAAATCCCTCAACTGAACCAGCAATACGGGTGTCGAGTTGCTTTCTCACCGATCAAAAACAATTTATCGCGTAAAAATTTTCACAACCACTCGTGTCCTTATGAGTAGCCATATCAAAAATTTAATTTTGTAGTCAGAAAATTTTATTGTCGCTGGGATATAGTGTTATTGAAATCTCTTGTTGAACAGTATTATATTAATGGATCTATAAACGTACGAGATTTTTTCAGGAATAAAGAAATTTTCAAATCGTCGTTGCTCAAGCCAAACTAGAGCATAGACCTCAATGTGTCTAGTGAACGAAGAATGGAAAGTTTCTTATTCAGTATTCGCACCAGCTTTCGTCAGGAACGTCGATCGGAAACCACTTGGTATAAACCAAAACCAGTGTAACCGGCCGGAAACGAAACTCCTACCTACCAAAAGCAATGTAAGACTGTAAGGTGAAAATGNCTTAGAAACTCTATGGGCATTCTCCATTGAGGGCCGCTTTGGTGCAGTGGTCAGACTACTCGCCTACCAAGGTGAACCGGGTTCGATTCCCGGTGAGGTCGCTCCTGGATTTTTTTCATGTGGGAATCGTGCCGGACGATGCCGCTGTTTGGCGGGTTTAATCGGGGATCTCCCGTTTACCCCACCCTTACATTCTGGCGCTGCTCTATACTCACCTCGCTTCACCTTTATCGGCTCTCAAGACCACGCTGTAAAGAGCTGAGCTGCCCAAATCTCTCCACTAGAACCACAGAGTATATACATACATAGATACGAAATGGCATGGCGGTTCATTTGATGATGCATACCCATTCTTTGATTGGTTGTGTGGGGCTCTGGGAACGGGCCTTGTGTCTGATTGGCTACTTACTGTATGACCGAGAAATTTTCTATTGGCTGGGTTTTGCTGGCTGGCGAATAGGTTACCAGGCCCTGATTGGCGAACGGCGTTACAAAATTTTGCTGGCCACCTTTGTTGTTCTGTGCCAGAGATCTGTACGCTTAGCAATGGTTTTAATGTCAAATAGGGGGAAAAAATCTTAACTTTTTTCAGCTGTTCTTATTTCCACGAACTGGGCGTGTTTCGAGCATGTTTAATTCCCTCGTTTGGTTCACAACTCGACGCTGTTGAAAGTGCAGTAAACATTCTGTGCAACGAACTTTTGCAAACGGACCCCTTGGAGGATTTGGACGAAAATGTGTTTACCGCAAAGCACGAGTCCTTATTTTCCCAGTTGTCCGACACACTATGTCTCATAACCTCATATCTGTCCTGTCATGTTGTACAAACTTCTTCCACTTCTTCTCTTGTCACCCTGTCTGCAAATGTGCGTCTGCCGAAAATTCATTTGCCATACTTTTCATGTCAGTGAGACGAATGGCCCATGTTGTTCCAGCTGTACCAGGCGACAATTCATGACAATCGAGGATTAGCCGATATTGAGAAATTACAGTATTTATTGGGATGCCTCAAGGGGGGAGCTTCACAGTTAGTAAACAATCTACCGCTTACAACTGAAAACTACACAGTAGCTTGGAAACTTCTCATATCCCAGTACCAGAACATCAGGAGACTACCCTATACATACACATAATTTTGGATATGCCTGCTGTCAACTCTGCAAATCTTCAATCAGTCAAACAGTTTGTCAACACCTTCAATGTGAACGCTCGTGCTCTGGAAGGCTTAGGCCATGATATCACAAACAATAACCCTGTTCTGGTCACAGTTTTGATGCGTAAGTTGGATGTGTCTATGATCATAAAGTTAGAAAACTCACATACATACAGCACTGACATAATTCTTAAGGTTTCTGAACTAGTAAATTTTGTTTAGTATAGAGTATAAAAAATGGATTGTGCTTTTGATGTAGGAAATAAGGTTAGTGCAAATAACATGTATCGGAAATCATTGCTGATGAATCCAAGTCATACAACCTCACAACAAAAGGTAGTATTTATTACCAGTTCAGAACCTAAAACAAGATCTTGTGCAGTGTGACAGAGAGAACCATCCATTCTGTGTACAAGTGTCCCCAATTCATTGACACCTCACCTACAGACAGACAACAAATAGCTCGGAACGAAAAAAAATATGTTTCAATTGCCTTGGGACAGCCCATAGGCTAGCATAATGTCTCTCTACTAGCACCTGTTATCAGTGTCAGCAAAAGTATCATACCCTGCTCCTCATAGTATCTTCAATTCCCCAAGACAGAACGTTGAACCCCACATAGCTTCCAGGCGAAACGTTCGCAGGTGTTTCGGCTCGGGAAAGCATACCAGTGTTATTGTCTACAGCCTTGGTGAAGGTTTACGGTGCACACAATAAACCTCATGTCATGCGTTGTTTGCTGCAAAGTGCAGCGCAATAATTTTTTTTTTTATCTCTGAAGCATCTGCGGAAGTCCTCTTATTGTTCTTACAAAAAACCGCTGAGAGGGTCGTAGACCTTTGTGATGGTGCTGTCAGCTTGAAAGGGGAAATAACCTGTCAGATTCAGTTATAAATGGAACCTCATTGTACCCTCTCTCACCCACTCTTTGTTGTGTCCAAGATTACTAGCAAATTGCCATGAGTGTCTGTTGATTGCTGTGTTCGTGCTGAGTTGGGTTCCCTTCCTTTGGCAGACCCTCACTCCGAGAACAGTCTTTACTCTGAGACATGGTGGAATGATAAAGAATAAGGTGAACTAAGTAACAAAGCAGGGAGTTGCAAGTCTTACTAAACATTCTCGGATATCCACGAACCCGGCATGGTTGCCAGTTATGCAACAACATGGACGACGTCTGGCTTGCGGATGGCCTGTGGGTGGTGGGATATGTAAGGGGGAAGAGGGATAGGGTTGCATTGGCGAGTACGTGGCCTTGAAAACGCCCAGAGCGGCAACCAATAAAAATAATCACGCCAATAGTTACGTAACATGTTTGGAGAAGTGGTCTCAAAGAGGCGCTGTTGCCATGCTCAGAAAAGAAACTAGGGAATTTTTACAAATAAAACCTAGTATTATAAATGATTTAACAAGAAACCTAATAGAACGGTCGCAGAACATTTAAGAATGCAGAAGTGAAGTTATCGCTGCCATCAACATAACACAGGTAATGGCTCGGCGGTCCTGAATGTCTACTGCACACTGCGGAAGGTTTCCCTATTGGTCGGACTGAGAGCTAACGAGTAGGTTGCCAGGCGCTGATTGGCAAATGGCATTGCAACATTTTTCTGGCCACTGACGCCATTTTGCTGGTGTTAGCGGAAGGACTTCGCGGTATAAGCGTCTATTTCACCACTGCTCTCTTAAGAACTCTGCCCCAGCAAAATGGCGCCGCTGGTCAGCAACATGTCGGAACGTCAATTGGCGCCTGGAAAATAAACTTGTCCAACCGGCAGCCCAGTGTTACGGTTTTAATATTTTGTTGATATTACTTAACGGGGACATAGGGGCGTAGCAAGTTATTGATAAGGGTTATGTAATGAACACTATATAAATATGTTTATTTAAAATTAAGGTTGTGCGATATTATTTCAATATAAATATGAATGGGAGGAGCAATACAAATATACTGAAATATTAAATGATATGTTATTAAGATTTGACCAGCCATGTTCCGATTAAAGCCTAATGATTCCCCACCTTGTTCATGATTCCGGAGACTGATTAAGATGGCGCAAGTCGACGGCCGGACACACCCATCTTCAGTGGTCTTCTCGTTCCAATGGCCCGACGACAAAAAGACACCGCCCACGGACTACACTTTCCTATATCGGCTGCGTTGTCCCCGTTTACTGGCCGGTGGAGGGGGTTCGGTGGTTTGCGATTTAATACTAATTTCAGTGATCACGGCCCGTGTCCTGGATAAATAAGTGAAGGTGTGATCAGGCAGGCCGCTCAGCTAAGGGCCTGGCCACAACTCGTAACACCAACCAATAGGGAACGTTACGCAACATGAAGTAGCCAATCAGATACTTAGCTCGCTCCAGAGCTTCGGGCAGCCAATAAGCGAATGGGTGAGCCCACATAAATAGAACAGCCACGCCATCGAACTATTGTATACTTAGTTATTTTGTGATATGGTAACAAATGCGTTCGTTTTTGGGTAATGCAAATTTTGAATATGTGTGGTCTAAATTTTAGATTTTATTTTAAAGTAGGGAAAGTCACTGAACTGTAATCGACGATGCTTTTTACACATGTGCCAGCAGCGATTAAAACCCGCAGGGACAATAACATAATGATAACGTGAATCAATAAGGAAGAAATATATATAAGCCTAACGTTAAAAAACAAAAAAATTTATATTGGCAATAAACTAGTAACATCTTAAATAAATATGGTCTAATTTTTCACGACGAGAAAATGCCGTGACTAGATGTATTTAAAAAAACTTTAGCTTGCACCCACATACGTAATTCGATTGTTTCAACTGTTACGCGTCTAAGGCGTCTGAACACGAATAACAGATGTTCAATATCGAAGAAAACTATTCCTGATTGGCCCAATAAAGTAAGGAAACCTCGCAAAGACAGGCAACCAATAACCAATCAAGATGCACGTATTCACGTACGATATTGAAGTGTAGCCGACGAGTAAAATATTTTCGCAAAAAACCAGGCGTCTCTTTGAAGAAGAAAAATTGAAAATAAAGGCGTGACATAAAACAAGAAAAAAATATGCCCTTATAGGGTTTTGTTGAATCAAACGAATTTGGTATGGCGCGACCAAACTAATTGTTTGTATAGTGCAGTGAAATATGTTGTTACTGAAACCAAATTATTTTATTGTTCTTATTGGGTTGCCCCAAAAAATGATTTATTTAGAGCAACTAAAGATTTGTTTGACTCCGCGCACATAAAACAGTTTCGATTAATATAAAAAAAAAATTTTGGAAGCCCGACCAAGGTTCGAACCTAGATCATCTGCGCCACAACGCCATGCCCTGGCAACCGCAAGTAAAGTGACTGCTGATGAAATTTAAGTTTTCTTTTAAATACGTACGTTACCAATACTGTACAAACTTACTCAAATAAAACTTCCAAGTTTTGCAGTTATACTTATAATTATTAAGCAATTGTCACACAACATGCAAACAAACTCTCGAGCTGTATTTTAGAACAAAGGTAATCGAACGAGTGGCCTAACAAATTAATACAGTTGATTCAACAAAACGTTTTGTTGACAGTCTAATTTATTTTGGCTTAGCACCCGGGTTTTGTTTATACAAACGTGTATTTTGCTGGATGAACAATATTAGTTTTTTTTTTGCTTTTCTAGTTTTATTAACATAACAAAATATTTTGGTGAGGAAACTAAATATATTTTTAGATATAGTCAAACAAATGTATTGAGTGAGTGAGTGAGTGAAGAGATTTGGGCGGCTCTCAAGACCTCGGTGTTAAGAGCCGCTCTTAACACCGAGGTCTTGAGATCCGATAAGGGTGATCGATATGAGTATGGAGCAGCATCGGAATGAAAGGGCGGGGGAAACGGGAGATCCCCGAGAAAACCCGCCAACCAACAGCATCGTCCAGCACAAACCCCACATGCGAAAATCCAGGAGTGACCCGGCCGGGGATTAAACCCGGCTCCCCTTGGTGGAAGGCGAGTAAGCTAACCGCTCAGCCACCGAGGCCCCAAAATAAATGTATTGTTGGCTGTTATCTCAGCGTAGGATTGCACCCAGAAAATTTGGAGTTATCCCGAACGACAGGGAAAATCGGCAACACTGCAAGGTGGTGGAACGTTTTCCCAGCCACGCGAATCTTGTGAATGCATGAAACTGGCGCTTCGGAGATGACGTCTTCGCGCGGCGCTGGCGGGGAAATAAAATTAATGAGAACAGACTGGCGAACAGGACGGAGAGTAATCATCAGAGAGGCTGTTTTTGCGTGGGGACGAAGGTGATGGATGGAGATTGGCGATGTTAATGCAGAAGTAGAGTGGTTCCCATTGGGGAAATGCACTCGACTTTCCAACATGCACAACTCGTTACAGGCTGTTCACGGCACACCTGAGCATTTTTCAAAGCCCTGCTAAAGATCTAAATGTCGAGTAGGGCCATCTGTTATTTTTTTTTTTTTCACGAAACAATTTGTGCGCAGGATAGTCATCAACATTCTAAGCGCACAGAAGCAGGTATCCTTTGGCTATTGGCCGGATGTCTGTGTGAGGATAAATTTTCTACCTGCCTGGGCCCTATCAGTAGAGACCTGAAGAATTCGCGGAGTCATTTTAGGACGAGCTAGAATTCAAAACACATTCGTTTCTATAACTTAATCCCTTGGCCCACGCCGTATTTGACACTTCCTAGAGAATGCTGGTCCAACCGTCGCCTTCCACTGTGACAGCAAGCAACCAATGTGCAGTTGATGTCGGCATATTTGTACACAAGACTCTAGAGTTTAGCTTGCAGGTCATCGAACTCGCGATTTTTTCCGGTCTCTACCTATCAGGGATAAGTATACTCCGGCACTGAACTTCCGCGATTGACTGGCAGACACCTCAGAAGCACGAGGGTTCATATCATCCAACCACGAAATTGTTTCTGAACTAACGTGTTTTCCAGTACAACTAGTCGTGGAATCTCTTCGCGGAAAAAAGGTAACACTGTGTATGAACATTGCATATTTTCCCGCCATATCTAAAATTAATACTGTCATGGGCTTGATCACTTTATTCGTAAGTAGGTCAGGTAATACCGTGAAAAATATTAAAAGTATATATTTTACAAATATGCTAATTGTTATACGCATACGCATTAAAAAAACAGAAAGCAAAATTAATTATTTTAGATTTTATAAAAGTTTATCTAATACTTCTTATTTGACGTTCAGACATGAACTACTCCCCCCGGGTCGTTACCAACTTTATTGGATGTATGGATCTCAGCTTGTCCATTAAAATAGATGCCGGTAGGAGCAGTGTGATATTTTTCAACGGTTGATTTCAAAAGTGCTCACTTTATCGTGAACAGCCTTTAAGCAGCAGTACACACCAGGGCCGTATATAAGGGTAGAGGTTTTGTTGTTTNAAAAGGGGGGGGGGGGTCAAACCCGTCCTTAACGAACCCTGTAACATTTTAAATTTCTATAGTCTCTTTAAAAATATCCAGTTATGCGAGAAAAGTAGACATAATGTTTCCGAATAACCGTAATGAAATTCGCTAGTGACAGAGTCATTATACGGTACTTTACTTTCCATCCACCCTAAATACACAGACGATACTGCAGCGAAAATGACTGACCAATTTTTCAGGTGCACTGATATAAGGCTCGTGATGAGTCTTCGTGAAATTCGACCAGAGAAATCCTCCCTCGCTACGAGTGATTCAGTTAGTTAAGATATTAGGGCGGCTCTTAACATCAAAGTCTTGAGAGCCGGTGAAGGTGAAAGAGCTGAGTATCGAACAGCAGTGGAATGCAAGGGTGGGGGAAACGGGAGATCCCCGAGAAAACCCGTCGACCAGCGGCATCGTCCGGCACGATTCCCACATGCGAAAATCCGGTGGTGGCTCCGTCGAGAATCGAACCAGGTCCGTCTTGTGGGGAGGCGAGTAGTCTAACCACTACGCCACTGCGGCCCCTTTCTCTCTATGAAAGACTACATTTTAAACTGAAGAAGATTTGTTGAAGTTTGATATCATGTTAATTTATTTTAAAGCTTATTTTAACGCATGGAAAATAATATTTTCAGTTGCAGACTGTACAGTCAAAACATTGTAATTTCTTCAGGTATATGCACTGCACTATTTTAACCCACCGTAGTATATTCAAAAATAAAGTTTTCAAATGTACATTCCTGTTTCCTTAGTAGGTTTTTAAACCTCGTTCTTTAGGAAGCTTTAATTACGGGCCTGGCACACACGCACCACCAAATATGTCACAAAAGCACGATTTATATACAGTGACTGAAAAATTTTGCAAATTAATTTCATGACAAGCTAGACTTCAAACACATGCATATTTCAGTTACGTTTGCAAATGGATCACAGTTTATTAGACTCGCCCAGGTGAACTCTAATCCAATGACAGACCTGCAAGGAAACAAGCACCGAACTCCGTGCCACCAAGTTTGAAGTAAATCTGGCTACACGCTGGGGCAGCAGCCAATGAACAGGAAGCCGAGACTCAGAAATATATAGGACCGTGGAGTCTAGCCTGTAGGTCATTTAAGGAAACCTTCCAAGTTTTTCCAGCCTGTTAAGTTTTTTTTAAAAGAAAATTCTGAAATTACCCTTATACCCAACTAACTATTGACCTTACACAGAAGTAGAGAAATAATGACTGAACTAGGAACTCGCTTTTTTTGTGTAGCAATATTGATTTAGCCAAATTCTGGCAGAACTAACACCTTAAAATATTATCCCGTAAATACTCGTCCACGTCTAACGTGTTGCAGAATAAGCGAAATCATGCTCGGTGCGGAGCAAGTACAGAAGCTAATACAAATACAGACACCGCCTTTCCCTGGTTGCTGACACACCAACTATTATATAACGGGTTGCTTCTTGTGCCATTAATCTACTTGAACACTTTCAGTAAGTTCCAAAGCGTCAGTTGTTATAATACATTCTTGAGTATTTTTCACACTAAAACCTTTCTCCTTTTGCAACACCTGAGAAATATAAATACATATGTACGTCAACCCTTTCATTCCCATTGCAGATAATCGTAAACGTGTTGCACAGGAAGCTTATATTTGACCGATGCTGTACTCCGCGAGGCTCAATGCCCAATGATCTTACCTGTTAGTAACTTATTCCTAAACCACGCCGCTGTGACACATGACTGGTTCATATCACAGATCACCAAGCACGAACACTACAGCTAGGGCCAGTGACTTTTCGCGTAAAAATCGGAGCACACAGTAGACTTCAATACTATATACACACCTCAGCTGTTGTTATACCTCCATTGGCTGCTGGTGCCGTGTCCGTCTTTGACCAAGCCACTCAGGACTAAGTAACTCCGATACTGAACCTTCGTGATTCGTGCGCAAACGGTTAACACTGGCCAGAACATGTTTTAGTCAATCAAAGAAGTTGGATGACCCTACAGTGCTTTGGACTGTATCTTGTCTCGAAATCTTTTCGCGAAATATCACTGCCCCTAACTATAACCAAATGGTTGTGATAGAGAAACAAGTTCTTTGCCAGCTTAAGTACAGCACGCATGAAAACATTTCTAATTGCAACACCGTAAATTATAAATAAATGTGAGAATGAGAGAGTTAAGGGATTCATACTGTGACGTAATTAAGATTTCGTAGTTCCCTAGTCTTGTTTGTACTGCAGTGTAACGCCAATAGCTAGTTGTGCATAGAGGTAGGCCTACTTTCGGGATTTAATTTTTTCAAATCATAAAAAAATAGAAAAACCAAAAGTACAGTATTGAAGGAGAAGGTTACCCTTAAAAGGCGAAAATTCCCTGTTGCTATGTAGAATAACGATGTAATGTTTGGTTGAATATACTTATTAAACTGTTAAAAAAAACCATTAATAATAGTTGGGGCTACCCGTTTTTTGTGAAAAGATTCCCCGAATAGTTTTACTTGAAACTACGTTAGTTCAGAAACAATTTCATGGTTGGATGATTTGAACTCTACCCGTCTGAGGTGTTTGCCAGCGAATCACGGAAGTTCAGTGCTGGACTAACTTCATTCTGATAGGTCCAGTCAATTGAGAATGTATCCTCACACATACACCCGGCCAATAGCTATATGATAAAAGGCTGCTCACGGTAAACTGGGCACTTCTGAAAGCCCTGCTGAAGATCTACTTGTATGCACATTTTGTATTCTTCCACTAAACGCGCATTTAACATTGTCATGCGCCGGTTAAGTGAAATCATGAAATCATCATAAAAGTAAATATTTTACCAATTTTCTGACTTACACTTATAAAGCAAAGAACATAATTTCAGTATTAACAAATGCTTGCCTAACACATTTTAATTCAATGTTAAATATGGAACTGTTTCTCTCCGTCCTTACCAACTTTGCTGGGCGCACGCCAGTCAGTGTGACCGTTTAAAAATGTGCAGGCAAGAGCAGCGACTTTTTTCAGAGTTTGACATTGAATGTACTCAGTTAATCGTGAACGGCCTATACCCAGAAACCTGAAAAATTCGCTTTTTCATTTCACGACAAGCTAGAATTCGAAACCTCGTACGTTTGTATTGCTAATTCTATTGGTCCACCCGTTAGTTTACACCTCCTTGACAACTCTGAGCCAATAATAAATGCACAGTAAAATGCAGATCGAATCACCGTATTCCGCCAATAGAACAAGCAACCAATGAACAATGATATTTGCATGATTTTACATACGACATCGGAGTTGAACTCACACATTTTTCAGGTCTCTAGCTATACCTGCTTGTGTGAACATATGATGTCGACGTCTAACCTGCGCGCTAATAATTTCGCGGAAAAAAACAGGTAGCCCTAATAATAGTCTAATTTTTGATCCAATACTTAACCGTATTTAAATTCTGGATGTTTCGAAAAGCACACGAGATAAGTACACGGACACGATATAGCGTGGTATTTCTTTCTACGTGGGCGTACCTAGTCTCTGATTGGCTGTGCAAGGCTCTGGGAACGGGCCTTGTGTCTACTGCGTGCTACGGAAGGTTCCTGCTGACTGGGATGTCGGCTTCCGACTAGGTTACCAGGCGCTGGTTGGCAAACGGTTTCCAACATTTTGCTGAAGTGTTCGACTAAAGTTCGCGGTATATGCAGCTGTTTCACCTCTATATTTTTAATAAATACTTTTTTTTGGCAGTATAGTGGTATATAATAAGAGATAGCGTTGATAGAACAATTTGTATAAATCATCATGCCCTTTGCAGACCATTTGTCTTTCTTGCACAGGAAGGTTATATTTGACCTTCACATTACACTTCAAGGTTAACTGCCCAATGATCTTCCATTGGGGTTAACTGATTCGTAAACCGTGCTATTGTTACACGTTATGATTGGTTCATATCACTCATCACTAGAGATAATGGAAAATCGCGAAAAAATTTTCAGCTAACATATCTTCGATGACACTGTAGCTAGTTTATTATTTAATGATTGGATGTACGAGGTTTTGACTCGGATAAGTTGTTTGAAGACCAATCACGAACGTACTGCCTTATAGTATCAGGATCGTCATTGGCCCAGTGAAATGGGGTAGTAGCTTCATACACGCATGACCGCCAATAAGGAAAGCAAACTGTCAGACATGTGTACAGTACGTTGAGTCCTAGCAAACAGCCAATTTTTCCCGCGATAAACCATCATCTCTGCTCATCGCCAAACGCAAAGACTACAGCTTATTATGCGCGATAACGAAACCTTCCCAGTTCAATTACAACACCCACGAAAACATCTTATTTGCAACACCAGATACCATAAATTACTGTGGGAATGAAATCGTTTATTAAATTCTTAACGTTCGCATTAATTTTTATTTTCTATCGTTACAACAACAGGAATTTTTTGGTCTGACGAGCACTTAATAACGCCTAGTAGTAACTTACACAATGGAACCTGTGAGAAGGGTTACTGTAATTCTCCTGCACGGGGAGAAGCCAATTATGAAGTTTTGACGTGTAATCAGCGGCCAACAGCATTAGCAGTAGAACATTTATGTCAGTGTTAGTACTAGTTTGGACCGCGGACAGCACCGATCATGATTTTACCTTCCCTGCAATATGCAATAGAGACCTGCAAAATTTACGTTATTATTTTAAGACAGACTGAACTCCAAGTTACTGTACGTTTGACCGACTGCAGCGTTTGGCCGGAAATATGTCTGTCTCGCCTAGGAGAACCCTTGAGCCAATAAGATGATAGCAGTGGTGGGGTGGCCAATCTTTTTTTTTTAAGGCGAACAAGCGGGTAGGTGACGTTGATCAAAGTACAGCGGTTAATGAAAATAGACCTGAAACATTCGCGGATCATTTCGGGACAAGCTAGAATCCATAACCTCTTACGTTAGTATTGCTTATGCTATTGATAACTGATTCGTAGGGGTAGTGATATTTTGCAGAAACATTTCAAGACAAGGTATATTTCAAGACATTGTTGGATCGTTTACCTATCTTGATTGGTTGAATAACTTTTTACGTGTCAACTGTCTGCGCACGAATCACGCAGGAGCCGGTCTATGTTGTCGAATTCTGAGTGGCCCGGTCAAATACGAAAACGCCTTCTCAAGCAGACAGCAACCAATGGAAATAGACAAACTGCTGTTGGGTGCTTATAGTATTGAAGTCTACCGTGTAGTCATATCACTAGCTCTACTGACTCGTATCAATACTACCGAAGGCAAAGCGTACAGATTTTTGGTTGCAATAATGCAACAAGTGCTATGCCAGTTTTAGAACAGCTGGTAAGAGAATCTTTTCATTTGCAGTATTTTAAACAATAAATAAAATCGTGTCTAAAAAGGTTAACACATATTTAACGAGTCAGTAAGCAGAATGGGTGGGCCCGGGCGTCTCAAAGATCGCGTAATTCGTTTATTTTACGTTTTCCCTTCTCGATTTGACGAGGTGTAGGATGCGAACGCGAATTCCGAGTCACCCTGTACGGGAGTACGAATGAAAACAGGAAGAGAGGTCTTGATACGCCAAAACGGTGAGTATAGTATGCGGTTGTTGACTGAATCCAAGGCCCTGTACAAGCCCCACCCCTCCTATAAAAAAAAAAAAAAAAAAAAAAAAGTTCGCTGCCACGCGTGGTGAAACGAAGCGACTTTCTGGCAGGATGGCGAGCTTTAAGGCGTACTACACCGGAAACCAAACTGGATTGGCCGGCGGAGAATTACTCTCGCGGCCGCTCTCTCAATGGGCGTGAAAAAAGGATAGACGACCGATAACTTAATATGGGGAATGTAAATTCCGTACGCCATCGTAACCGGTACGAGAGCTGCATCCCGCCGCGAGGCACACGGTAAAAAAAAAATATATATATTTCTGTCCATTCACGGCAAATATTTACGGAAACATGTAGCAAATATACGGAAACACGCTCGGTAATGACGGAAAACGGGAATTATACAAAATGTAATACGTATTTGAAATTCCACAATCAGAATAACTAGACACACTCAGAAGTTCAGCGAATTCATTTGAGAGCAAGCTAGATTTTAAACACATGTACATTTGACTTAATTTTCAATTGGATTGCAGTTTGTTAACAATGCACTGGACGAACAGGAGCCAATAACTAATCAGCAAGGAATACACGACTGAATTCCGCGCTACCTGGTCTGTGGTAAAACTGCAGCATCAGCCAATGAACAAGTTACTGAGTCTCGAGTGCACAAAGGATTATGGAGTCTAAACTGCTGGGAAATAAATTCAGCAACATTTCAGTGTGTCTACGAATAAGGGGATTCCCCTGTAAATCGGGATGCCTGGCAACACTGTATCGGGCTCCGGGCGCACACAGAAAAAAAAAATGGCGTGGCGGNGGGGGGGGGGGTATCGACTCCCTGATTGGCGGCGCGAGTGCTTGGGAACGGACAATGTGTGTGATTGGCTACTGGATGCTGCAAAATGCTCCCTATTGGCAGGAGCTGCCGGCTGGCGAGCGTGTTACCAGGCGCTGATTGGCGAACGGCATTCCGACACGTTGCTGGCCGGCGACGCCATTTTGCTGGCTCGTGCGAATGGATTTCGCATTATAAGCTGCCGTTTAGCCTCTGCATTCTTACGTGCTCTGTGCTGCGGATATTTATCATTTTGAGGATTTAAGATCACTCTGGCAAACCAAATCGTGAAGAGTTTGAGCTCTCTCGCAGTATTGGAGTCTGATATTTCTCTGAATTTAACTAACAAAGAGGAGACGTTGTGAGGTAGTGATCAGACTACTTACCTCCTACCTAGGCGAACCGGCTTCGATTCCCAGTGGAGTCGCACCCGGATTTTCGCATGTTGGAATCGTGCCGAACTACGCCGCTGGTCGGTGGGTTTTTTCGGGGAACTCCCGTTTCTCCCGTCCTTTCACTCCGGCACGGCTCAATACTTACCTCGCTTCACCCTCGTCGGCTCTCAAGACCTTGATGTTAAGAGCCGCAAATATCTTTCGAGTCTCTACTTCACTTAATTAACTTTCAAGAAAACAATTTACGAAAGTGCGTCTATAGTCCTTCATCTGTTTACCTAAAACATGCAATACAAGCATAATATCTTCTGTATTAATTGCGGAAAGTGAATTTTGTATAATGTAATTTTTAGATGATTAAACGTTAGTACTTCAGATTTTATGTCTGTGTTAAGGGGTTGGGTAAACAGGTACAGGAATATAGCGAAATTTTCAAAATTTCTCCTCCTTACAAGTTTAATGCTACTAACATAATTTTTATTTGATCTATATCGTAATGACTATGACAACCTTTGTATTGTCGTTACAATAGTTCAGCAGACGTCTTTGAGGTAATGTAAGTTACGCTGTAAAGAAAATTTGTGCTCTGAAAAACAGCCGCGGTTTAATAAGGAAGATGAATGCATTTTTCAAAATTATATTCACTAATAAAAGAAAACAATAGGATGGCTCCGAGACTCGAACCCGCATCTCCACACGACCACTTTGTCTTATTATGTTCAGCTCACTTTTGATAGGTAGCTTATTTTAGGTAGTAACGTGGGCCAAAATATAATGTCACCTCTTGGGAAGAACTGAGGTTAGCGATTTGCAGAAACACTGCACTTCAGAATGACATTAAATCTTCGCAGGAGGACTGTACATTTGCACAGTTGCAGTTTCGTAACTGCAGTATATATTGGTTTATGACTTTTTACGTCGGGAAAACAGTTACGTACTGAAAACTACAGTATACTACAGAACATTTTTGATATCGCCCGAACAGTTACCTTTGGCACGAAGTAATTTTTCTTTACTGCGAACCAAAGCAGTTTATTTCTTGTCTATAATGGAAGAAGATATTGCCATAAAACAAAAATGCATAAAAAAATATTTATTAACAGCAAAACCGTGTTTATATCATCTTCTTTTAGAATTATAGAAATATCGTGTTACTGTTAAGAAAAGAGCCTCCAAAAAAAATGATTTTCCTTGAATCACAGAACACTTTGAATGAGGTTTTTTTTTAAGAGTACAAGTAAGGTTTCACTTATCCCGTTGAATGCTTACCTCTAAAATTGCGGAGTCAGTAAGAATTAAAAATAACTTAGTGCACTGAAGGGTGAAAGATTCAAGACCTGCTTACTCTTGATTTGGAACGGATCCACTTTCGCACTCTCTCTCGCTCTCGATATATACTGGTGTTATTATCGTTTGTCGTTTGTTTGAAAGATGCTCAATTGTGTTTTAGTTCACCTAAAATAACAAAACACTTTTTTCTGTAATCTTTGTAGGTGACGGAGATCCAAATAAACAAACAGTATGCATAAATCATGTATTCAAATCTCACTCGCAACAAATTTCACTCGCAACACGCACTCGTGCACTCGCTCTCGCGAGCTTGCACTCTTTCATATGGAACAGCACTCTCTGACGTCACTTCCGAGTGACAGTGCGAGAGTGTAAATATTCTGACTATTTGGAACATGGCCTAAGTGTGCTTGGGGCGCGTTTTTTTATCTTTTGTACTCGAGTAATTTTGGTACTTAGTATTTTACAATCGCAGGAGGTGATGGTGTAGTGGTCAGACTATTCGCCTCCCGCCACGATAAACCAGATTCATTCCCAGCGAGGGGCCGTGGTAGTGTAGTGGTTAGAGTACTAACCTCCCACCTAGGTGAACCGGGTTCGATTCCCGGCGAGGTCACCCCCGGATTTTCGCACGTGAGAATCGTGCTGGATGATACCGCTTGCCGGCGGGTTTATCAGGAATCGCTGCTCCATAATCAGATCGCTTTACCTTCATCGGCTTTCTAAGACCCCGCTATTAAGAGCCGTCCAAATATTCCCAGTCCATACCACACACTATGTTATTCTGTGATAGTATTCTGCTTCTGATCCTAGCGTGCAGAAATGTCTTTTAACTTGTCTTCCAGAGAAAACGAGGATTGAATCACGCTAGGTAAATGATCGCTACGTTTAGTCAATTCACGGTTACTTCACACTTGTCTGAACCTCAGCTCAAGTTCTACTTCCAGGATGTTCCTCCGCCTCATGCAAACAAAGCTTTACCGAGTATAGAAAATTACACCAAAGGTAACAACGAACGCACCGCATTCGTGCGCACTCAGTGTAATAATATTTTCCACGAAAACCATTCATTACTAGGCGTTACCAACACACCTAGTTTCTCATTGTTTTATTCATATTAATTCTAAACTAAATATTGCAATTTTCAAATAAAATACAAATTAAATATTAATATAACATTAAATAAGGTACTTTTATAAACACAAGAATAAAATGCTCGTGACACGTGATTTATTTAGGAAACAAACAAGCACGTCATATATTGGGTGATTTTTCAAAAGTTTGATTTAAGAAAAGTGAAGCAACCGCGAAGACTATAGGCAGTGATAATGGAAAATCACGAAAATATTTTGAGCCAACATATTTTCTATAACACTCTTAACTAGTTTATTATTTCATGATTGCGTGAACAAGGCTTTGACTGGGCTAATTTGTCTGCAGACCGATCACGAACGTTCTATCTTAAAGTATCAGAATCTTCATTGGCCCACTGAAATGGGATAGTACCTACAAACATGTATGACAGCCAATAAGGAAAGAAAACTGTGGGACGTGTGCACAGTACGTTGAATCCTAGCAAACAGCCAACATTTCCCGCCATAAAGCATAATCTCAAACTACAGGATCCCCGATGACGTCTGTTGACTGCCCCACGCGGGCTCACATTACGTCAGGAAAATGGTGCCGGTTCCTGCGACCACACGGCTCATAAATATTTCCTGCCACCACACGGCTAATAAATATTCATATTTCGTTTGATTTAACGTCCAGCTGCGTCTGTGAAAATTTTCGCTCCGCACACTTACTGCAGCGAGCAACTTCCAGTTGGGTACACTAGGTTTTGACACTTTAAATTGCGCGTTTTAGGCTGTTTACGGCAAACTGAGCACTTTCGAAAGCCCTGCTTAAGATATATTTATATGCAGATCGTGTATTCTTCCACCATAAGAAAAATTAACATTGCCATGGGCTTAACCACTTTATTCATGCGTCGATCAAGTGGAACTGTGAAATTATTATAAAAATATATACTTCAGAAATGTGCTAATTCTTGCACTTATACGCATAAAAAACAGAAAGGAAAATAATTATTTTTCTTTCTGTTTATAACTAATGCCAGTGTTCACAGATGTTAACATTGCATTTATAATTCAACGTTAAGACATGGGACTTCGTCCCCTCCGTCGTTACCGACTTAGCTGCGCGCATACGAGTCAGCGTACCCATTCTAATTTTACAAAAGTTGATCTCAAAAGTGCTCAACTAACCTCGAATAGCATACACCGTATGCTCACGGTTGAGAGAATACTTTGGAAGCTTCGCTATTTTTGCCTTTGTACCCACTGTCTTTCCGCCACATGTCAAATTAGACTTTTCCATGAACTAAATAACTACGTCATATTCCATTATTTCTGACGAGCACTGAAATCGCCGATGGTTAATAGGGGTTTACTTGAAGTAATGGAACGCTCTGCAGTAAACGTTTATTTTAATGCACGTAAATGTAAACATGAGGAAATTCGTAAAATATTTACTTTTGTAATAATTATATGATTTCAATTGACTGACGCATGAATAAAGTAATGAGGCACACGGCAATGATAATGTTACATACGGCGCAATACTACACAAGTAGCTCTTAAGCAGTTCTTTCAAATGTGCTCAGTTTACAGTGGACAGCCTATAATTATGCATTTTAAGATTGGATGATCAAGTTTGACTCGGCTAAGTTCTTTTTAGACCAATCACCTACGTTTTGCTTTATAGTATCAAAATCCTCTTTGGCATAATGGAATGGGATAGTGAGTGAGTGAGTGAGTGAGAGCAAAGTTTTGGGTGGCTCTTAACAGCGAGGTCTTGAGAGCCGATGAGGTTGAAATGAGGTGAGAATGGAGCAGCTCTGGAATGTATGGGCTGGGGAAACGGGAGATCCTAGAGAAAATCCGCCAACCAGCGGCATCGTCCGACACTATTTACCACGTGCGAAAATCCGGGAGTGATTCGGCTGGGGGAATTGAACCAGGTTCGACTTGGTGGGAGGCGAGCAGGCTAACCGCTCAACCACCGTGGCTCCTAAATGGGATAGGAACGTCATACATGAATTACGGCCAACACCAAATTTTTCCCACGGTAAATCATTGTCTTTATTTATATTATTTGACTCCACTCATACATAGTAACCCATTCGTCTGGAAAGTAATTTTACATATAAACCATATTTTAAGCGTATTACACCACCCATAAACGAAAAAAAAAAAAAAAATGTAATGATTGAGATGTGTTAAATACACATGATATATTAGTAGAGATAGTGATATTTCGCGAAAAAAAATTATGAGTACACGGTAGATTTCAGTACTATTAGCACCCAACAGCAGTTTGTCTATTGCCATTGATTGCTGTCTGCTGGAGAAGGCGTTTTCATATTTGACCAGGCCACTCAGAATTCGGCAACATCGGCACGGCTCCTACGCGATTCGTGTGCAGACAGTTAGCACGTGTCAAAAAAATGATTCGGCCAATTAAGATAGGTGAACGACCCTACAGTGACTCGAAAAATAACTTGTCCTGAAATTTTTTCGTGAAATTTCACTACCTCTAGATATTTGCAGTGACACACTGTAGGCTACGTTTCGTCACGATGGAAGTTGCCTTGTCGTCCTTCTTCATGCACGGCAGTTCGTGACTTCTGCCTTGTCGACCTTGAACCCGGGGAATCCGCCGTCACAAGTGAAATACCTGAAGACGCGAGTACTATAAGTGAAGTTCTGGCCACCGGGTTTTTCTCTATTGCACAGCGACATTTGCCTTCTATTCTTGCACGTAATCTCGCGAGTAACTAACTGTATGGTGAAACACGGCGTTTGCAGAAAATTTCAATCAAAACCAGCTTCCAAGTGATACGCAAATCACTCGGACACTAACCTCAATACTGCTCTGAAAATCACCGGTGCAATTACGAGAAGCAAAACACGGCGCTTTTCCAAATTCCGAATGGCGAAGGAAGGTTTCCATTTGTCCCATTCCATATATTGTAGTAGCTAATTAATTTTGCTGGCAGCTTTTGCGTGAGAGTCAGTGGGAGTGGTGTGTTACGAAAAGTTATGTCTGTTAGTGAGTCTCAAAAATAAGTTTGAGATAATTTAGCCTGTTTAGTGCTATTGTAAACAAATGTATTTTACCTTATGTTTCAAAATATATAAAAAAAAAAATATCTAATTTATTTTATTTTAATGGTGTTGTAAACACACGTTTACCTTCTGTTTCATGTTAAATCTCGTCGCAGGATAGGAGACTGTAGCCCACTTTCTTTATATTTGTTGTAACAAAAAAGCGCTATTGCGAGATACATAGAAAACCGGCGCTTTAAACGTTTGAATGATAATGAATTGTAGCCTGTTGGTGGCCTTGGACAACAAATCGAAATGAAACCTTACATTGGTCAAACGCTTTACAGGGGCCGCGGTGGCTGAACGGTTAGACTGCTCGCCTTCCACCAAGCCAAACGGTTTTCAATTTCCGGACGGGTCACTCCCGGACTTTCGCACACGGGAATCGTGCCGGATGATGCCTTTGGTTGGCAGATTTTCTCCGGAATCTCCCGTTTCCCCCGCCTTTGCATTCCGGTGATGCTCTATTATCACCTCATTCAACCCTCATCGGCTCTCAAGACCTCGTTGTTAAGAGCCGCCCAAATCTCTCAAATCTAAACAACTCATCTTGACGAAGGATAATATGGTTTAAAATACCGCACAATAAAACTTTTTTTTTACCTCAGCCATCCTTAAAACTTTCAGTCTATTTTGTTCATAGCACCATAGTAACGTAAGGAGCAGTGCCCCAGGTACAATGAAAGTAACAAACTGCATGAAACAAAATATTCACACACGTAATAACTAAACCCCCGCCACGTACATCGTGAGTGAAATGTCAAAACATTGTACACATCGTATACTGGGGTTCTATCGCTGAAAGTATCTATTTTATTCACAGACGTTGTGATGTTACAATAATGTTTTCCGTTCTTACTCTGTCCTCTATTGTAGATCCCTTCATTGTTCTGAGGGATTTACGTTAAGTGTTTTTTTTTCTGTGACTTTCTGTATTTCATCGTTCCAAACCCAGAGACCAAAATTTGGGGAAGATTCTCTTCTAGTCACCAGTGATTCAAACGCTATTCCCATTATGACATCCCCGATATTCATCCATTCCTTGTGTGGACATCATTCTGTGGGTATCTATAAATTTTTTTTCATACACTGTTGATATTACATTGTCCATAACTCTGTATTTGAGCGTGCGAAAAGCAACTACGATGTAAATAGTAACAATCGCATACTTCGTTGAAAAGTAGAAAGAGTCCAGTTTTTTTACTGCAGGTTCTGTACTTCAAGGCAAACTTCTCCAGCAGTTTCCACTCATTCACAGGAGTGTTTAAACGCTCGCATTACATAATAAAAATTCTCGTTTTTTTGTTGCGAATTTTACGGAGTTATGTTGTAATCATTTTTCTCATCAATCACACGGCTCCAGTATCATTTCCGCTAGGACAATTTGTATCCCGCGCTTCCCAGTTAAATAGCTGGACTGCGGGGGTGTAGTGGTCAGACCACTCGCCTCCTACCAACACGGGCCGGGCTTGATGTGGCGGGAAATGTGGCGGGCGGGCGTTGTTGGGTGGCATGCGTGTTTCCTCGGGGCAGTCCCACTTTCCCTGCCATTACGGGCGCTCTTCGCCAAAAAATTTATTATTTCATATCTGTGCTAAATACTATTCAGTTTGTAGACATTACTTGTAACTACTTTTATCTCGCATTATGTATTTTAAATCGTATAGTTATTGCGACATAGCATGTCAAAATCACGATTTCACAGTTTGGGAAATGTACAAATGAACTAAGCTAAAAAGTTCAGAAAATTTAACAAGGGCGACTAAGCCCATGTAATAAATAATTTTAAGGCTTGGTTAGAAAAATTAATTCCTAAAAAATTACACTGCTACAAATGAAAAATAATGCATGCAAAAATTTACTTATTTTCAGAAATTTTTAAAAATTTCGAAAACATTTCTTACAGTGATAGTAAATATTTCTTGAAATAACTCATGGTATCTCATTTCAATGGGAATTATCTCATTTCGGTAGGTGAATTAGTTGTTTTTTATCTGTAGATCGCAAGAACATACGTGATTTTGACATTCCTTTACGGAAAAATTATGAGGTCTAAAATTTTTACATGCGGAGAAAAGGTGCTTGTAAATTATATCCACACAATTTGAACGGTACTTCGTACAAATATGAAATAAAGGCTATTCACGGTAAAGTGAGTACTTAAGGACCCTGCTTTAAGTTCTACTTGTATGGACATTCCCAGCTCTTCACCCATGTACTTGAATCGATCGTAAACTCGAACGCACTTGCGACCAACGAGTTTTAGTGCGGCTAAGGCTATCTTTCGGATAAATCAGTAAATCATGAAAAAAATATCTAGCAATAATTTCAGAATATGCGTTTTTACTGTAAACGTGATTGTACTTCGTGCTTACTATGTTTTCTTGTCACGTGAAACTTACTTTTAACACTTACTCCCTCCATTAGTGTTCTTTTCCGGTCATCACACACGCAGTACTTGTCCATACTTTGCAGCTGGTAACACGACGTCACTGGTTCAGTGAATACATTGAAATTTATAACACCATCGTAAAATATACGTTAACCGTGAGGCATGAGTTAAAAAAAATTGTACTACTGAGAACGTTTTTATAACCTCAGTAAATATGAAATATATATCATGCAGACCAACGCATCGCTTTATTATCGCTGGTATTAGAAAATATACATTACTATACAAAAAAATAGAAAACAGCCCGTATATGTGTGTAGTACGATGTATAGAGACCTGAAAAACTCGCGATGTTATTTAGAAACATACTAGAATTCACTTTCGTATATGAGTCCCAGCAGATTTAGAGATTTAATTGGCCATTGGCAACTATACAGCGTCATTTGCCTGCGTAACCGTGTTACTGGAGATTGGTGGCTCTACGTATGAGCTTTTACTATTGGCTAAAAGTGTACTTGGCATGCGCTTCACGGATTTTCAGCCAATGAGAGACGTTAAGACAAAAATACAACAGCTTGGCGTTCACTGTGTAGCAACGAAATAACGCAAGTTTTGCAGGTCCCTAACGAAGTATAGTCTATTCGCAATAACTTCACACTTTTCGAGTCAAACCTTTGAAAAATAACCCCATGTATGACGTGTTTGGTTGTTTTCTATGTATGTTGAGTGTCACAAGCGTTTCATACATGGGTTAACATAACAAAGCTTATAATTTATTAAAACTTACTTTTACTTGCATTTTAGTATAAATTATAGTATTTCACTTATAATCTATATAAATAAAATCGCGGAGAATATAGGTGTGTTGGTAATGCCAAGTAAGAAATAGTTCTTGTGAAAAATATTACAATGTGAGTACGCACGAGTGAGGTGAGTTGTCACTGTGGTATAATTTTATAGACTTAGTTAAGCCTTGTTTGCATGAAGCGGAGGAATAGCCTGAAAATAGATCTTAAACAGGGCTTCAGAAAAGTTGGAAGTAATTGTGCATGTATTCATGTACTTTTACAAACATCCATGTGTGTGCGTATGTTTGCATAAGCGCATACATTTAGGTCTACATAATGTATATGTGTGTGTATGAACTGTGTGAGTCGCATTGTTTATACTCTTGACCAATCGCTAGGAATTACAAGTATTTCGTTTAATTTTCCGCTAATATGGAATGTTGTATTATGTAGCCAGTTCGTGAATTTTTTGCACTCAGATCACAAATAGAAATACGCATCCGACATTGGCAAAGTTACAAAGAAAGAAAATCATATGTTGTTTATTCAGTAATGATTATAACTAAATTTTGTTCTCGATTCATTAAATTGAATATCTAAATATGATTTTCGAAAAGTAACAATGAAGTTGTGTACTTAGTATTTTAAAATGCGGTTCTCGTGAAAAAGTGTGTTGCATTATCTTTTACTGTCATCACTTTATCTGGACATGGATCTAAGTATTTAATAGACTAAATAAGACTAAATATGTTCATCTTTATGAATATTTTTATTTATTCTGATGTACAGTTTTCTTTTCTTATTACATATATATATANATATATATATATATATGTTTGTGATTTCACAATTGTAACAAAAAATACCGAAACTATTATACGGCTGCCAGTTATAGTCCATTCAAGTTTACTTCCAACTTTTCTGAAGCCCTGCTAAAGTTCTACTTTCAAGATATTCCTCTGTCTCATGCAAACAAATCTTAACAAAGTCTTGAAAATTACACCCAAGGGACAACGCGCAGTATTCATGCCTACTAAGGTCAATAAAATTTTTNTCTTAACAAAGTCTTGAAAATTACACCCAAGGGACAACGCGCAGTATTCATGCCTACTAAGGTCAATAAAATTTTTTCATGGTAACTATTTCTTACTAAGAATTACCAACACATTTATTATCTCCCGTTTTTATTCATATTAATTAAAATTAAATGTAATTTATAGGTAAAATAAAGGTAAAACTTCAATTTAATAAACAAATAAGACACTTCTATGTTAAAAAGTTATAAAAAGTCGGTGGTAAATGACATATTTAGGAAACAAATAACGCGTCATACTTTGGGTGATTTTTCAAAGGTTTGATTAAAGAAGTATGAAGTAACCGTGAATATACTATATCAAACTTTCTTAAAGGAACTGTAGTAAAATATTTACGTTACAGAAAACCTGGGCCACGTAAGAGACATTTTAGACTATGCTTACCAAACTGTAGGTCATAATAATAAACAGCTCACTTCTTTTCTGGGAATTTGGTGTCGTAAAACAATTTTAACGTTTCATTGCAGCACCAGACACCGAAATCACTTATGATTTTGGTGATCGGTTTAGTAGTCGCAATAAAATTTATTTTGACACTGTTATTTCCATTTTAAGACTCCAAATAAAACCATATAACAGCTCACATTTAGAAAACCTGCCCATTTAAGTTTCTGTGACTAAAAAACTTTACTACCACACGCATTCCCAATGAAACGTCTTATTGTCAGATACTGGTCAGGCATCACTAATTACACAGTTAATTAGCTTTTACAACTTGTAATTAACTTTCGTTAATAATCCATTGATAGAGACCTGAAAAATTCGCGTTTCCATTTCGGGAGAAGCTATAATTCGAAACCTTGCACGTTTGTATTGCTAATTCTCTTGGTCCACCCGTTAGTTTACACCTCCTGGACAACTCTGAGCCAATAATAAATGGACAGTAAAATGCAGATCGAATCACCGTATTCATGCTAATAGAACAAGCAACCAATGAACAGTGATATTTGCATGATTTAAAATACGACAACGGAGTATAGCCTACAGGTCGTTGAACTCGCGAATTTTCCAGGTCTCTATCCATTGATAATTACACTTAGCGAGTAAGTTGGTAGTCCCATCAAAGTAAGACCCGATGTACAGCTTCCCGATCTTCAGCCGTCTATGTGTTAATTTCTAGCCAAAATTAAAAGCTGGATTGATGTATTATTACTTTATCCATATTCAGTTGGTTGGTATTTTGCTCGTTTTTCAAGTAAACTCAACTTTCAAGAAAAGTTTGCGCCTTCTATTTTTACAGTACGGTATGATTTTCAAGGACAGTCACTTAATACTCACTAACTTTATACTTTATAGTTACGTAACTAAACCAACATGCACCACTAAAACTGATGCGTATTGCTGCTTCAGTTTTTACTTGTACGCGTAGTGTGTAGAAATTATGAGACGATAGCTGTACAAACACGTACATTTGAACTCCGGAAAATCAACGTTTATCTACAGCTGTTCCTTGTAAGTACAGTTTCGATTTGGGAGGTGGGCGAACAATTGCGAGGCCCTCTTTCCAAAACAAAAACTGTATTTATGCTAAAAAAAATATCTTGGTTGAAAAACGTTTTCTAGAAAAAAAAATGATCCCATTCCAAACACAGTTCTTGGTTTTGTGCATGTTTCTCTAGTAGAGTATTGACAATTTGGGTTATATTCACCTCAGGTCTAATATATCAACTTTATAAATTGACTGATTAAATTGCAAGGCTATTCCGAGGAGTAAATAAGGCGTCCTTAGTAACGTTTTCGTCTCTACTTTTAGTAAGTTTAGTGTGATGTTTCGAACTTTTAACCATTCGGTGAGATTAATTTTCATTTCGCATTTGTTTCACGGCGTCGCGGTGCCTGGGCGGTTAGATTTATCGCCTCCCACCAAGGCAAACCGGGTTTAATACCGGGTCACTCCCGGATTTTTGCAAGCGGGAATCGTGCCGGACGATGCAGCTTGTCGGAGGGTTTTCTCGGGTATCTCCCGCTTCCCCCGCCCTTGCATTTCGGCGCTGCTCCGTTCTCACGTCATTTCACACTCATCGGCTCTCAAGACCCTAATGTTAAGAGCCGTCAAAAACTCATCACTCACTCTACTACAGCAATTGACCGAAAATATATCAGTATCGCCTCGGAGAACTCTTGAGCCAAAAATATATCAGTGGTGGAGTAACCAATCTCTTCTAAGGAGATTAAGCAGGTAGGTGACGTTGATCAAGGTGCAGCGGCCAATAGAACAACTGACTGTGCTCGCTTCTTTAGAAGGCAGTCGAGTGTATCCTGCCCCCAAAAGATAACGCGAATAGCCAGTGATGTTTCGCGAAAAAATGTGAGTACACAGTAGACTTCAATACTATAAACACGCAACAACAGTTAGTCTAATGCGATTGGTTGCTGTCTGCTTGAGAAGGGCTTTTCATTTTTGACCAGGCCACTCAGAATTCTGCAACATCGGCACGTCTCCTACGTGATTCGCGTGCAGACAGATAACGCCTGTCGTAAAGAGATTCAGGCAATCAAGATCGGTAAATTACCCTACAATTTCTGAAATATAACTTGTCCTGAAACCTTTTCGCGAAATTTCACTACCCCTACTTATAAGAGTAAGAATAAATACATTCTAAAACATAAACTTTTTAATAATATCACCGTTTCGCTTGATCGACGCATGAATAAAGGGATCAAGCCCACGGCAATTTTACTTTGATATGGTGGAAGAATACACGACGTGCACACAAGTGGATCTTAAGCAGGGTTTTTGAATGCGATCAGTGTACCGTACACAGCCCATACTTGTGAAGAATTACACGGTGAGTTCTGCCGAACTTACCGCGGCATTTGAAGTTTTCCTCCTCTTTTTTTTTTACCTGTTTTGTTCCTCCGAACACCAATCCCGCTAATTGGAGGCAAGCACACGGAGGGCGTCAACTAATTTACGTTATTAAAGTCTGAAAACCGTGATCTCGCATTTTTATTACCGTTAAACCACTGGTTACTGAACGTGATTGTTTATATTTTATTAACTTCTTCGCTGCAGTCACTCTCAAGGCACGGGAATTAAAAAATATATATATATATATATATATATATATATGGGGCTTTCGGGAACTAGCGTGGCTGATAAAACATACGACATTCTCAGGCTTTCACAAAATTTGGCGCTAGAAAAGAAGCAGTCTATTAGCATTAATTGAACGCCACTTCTTGAATTGGGTTGAATGATAACCGAAGCAGGCTGATACTGTCATATCCCTCAAATGGATACTGCAAATTATCGCGTCAAATCGGCGGAAAGACCCACTTCAAAAACTGTCTTGTAACAGTCTGGCACTTCAAATTACGCTCTCTTTTAGGATATCGTAAACTTAAATAGGCGGAACAAGCGAGGTTTTTTTCCTTTGTAAGAAATTTGCGTGTCCATGTAAAATAAAAACAATCGAAGAGTGCAACGTACTAAGTAATTTTAAATCGTATCAGAATAATTTAAGTTGTCAAATACCGAAGATACATCTTTACAACGATCAAATAATTTTAAAATAAGCTACGATTTACTTTTATAATGTCTCAGAGATTCATATATATCGGATGTCCAGAAACTGCCGTATAAGAATGTTAGGACGTGAAAATGACAAGTACTCTTATGCCATTTATAATAGCGGAAGTTGTGCCATGTGCTGCGTTGTGCCCGAATCGGAAGTTGAAGTTGAGCGTTTGGCAACATCGCATCGGAGTCGTGCTACGCTTGTCGCCATAGGACAGCAGTAGGTGTACAGTTTAAATTAATTAAAATTTACGAAATCGTTCTTATTGGTTTTATTTTAAGTAATCTGTTACATTTGTATAGTTTTACAGATATTGGTTTTAATTATGTATGTACCCCTTTATTGCCACGTTCCCTTTACAAATAAACTAAAAAAAGAACACAAATTCATTCCAAGAAATGAGTATTGTGCAGATATGAATCGAACATTCACATGAATAAAATCCGCAGTACATGAACGATTGTAAGCTAACGCACATGATACACAGTTGGAAGATAACTGTAAACCGTACGTCGTTCACCAAACGAAAACGTACAACGCACTTTTCCGTTGCGATATTACAGCCGCACACCTATGACTGTCCTATAGCGACAAGAGTAGCATGAATTCGATGCGATGTTGCCAAACTCTCAACTTCAACTGCCGATTCGGACGGGGGAAACGGGAGATTCCTGAGACAACCCGCCGACCAGCGGCATCGTCCGGGACGATCCCCACTTGCGAAAATCCGGGAGTAACCCGGCCGGGGAATGAACACGGTTGTCCGTGATGGAAGGCGAGCAGTCTAACCGCTCAGCCACCGCGGACCCTGGGAGCGTTAAGGGGAACCTTCCCGCCATATTAAATTCTTGGTTTTCTAAATTGTTTACATTTTTTAATAATAAAATTCTGAAAATTTTTCCTATACTCAACTTGCTATTGACCTTACACCCCAGTACAGGACGCTACGAACTCACAATTACGTCACTTTTTTAATCCATCCAAAATTCGGCAAAGTAATTGTAATGACATAAATACGAGTTCGTAGTTATTAATTTACTTCGGATTCAAATTAAGGAGGCTTTATTGAAAAATTCGGCAATATAAGCTTATCTAATTACTTTACCTATCATGACACGCATACTATATAAACTACTTACGCGTATTTATGCAAAAATAAACTTAATAACAAATTTAATATATTAATAAGTATGCGCATTTTAATGACACCCTGGGAAAATCTATTAATAGGGGCAGTGATATTTCGCGAAAAGAATTCGAGACAAGATACAGTCCAAAGCACTGTAGGGTCGTCCAGCTTCTTTGTTGGCTAAAAAAATGTTCTAGCCCGTGTTAACCGTTTGCACACGAATAACGAACGTTCAGTGGTCGAAGTTACTTAGTCCCGAGTGGCTTGGTCAAAGACGGACACGGCACCAGCAGCCAATGGAGGTATAACAACAGCTGAGGCGTGTATACAGTATTGAAATCTACTGTTATATACTGTATGCTCCGATTTTTACGCGAAAAGTCACTGGCCCTACCCACTAACAATCGGCTACAAGAACGTGCACAGAGAAATGTAATGCTTCTATAGTCAAACATTTTTAGTATACGCTGTTCACGGTAAAGTGAGCACTTATGAGGCCCTACTTAATTTTTTCTATCAGTTATTTTTTATTCTTACACCGCGTATTAAAATAAATAATACCATGCAAGTAATAAACACAGCGCATGTATTTCACCGTATTCGAAATATAACGTCTAACGCTACAATAAAATATATTTGTTGACTAATATTCCATATGAGAGGGCTTTAGAAAGTGCTCACTTCACCGTGAATAGCCTATAATGACCATGACTCTTCTCTAATGACACTAAAACTAATAATTCCTGTATAAGGGGTGACACAGCCTCTTAAGAATGCGCAGCTAAAATTGCCGCTTATACTGTGCACACGCCAGGAAAATGGCGTCACGAGGCGTAAAACGTAGGAACGCCGTTCGCTAATCAGCGCCTGGTAACATACTTACCAGTCGGCAGCCCAACCAATAGTGAACCTCCCACAGCATGGAAACCTATTACCAGAGCATTGCGCAGCCAATCAGCGATTGGGTTCGCACACATCAAAAGAACAGCAGTGCAATTTCTTCTCTGTGGGTGTACCCATTCTCTGATTGGCTGTGCGAGGCCCTGGGAACAGACCTTGTGTCTGATTGGCTACTGATTGCTGCGGGATGTCCCCCATTGGCTGGGCTGTCTGCTGACGATTGGTGACGGTGTTCCGACATGTTCCTGGCGAGTGAAGCCATTTTGCTGACGTTCGCAAATGGAGTTCGTGGATTAAGCGGTTGTTCCGCATCTGTATTATTAAGTACTCTGTGCGGATATTAAATGCGGAAGAAAAAGTATATATGTAGTTCAAAACAATAAACACTATCAATAGTTAGAGATAGGAAAAATTCGAGAGTTAATTTCAGCCCAAGATAAATTTAAAACGCGTGTACACCGAAGTCACCTTTGCAATTGAATCAGAGATTACTAGACACGCCCTAGTTGACTCTGAGCCAATATCAGACTTGCAAGGAAATAAGAAGCAAATCCCGTACTGCCGTTTGTGGAGTAACACTGGGATGGCAGCCAATCAACAATCTTCTGAGGCTCGAATCTATAAAGACGTGTGGAGTTTAACATGGAGGTCGCTGAACTCACGAAATTTTCCTATATCTATCAACAGTACTACAATCAACTTAAATAAAAAACACAAAATCGGGGAAACAAGACTAACATTCTTAGCATATTTTTGGGTAGGGATCTTACTTGGAAGCTTTATATAAGTAAATGGGTAAAAAGTAGGAATTATAGAATTATTATGTCAGCAATGTTAGCTTAAATGTGTAACTACAATTCCATGAAAAAAAAAATTATTTCACTTTATTGTTAGCTATCTGTGGTAATGCTAAATTTAACTGAAATGCTGTATTCATGTTAAAAGACCTCTATTTGAATGATAATTAAGAAATGTCACCTACCTTACTGGGGGTAATTTTGTAAGTTATTAATAAGGCAGATGTCTTTCGCAAAATTATTTATGGCCCCACTAGACCTCAATATCCTATGTTCACAACCACAACTTCCTTTGGTTATTGGCAGTGTGTCTACGTGAGAATACAAGTTCTTATTAGGCTGGGCCAATCAGAATAAAGTACTCCGATACTGAACGTCTATCATTCGCAGACAGGCACTTGAGGCACGTGACATTTAAAATCATCCAACCACGAAAATGGATATGAACTAAATTGTTTTTGAGTACAGCTGGTCTTGAAATATTTTCGCGATAAACACCTGTCCCTAGTTATTAAATATACTCCCTTCCCTTTCCTATGGAACAATCCTGGGGAATCCAACCTGAATTCTGTTAATCTACAGTGCTCTACTAGAGTCCGTCTCAATACTCACATAATGAAGTCAAACAAAACTGCTGCCAGAGACAATTTTTCGATAACGGTGATGCATTCTGCTTCCCTATATTTTATTCGTCAGAACACACGCTCTGGTGAAGCTTGCAGGTGGACGACCGCAATAAGGATTAAGGGTTTGGCGGACGTGATGGGAGAATGGCGCCAGGGCGGCCCGGCGGAACGACCATGTGCGGAGGAAGGCGGATGCAGCGGCATCTCGCAGCTGCCGGGGACGCGGAGCCCACACCAGCGGCGGTGCCTGTCCCAGGCTAGCTACCGCCATTAACATTGAGAGCTTTTGGCGGGCGTGCTGGGATAATAACGACACGATATCCGGAGGCATAAGAACAACACATGCGCCGAACCAAAGAGGCCACCCAAAAGTTCCTGCATGTGCAGAACGGAACAATAAACTTCCATACCAGAGTCGAGGGGCGACGCCGGACCCAAGTACGGATAGCTAGTGCACCGAACACGTGTTTACGACCAGGGGACCCACCAAGTAGCACGTGCACTGCGAAGCACTAAAACCTCTAGACCAGAACCGAGGGACAATGCCGCCCACGTGTTTTACGACTCAGGGGGACGCGGCGGCCACCCCGGACACGTGCAGAGATGGTGCAAGTTGAATATGGCGATCGAGCCTACAAAACCACGAGGAGGAGGGAGGAACGGATCAGTCAGTCTAGGATCGAGCAGTCAGGCAGTCAGTCGGGGGACCTGAAGCGAGGCGTCCGGGTNGGGGAGGAGGATCGAGCAGTCAGGCAGTCAGTCGGGGGACCTGAAGCGAGGCGTCCGGGTCGGAGCCGGACGAAACCAGTGCGAGGATCGATCAGTCAGTCAGACGTCGTCGAGCGAGCAGTGCGGAGAGAGCCGGGCGTTCAAGAGGGCGTCGAGACGCCAACGCCGATCGAGAGAGAGTGTCGCAGCCTAGATGTTCCAGTCTACCTACAGAGAGATGAAGCAGTCCCGAGATCGCCGGCTGAGAGAAGACCAGCGCCGCAAGTCAGCTAAGTAGAGTTCTACACCAAGTGTGAAGAATCTTGCCCCCAGCGACGCAAAATCGTCGCGCCAAGCCATACGTAGCCCACATAGGAAGAGGGGAGGGGAGAGTTGTCTCGTGAGTTCATGTACCAGTTAACCTGTTAAGCAACAATAAAACTCGATTATGTGAACTCGCAAAGGAAGTGTATTGATTTGGTAAATTAGCACTAGGGACAATATGTCGACATATTCCTACGCCCTAACACGGAGGGCCAGCATCAATCGCTAGCGCCTCACGCCGAGAGCAGATTCAATACCTACTTATAAACTACAGCATTGGACAGGTATCAACGGTGTTAAATTTTATAACAACCCTCCTAAACACGTTTAACAAATTGACGACGAAAATAAGCTGAAAAATAGCCAAGGCAATCATAATTATATGTAGCGCTATATTTTTTTAATGTAGAAGATTTTTCCGAACTCTTTTTGAAGTAGGTAAATTTATTTGCTTTCTATCTCTAATTTATATAATTTTTTCTTGTTTATACTTTATTATGTATTTGTGTTAATTGTCCTACACAATTCTTTTTAGAAGTATGATTCTTACCGCTAATTAATATTTGGAATGTTACATGTAGGCAGAATTCAGTTGTTTTGAGTTTTTTTCTGTAAATGATAAGGCCCAATACCTATTTGTATATTAAAGGCAACGGTGGCTCAGCGTTTAGAATTCTCGCCTCCCACCAAGACGAACGGGTTCAATCCACGTCTGGGTGCCTCCTGTATTTCCGCAAGGGGGAATCACGATTCTGCTGGTAGGCGGGTTTTATCGGGGATTTCCCGTTTCCCTCGCTATTGCATTCCAACGCTGCTACATTCTCACCTCAGTTTGCCATCATCGGCTCTCAAAACCTCGTTTTTAAGAGCCGCTCAAATCTTTGAGAGTCAGATATCTGTATCTTCAGATGGCTTGTATAAATAAAAAATTTATAATTTTTTCTCGCGCCTCATCCGCAACATGGTTTTAGATGGTAAAAGCTTGTGGTTGGTTAATTTTTTGTTATTGAAATCCGCTCAAGAAATATATAATTTTTTCTTTTCCATTTGAAAAAAAATTTTGAAGAAAACAGTTATAACTTACATGTAAAACTCAATAACTTAAAAAAGGTACAAAATAATAAATTGGAAATAAATAAAAATGGTTTTTATGTCACAAGGAAAAATCTGATTCTGGAAGCACGTGTAGGCAAAACGATGGAGGGGGAAAAATAAGAGCAAAATAAATTGACGCCAATGACGTCAATGGCAACCTTGAGTGCACACTTCCCGCAGGTTTACTTACTTTGCAGCGCAGAACGGGTTTTGGTACTGGGCTTAATTTATATTAGTTTTTTTTTTCCCGCGACGTGTTTTACGACTGAACTCGCTGCAGTTTCTTGTTTGGTCGCGACTTGTCCACCTCCATCTTCGTTCATTCACACGTGGTGTGAGAACCAAAGGTTGTTATTCAAATGTTAGAAATTAAGAAAACGGAAGGGGATTGACATGCTTATTAAGGTAGTAATTACTTGACGTCTTAATTTTTCATTACGTGTTTGGCAACTGGGAAATGAAATAAGCAGGGTTAGGAAAATTTCGGGACAAGATAGACGTCAAACACATTATACTGTGATGTCACCTTTGCAATTGGATTCCAATTCATTAGACACGCCCTAGACGCCTCTGAGCCAATAGAAAACTTGCAAGCATATAAATAGCGAATCCCATACTGACAGGTGTGAGGTAACACTTGCGTAGCAGCCAATGAACAAACAACTGACGCTCTAGTGGAGTCTAGCTTACAGGTCATTGAAATCGCGAAATTTTTCTATCCCTCTGCCAGCAACATGTTGAAACGCCTTAGCCAATCAGGGCCAGGTAACTTACTCACCAGCCGTCAGCACAGCCAATAGAGAATCCTTCGCAGAACGTGTAGTATAGCTAATTACACGCAAGGTCCGTTCCAGACACTCGCGCAGCCAATCAGCGAGTGGGTACGTCCACATCAAAAGAACGTCATTTATTTTCTGTGTACACTCTAAATCAGAACCCGTTAACATTTCGCTGTTAAAATCAGTTAACAGTACCTGACTGATTCAGCAGTTACTTCAGTCAATTTAACTGATGAATTAGTGAAACAAATGTAAATTTTCGTTCACTTATTGATTCAGTGACGTTTTTCACTGATTCATCAACCATTTCGTCCACGCTATTTCAGTGAATAGTTTTTTGACTAATGGATCAGTTAAAATACGCGTGTCAAAAGGCAGTTAAACAAAGTGTATCAAATGAAATAACAACGCACACACTGATAATACAAATAGAAAATACTTTCTAAAATGAGAGTTTCGTCTTTCATAATACCATTTTACGAGGTAACATGAACATCCAGTCTTTCATTCCGTTTTTACGTCTTAAATGTTGTTTTCACATAATCATCACAGTGTTTGGTTTGAAGGTTCTTACTGCATTAAATGTGCTGAAAGGAGGGCACTCATACATATTACTTTAAAAAAAACTATTCTTACGTTATCAATTAAACTAAAAACGAAAAGAAAGGGCATGCCATTTAAAACTACAAACTTTCGATAAACAAATGGAATATCTGTATTTTTTAATTCGTTATCAACATTGGCTTGGTAGCTCAGATGGTAGGGCGACGGTCTACAAGCGGGTTGGTGTTGGTGTGGGTTCATTCCTGACCACCCATTTAAATATTTTACTTATCTTCACTACGGTATATCGCCCAACATATATAGCGACTATCAAGAATATTTTCATTTCTCGTAACGATCTGGCAAAATTCAATAAAATATTTATTTAATTCGCCTCACGCAGTTGGCCGTCACTTATTAAACTAGTGAAATTGTTTCACGTCACTTATTTAATCGAGGGCAACTGTGGCTGAGTGGTTAGACGTATCCCATCAAGGCGAATCGGGTTCAATCCCCGATTGGTTCACTCCGGATTTTCGTAAGTGGGAATCGTGCCGGACGATGCCGCTGGTCGGCGGGATTTCTCGGGGATCTCCCGTTTCCCCCACCCTTGCATTACAGCGCTGCTCTGTAGTCACCTAGCTTCACCTTCATCGGCTCTCAAGACCTCGCTGTTAAGAGCTGCCCAAATCTCTCCACTAGAACCACAGAGTATATATATATATATATACATAGAGACGAAATGGCATGGCTGTTCATTTGGTGTGGCGTATGTCCATTTTCTAATTGGCTGCGTGGGGTTCTGGGAACGGGCATTGTGTCTGATTGGCTACTGCATGCCATGGGAAGTTCCCTATTGGCTGGGCTTTGCCGGTTGGCGAATAGGTTAACAGGCGCTGATTGGTGAACGGCGTTCCGAAATTATGCTAGACAACTTATTTGTTCTGTGCCAGACATTTGTACTCTTAGGAATTTTTTTCTCGTCAAACAGGGAAAAATGAACTCTTAACTTTTTGAGCCGTTCTTATTTAAACTAACTGTGCTATTTCGGGAATATTTATTTGCCCCACTTGCTTAACTTAATGAGGACCGATGAAATTAACGGATGGAAAAGGTATAGTGTTTTACTTCTCGGAAAAATGAACAGTGGCTGATACTGGATATATTTTGCTCAATTAGCCGGGTATTTTCATCCGTTTTTAGTGTAGTAGTAATGATGGAATTTTTTTGCACTTCAGGTATTTCCAGTCGGTCTCGTTAGCACAATAGTTTTACAACTGATTTTTTAGCCATATTGTAATTATGTGCGCTTTATAAATGACTAACTGTTAAGGTTAAATATAGAATTTCATCCATTCAACCAGGCTACTCAGAATTCAGCAACATCAGCCCATCGTGTGCAGACAGCTAACACGTGCCAAAAAATTATTCAGGACATCAAGATAGGTAAACGACCATACAGTGTTTTGAAATATAAGTTGTCTTAAAATATTTTCGGGAAAATTTTATTACCCCTAATTATGTCTTATTGGATACCGCGTTCTGCGAAATACTCCCTATCGGCTGGTCTGACAGCTATGGAGAGTAATTCCAACACCACAGAATACTTAAGAATACAGAGGCAAAACGCCGTCCGCCAATAAGCGTCTGGCAACTCACTCGTCAGCCGGCATCCCAGCTGATAGCAGGGACACCTACATTTTGGGAAAAGATTCCCGCGCAGGCCATATTCCAGCACTATACCGGCGTACCAGCAGTTTTCTCTCGCTTATTGGTGGCGTGTCTCTGCGTGAAGACATTTTCTTACTTGACTGGCCAATCAGAGTAAGGCAACCTTCAATGTTGCACGTCTGTGATTCGCACGCAGACACCTAAGTTGCGCAACACGCAAATCACCCAATCACAATAGTGGATCTGAGCTTTAAGTGTAATGAAATACGACTGGTCATGGAATTTTTCCGCGAAAAGAGGGCGTCCCTACTGAGAGGAAATCCTTCGTGGCACACAGTAGCCAATCAGATGCAAGGCCTGTTCCAGGGTCTCATGGTGGCCGCGATTTGTAGAGGCTAGAGCGCTCGCCCCCCCCCCCC
>NQII01000919.1:0-62179 GCA_002778355.1 Clitarchus hookeri | reverse complement strand
CCCCCCCCTCCAAGGCGAGCCGTGTTTTAGTTCATAGTTTTCCTTCGTACGGATTCCAAAAACCTGCACTTCTCACTGAAGTGTTTCACGTTAATTTGACTAGAGATGGCGATCTTCCTCGAAAATACTTCGTGCTAAAGTAGTCCCCGAACCTCTATGGTTTCCTAATGCGTTTATGATTGGATATCACTAGTGGCAGTAATATTTCGTGAAAATATTTCGAGACAAGATACGGCCAAAAGCACTACAGGGTCGCCCAACTTCTTTGATTGGCTAAAAAAGGTTCTGGCCCGTGTCAAACGTTTGCGCACGAATCACGAAGGTTCGGTGTCGGAGTTACTTAGTCCTGAGTGGCTTGGTCAAAGACGGACACGGCACCAGCAGCCAATGGAGGTATAACAACAGCTGAGGTGTGCATATAGTATTGAAGTCTACCGTGTGCTCCGATTTTTTACGCGAAAAGTCATTAGCCCTAGATATCACTTTCGCAGATTTTCGCAGGCGAGTCGTGTATGCACGTTCAGTGTCGGAGCAACACAAGTCTCATTGGTGGAGAGACCTGCAACATTCGCGCTATTATTCATCATCAGCAGATTTCGATACTTCGTGTCTGCTGGCTACTCTACAGCGTCATTTTCCTGCGTGGCTGCGTTACTGGAGATTGGTGGTTCTACGCACGAGCTTTAACGATTGGCTAAAAGCATCCTTGGGATGTGCCACACGGAATGACGGCCAATGAGAGTCAAACGAATATACAACAGCTTGGAGTTTACTCTTCAGCCACAAAATAACACGAACTTTGCACGTCCCTACCCGTTGGGCCGCTCAGACGAGGGAATAGTAGGCTATTTTACGTAAACTTAGGGCCACCTGTTTTACGCAGAAAATATTTATGCACGGACTATATTTCAACTTCTTACGTATAGGTTTGTACATTTCATTTGGCTATTGGCTGCGTGTTTGTGTTAGAAAAAATTTTATACCTGATTGGGCCAATCAGAAAAGAGTTACCCCGACATTGAACGCCCGTGATTGACTGGCAGACTCCTAAGAGGCACGCGAGTTAAAATCGTCCAACCGCCATATTGGTTCTGATATCACGTGTTTTGGAGTAAAACTAGTCGAGGAATTTTTTCGCGAAAAACAGGCGGCCCTACGAATACTGCAGCTAGAAAATATAGATATATTGCAGATATACTGTCCGACCATTTCACGATAACCCACCATTTATATAGTATAGTGGTTAGGGTACTTATATCCCTCCAAGGCGAACCGGTTTTGATTCCCGGCGGGGTCACCCCCAGATTTTCGCACGCGGGAATCGTGCCGGACGATGCCGCTGGTCGGTGGGTCTTCTTAGGGGTCTCGCATTTTCCCCGCCCTTGCATTCTGTCGCTGCTCCATTCTCGCATCATTTAACCCTCATCGGCTCTAAAGATCTCGTTCTCAAGAGCCGTCCAAATCTCTGAACTTAAGTCTGGTTGAGGTGTTTTGCGCCGATGAGGAGAAGCGATGTGAGGATAGAATAGCGCTGGAATGCAAAAGCAGTGGTGAAATGGGAACACCCCGCGAAAAAAAAAACAACGGCAACGTCCAACGCGTTTCCAAGCGCGAACATCAAGGTTTCTACGTAGGAGTATTTTAATTTAAAAGAGGGCGTACACAGCCAAGGTCATTAGCGTCACAAAGCACACGGCACCGTGTTCAAACCCTAGGTGTGCGTTTTTGATGCGAATCTCTAGGTTTGCTTGACCATTTAATGGCCTAAGAAGACAATTGGCACCGTGTGCACAGGAAGCTTATATTTGACAGGTACTGTACTCCGCGAGGCTGAGTGCCTAATGATCTTCCCTGCGGGTAACTTGTTCCTAAACCATTCTACTGCACCACGTCATGACTGATTCATTGCCTATCACCAAGCTCGAAGACTGCAGGCTAATGGTAGGGACATCCGAATTTCGTGAAAATATTTCCGCGCATGTTAGACTTCAATACCCTACTTTTATATCAGCAATTTTCTTTTGCTTATTGGCCACGTGTCTTTGCGAGAAAATATTTTCTGACTGGACTGGCCAATCAGAATTAGATTACCCTTGTAGCGTGCGTCTGTGATTCACGGGTAGACACATAAGACGCACAACACGTAAATAATCCAATCAAGAAAGTGGAGCTGAGCTTAAGTGTTATGAAATACAATTGGACGCGAAATCATTTCGCGAATTTCAGGTGTCCCTAGTTGTTGGTTTTGATAACGAAACAAGTTATTTGCTAGCTTAAGTACAGCACGCACCAAACAGTTTATAATTTGCAATCCCTGAAATCATAAATTAACACGTTCAGTCACCGTGTCCACGATTGCTGACATGTTGCAATTGAATGAAAGTTATGTCCTGCACTGTACACAGCATGTTACCAGTGCTCAGTCTTCCTTCTTGGCTAATCTAATCTGTAGACTTTTCTACACCTCTTTGACGTGAATGGTTAACGCCAATACCATCGAGCCCGCAGCACGTTGTTAATTGGCTGGGGGAAAAAAATGCTGAACACGTGCACAGTTCACACCAAAAAATTACGTGATTGCAACACTTCGACTCGGAAATTAATGTGTGACCAAACGGGTAAATGACAGAATGAAAGGGTTAATTTTTTAACTGCCTCTTCCCTCTAGCATAAATGTAGGTCGACAATAAGCCAAAAAATCTAAATGAAATAAATTGTAGTGTGCATTAAATAACTTTATGCCAGTAATATCAGTGAACTTACCCACTTCCCTATCCAGTAAGTTTATTCAAATTTCATTACAGGCACTGCACATTTTTGCTTCGGATGTATCGCGTAAATATAAAGCCATCAGCAAGTGAAGGGGCAACCAGTTATAAAAATACTTCCAGGTTTTTTTTTCAGTTTCAGTTACAGAGTCGAGGAGGTAAACACAGATATCACTCGCGTTTCCTTTATTAAGAGATCTTTTTTTCAGATCTGGTGGGCAGTATGTAACTTCTGCAGCCACCAGCTTCAGGTAGTAAAATCCAATTTTTTTTTCTTTGCGTTGTCTCGAATGCAGACAAAGTTATGTTTTTTAAAGTCCCGTTCGCGTATAATGTGGAAGAAAGTAGGAAACGTGAGATTCCGAGGTAGGATATGCATTTAACGCTTCTGATTTTATCGCTCCTAGTTTTGTTTCAGCAATGCGGCGCCAGAAGCCGAGTTTTCTTCACCACTGTATTGATCACTTGTGTTGTGGCGTTTCAGTTTCAGTCGCACGTGCGAAACAAAACAGGTTTGGTTTGTTTATGGTTTTCGTAACCCTGCCTTGCTTGGCGTTACTTAGCTCATCATTATGAACCACACAGCATTCATATACGCTTCGGGATATTCATATAAGTTGAATGAGTGTAACATAACAGCATACCAGAAGCATACCAAATTTATCACGAAATCATTCCCACATTACTAAGGGTTACAGTTATACAAAGCAAATTTAGATTTATAAATATACAACTTATGAAATTAACAATCCCGTTACGATTGAGCTGTGTGGTGATTAAACTGTTAATCTGGATTCATTCTCTGTGTTTTCCATTCCGTGAAAATAACAATTTTCCTTTTCATATTTTTACAGCAGGACCTAATACACTCTCAAGTTACATTACCGCTCTAGAAATAAATAGTTTCACTTTATATTCAAAATACGTTGTGCAACGAAACACACGAAAAAAAAAGATAACTGCTGGTTAAATTAAGTAGTTACACGCAATATTGCTAACAGCTCAAGTATAAGTGGGCCAACCTATAATTACACCTAAAAGGAAAATTATCATAAAAAAAATAATAATAATTTAACTATGGGAAATTCATGTTCACAAATACGCCGTGGTTGTGACCGTACAATGCTTGACAGCTTAACTTACGCTTTTTTGATGTCTTGAATAGAAGAGTTATTCTAATGTTGGAATAAACACTTAGAACATCAAACGTGTTATTTTACATTTACGTATTCTCTGCGCCCAATTCTCCAGGTTGCAACGTGTGCTTTTAAGTATGAAATTTAAAACAGAAAATTATTTCTTGATAAACAAAGACGACGTTCAGAAATTATTTTGAGAAACGACTTGTTTAAAAACATATCTTAACGCAACGATTACGCATTCTAAAAACAATTAAAATACTGACAACTCAGTCACATCACACGGTAATTTGTTTAATGCGCCTCAAGAATGCCTATGTATGAAAACTTTTACCGTATGTTTAGAAATAATTACGAATATTAGGTATAGTCTATTAACGGTTTCTTCGCACTTTTTGAATAAAACCTATGAAAAAACACCCCACGTGGGACATTGTTGGTGGTTTCCTAAATATCTCAAGCATCACCAGCATTTTATACTTCTGTTGACACAAAAATTACCTTATTTTTGGTTAAATATAACTTTCACCTGTCTTTCATCAATCAGTTATGATATTCCATTTATGACTCATACGAATAAAGACAAAGAGAAAATAGGTGTGTTGGTAATGCTTAGAGAAAAATAGTTCTTATGCAAAATATTATTACACCCAGTGCGCACGAACGCGGTGCGTTGGCCCTCTGGTGCAATTTCCTAAGCTTTGTTTCTATGAAGCGGAGGAATATCCTGAAAGTAGAACTTTAGCAGGGCTTCAGAAAAGTCTGAAGTAACACTAAATGGACTATACCATGAGTTTAAAAATATATATTTTTTCGACCCTAAAAATTTGTTTCGTTTTTCCAGTGTCTCTAGCTAATTGTCTGTGCCGGCTGGAAAATACGGCACCAGGCGCTGATTGGCTAACGGCTTTCCGACATGATGCTGGCCAGTGTCACCATTTTGCTGGCGTGTGTGGGTGGAGTTCGTGGCTTAAACGAAAGTTTCCCACCTGTACTTTTAATTAACGTGTGCTTTGGATAGTACTAATCTTCGAGCAAATTTCGGCCATTACGCTTCGAGCGAGGCACGGAGACTGAAAAATTTCGCGAGTTCATTTTAGGACAAGCTAAACTTGAAAAACCCATGCACATTTCTGTCATGTTTTCAATTGGATCACAGTTTATTAGTCGGTACAGGCGTTTTCCGCTAAAATATTTACGGCCATGCTAGACTTCTATATACTAGGTCCACAACTTCAACTTCTTTTGGTTATTGGCCGCGTATCTACGTGAGAAGACGTGTTATTATTTGACTGGCCCAATCGTAATGAATTACTCCGACATTGAGCGTACATGATTCGCGGACAGACACTTGAGGAAAGTGGCATTTAATATCACCCTACCACGAAAGCGCATATGAACTAAAGTGTTTTGGAGTACAACTGGTCTTGAAATCATTTTCTCGAAAAACTCCTGTCCCTAGTTATTAGACACTCCCAGTTGAACTGCGAGCCAATAATATGCCCGCAAGGAAACAAAGTTTGAGGGTAAACTGGCTGCACGATCGGGCAGCAACCAAAGAACAGAAAACTGAGGGTAAAAAAAAAAAACATAATGTCGTGGTCTAGATTACAGGTGGTTTAAAACCCGGCATTTTCCAGTCCCTAGATATACTGTAGGTGTGCAGAAATTCAAAGCAAGTAATAGACGAGTAGTTACACTGTATGAACAACCAGTTAGACTGGTCTCTAATTACAGCTTAGCGCTTTCCTCTTGGCCCAGAATATATTGAACACATACCATAAATCGACGACTTACGTTACAAGCCGGCTCTCAGCCAATGCAATGTCGTGTTTACGGCTTCTCTGCAAAGTATTCTTTCCTACGTAACACAACGTACAGTCTAATGGATAAATTTGAATTTCAAACAACCTGAGTGCTGCCAATGTGTAATAATATAACGCCGCCAATGTATTTAAAGACTGCGTGCGTCGTAACGTTATGGCAAACTCCACATGCTATTTTTTTTTTTAGTTCATACAATGTCTCACTCAAAGCTATAAAACCGTAAAAATCTGACAATATGCTAGAAGTTACGGAATGTACGACAGAAAATTTATTTCATAGTGTCACACACAAAAATAATCCGAATATAAATTACTAGCGACGGGTTTTCTTTCGACCAAGCAAAGCAGTTTGTTTAAAATTTAAAAACTGTTCCACAACGTAAATACGAATCAAGCCTCGTGACTTATGCTGCATAAGTCGTATTTTATGTCAATTTTTCTAAAGTGTGCATGTACTACTTTTTTATTACTAGTTTTGCATGCTGTACAGGCGGGTGCAATGCTTCCTTGGAAGACATCTCCTACCTTAAACAAATGCCGTCCAAACAAACACGTCAATTATGGCATAGCGGGGCGAAATTTTGGCAGCCCGTTTGGCTACAGGGATCGCCCGGGTGGGAAATAAAATACGCTCGATGTTGCAGCTGCCAGTTTCGAGGGGCAGCGGTGGCTAAGCGGTTCAACTGCTCGCCTCCCACCAAGGCGAACCGGGTTCATTCCCTGGCCGGGTCACTCCAGATTTACGCAAGTGGGAATCGTGCCGGACGATACCGCTGGTCGGCGGGTTTTCTTGGGTATCTCCCGTTTATTACACCCTTACATTCCGGCGCTGCTCCTTTCTCACCTCATTTCACACTCATAGGCTCCCAAGACCTTATTGTTACGAGCCGTCCAAATCTCTCAACTCAACTCTGGTTAGGATCAGTATGAATGGAAAGCCAGCTGCAGCTGATAGGTGCTGGCTGACATACCCGAGTAACATAACTGTCTGCCCAGCCAACGCGAAGAATGGGCGACGTGAGATTAAGGATGGAGCAGATGCAGAATGAAGACGGAAGAGTAAATAAGGAGCACGCCGAGAAAATCGCCACAACCAGGCCGTGCTCGCCGTACTCCACAAATGGTAATCTCGCCCGCAGAATACATAAGTGCACAGAAAACAAATTGTGTTGCGGTTTACTTAATTGGGGGGGGGGGGCGTCTCCTCATCACTGATTGCCTGCACGTGAGTCTCTGCGTCTGATTGGTTACTGCGGGCTTTGAAGGATTCCCTATTGGCTGGCCTGCCACCTGGCGAGTTGGTTACCAGGAGCTGATTGGAGAACGGCGTTCCGACACGTTGCTGGACAGTGACGCCATTTTGCTGACGTATGTAGCTGGAGCTCGCGGTATAAGTGACCGTTTCATTTCTGTATTCTTAAGTACACTCTAAATCTGAATCAATGAGAATTTCACTGTTTCAATCAGTTAACAGTACCTGACTGATTCAACAGTCACTTCAGTGAATCTTACTGATGAATCAGTGAAAAAATGCAGATTTTCCTTCACTTTATTGATTCAGTGATATTTTCCACTAATTTATCAGACATTTTTTTCACTGTTTTTCAGTGTTTTGTTTTTTAACTGATGGATTATTTAAACAGCGTGTAAAAACGGCAGTCAAACAACGTTTAAAATGGCTGTTAAACAATGTGTATCATGTGAAATAACAACGAATAAACTAATAATACAAAATACTTTTTAAAATGTGTTTCGTCTTTCAAAACACCATTTTACGAGGTAATAGGAACATTCAGCCTTTCATTCTTTTTTGACGTCTTTCATTTGGTTTTCATGTAATCAACACAGTTATCTGTTTAAAGGTTTAAACTGCATATAATATGGCGAAGAGTGCATTCATATGTACTATTCGTTTCAACAGTCCTAAAGGTACCAATTAAACCAAAAACCAATAGTAAGGGCATACAATTTAAAACTACACGCTTGTGAAAAAGAAATATAAGANGGTACCAATTAAACCAAAAACCAATAGTAAGGGCATACAATTTAAAACTACACGCTTGTGAAAAAGAAATATAAGAGACATATTTTCCTCTCATTTATCAACTTGACTTGGTAGTGCAGATGGTGAGGTAGCGGCCTAAAATCGATGTGGATTGGGTGAGCGAGTTCAAAGCCGGCTTCTTCCGGAGATTTTTTTACGTTTTTAAATTACGGTAAATTGCACAATATAAATAGTAAACTATCGTTAATATGTTTATTTCTCGTAATTATTAGGCTAAAGTCAATACAACCAATTCAATTCGCCACCGCAGTTTGCTGTTACTTATTCAATCAGTGAAATAGTTTCACGTCACTAATGCAATAAGTAGGGCCAGTGACTTTTCGCGTAAAAATCGGAGCACACAGTAGACTTCAATACTATTTACACACCTCAGCTGTTGTTATACCTCCATTGGCTGCTGGTGCCATGTCCGTATTTGACCAAGCCACTCAGGACTAAGTAACTCAGACACCGAACTTTCCGTGATTTGTGCGCAAACGGTTAACACGGGCCAGAACCTTTTTTAGCCAATCAAAGAAGCTGGATATCCCTACAGTGCTTTGGACTGTATCTTGTCTCAAAATCTTTTCGCAAAATATCACTGCCCCTAGCTATAGGCTGGTCACCGTTAATTGAGCACGTGTGAAATCAACCTTTGAAAAATGTCTCTGTCCCTACCTGCATGTATTTCAAGGGGCACATGGACTCGCAAGCACCCAATAAGGTTGGCAACGACGAAAGGAAAATAGTCCCATATCTCCACGTTTAAATAAAAAAGTGATGTAAACATTTACGAAAATAAAAATTGCGTTGTAGGAGATTCACTGAAAAGAGTCGGATATGGGATTAAGAAGGAATGAACGAGAACAAGTGTTTCACGTGGGTGGGTATCCCTGAAATAACAGTAAAATGGCTCACGGAAGCGAAACACTAGGCAAAATTTTCTCAATCTAGTGGAAAACATTTTAATGAGATAAGTTGATTCTCGTCTTATTGCGTGGTAAGCCTATATTTAAAGAGAGTAAAAGTGTATTACTGTAAACTTCCTTTCTCCCTTTATATTTGTTGTTATCCGGGAGTTTTGTCTGAATGTGTGAATGGATGGAGACACTTTTATGGATGGGCAAAACGCTCCATTATAAACCGCACTTTGTTTTTTTTTTAGCCCACGTATAAAGTGTTAGCGGAATACACGCACCATGTTACTTTTTGAAATCCCGGCCTGGGATCTATTTTTCTATGCATCATCTATCCTTCCGCCATATGTAAAATCAGCATTGTCATGAACATCATCACTTTATTAATATATTAGTCAAGTTTAACTAGGAAAATGCTATACTTGTGTTTATGTTGCTAATTTGTTAACTCATATACTTACGCGCATAAAGCAAACAGAAAATTAATTTTTAAAAACTACTTCCCACTGATTCAAATGTTACAATTGTAATTCGACGTTGAAATATGGAACTACATTCCCTAACTCATTCCCAACTCTACAGAGACCATACCAGTCACAAAGTGTCTTCTGAGATAGCGCAGTAAAGGGCAGANCGCCATATGTAAAATCAGCATTGTCATGAACATCATCACTTTATTAATATATTAGTCAAGTTTAACTAGGAAAATGTTATACTTGTGTTTATGTTGCTAATTTGTTAACTCATATACTTACGCGCATAAAGCAAACAGAAAATTAATTTTTAAAAACTACTTCCCACTGATTCAAATGTTACAATTGTAATTCGACGTTGAAATATGGAACTACATTTCCTAACTCATTCCCAACTCTACAGAGACCATACCAGTCACAAAGTGTCTTCTGAGATAGCGCAGTAAAGGGCAGANCCCTAACTCATTCCCAACTCTACAGAGACCATACCAGTCACAAAGTGTCTTCTGAGATAGCGCAGTAAAGGGCAGAGAATATTTTCTTCCAAACGTGATCACTTTACCGTAAACAGCCATCACTTAATCAAACAAAAATAATAAACTAACTGTATTAGTGAAATTAATTTCCAGTTACATCTACATAACAAAGGTTTGTGTTTCACTCGTTAACTCACCAGTTCTAATTTCATGCCGGGTCCTAACTCACGAAGTTCGTAGATTTGTCGGCCGTGTTTTGAATGACCATCGTGTGATACTGGGATATTGCACAGATAAACTACAATACAACCGGGGTAAGAAATAATATATGTCCAAAACCAACAGTACGACTNACTGGGATATTGCACAGATAAACTACAATACAACCGGGGTAAGAAATAATATATGTCCAAAACCAACAGTACGACTCCAACTCTGTCTCTCTTTCTTTCTCTCTCTCTGTTNCTGTCTCTCTCTCTCTCTCTCTCTCTCTCTCTCTCTGTTTGTGTGTGTGTGTGTGTGTGTGTACACGCAAACGTGTGCATTCACCATTTCCCACGCCCTTTTCTTCTCCCTCTCTAGCGCGCACACGTGCGCACATGCAATTTTTTAAAAATAATTATATATAATAATAAGTATTATGTTTTGTCTTGGCGGTGTTTGTTTAGGATATTTAGGTGTAAGCCTCTTCTGTTTTTCTTTTCTATTGAAGGAGAACCTCTTGCCTTTTCCGACTGGATGCGCTTCCGGAGGACCCGAGATTATTTTTCTTTGATCGCACAGAGCCTGCAGTCACTTCATTGCAACGCACCTGGCAGCCGTGCACCTGAACATGACTGCAGAACGAGTAGCCATACAAGTTGACGTGCGTCACATCCATCCAGTCCCTTCCCCTCTAGCAAGGCAGTACAGTTACTTCAAATGCTTGTCCGGCAAGTTATGTACAGTCAGCCTGTCCATGCGGACTGTTCGACGAATTTTCCTCCAGTGGCCAAGAGGCTGGAGCTCGAAGTGAAAATAACGTGTATTTAATCTCTCTTTTAACAGAGTATATATGTATTAATCACTTTATACTCTCAGAAATATTCACTTCAGAAGTAAATAGTAATATCTACATTCTTAAATGATACTTGAAGTTATTTTCAATTTTGGGATATTACAAAAAAAAAANCAAAAAAAAAAAAAAAAAATAACAAAAGTATTTTTTAAATCAGTTATATAATACATTTACAATACTTTCAGACTGTAATACTATGACTTCGATAAAATACGTATATTACTCTACATACAATAAGATCAATAAAATACATCTTATTTTCTTTTGAGTTATGACAGCTGCCTTAGTCTAGTTTTGTATGCTATGCATTTGTTGCGCCGTTAGTTGCAGCGCTATGAATAAAGTGAGTACGAGGAAGAAATACAGAACGTTATTATTTTTCATTAGGTGCGTGAGCGATAAGATAAAAATTTTATTAATCGTTCACAAAATATTATTCCTTCTCAATCACATTTTCATAGATTTTTACACATAGCCATTCCTCTCAAATGCCATTGTATATACAAGAACATAACATAAAAAATTGTTTGCGTGCTGTACCTACATTATATCTTGTTTTACGCATGACAACCTTCATAATGGTAAGTTAACAGTAATTACAGTTTCAAATTTCAGTTTCAAACTGAGATGAGTGAAATGCGCGCGATTTACATAATAAAAGGGTATAATTTTGGCTGCATGGCAACAGGCATAATAACATAGACCTGCAATGGTGGGCTGCTCATGATCGCATTAATTGCATCACTGTCATTTTTGCAGGCAGCAGCAAATGCTCGTGGCGATAGGCAGACACACAGGCAGACACGCGTCCCCTCCGCTCCTAGTCCTCAGTCCTCACAATCCATTACCGCGCCTGTTATAACGCTTATCATCAACTCGCCCTGCCTGCTCATTCCTCTTCTCGTAGTTCCACTTTTTACCACTGCGCTACGAAGGCAGCAGCTTCCTAGGTATATCACAGAAATTTATTTTTGTATTTCCACGACTGTACGGTTATTTGACATGTTATCGTTACTGCAATTGATTTATATGGGATAAGACATTAACATCGGTACCTGTATGCGAAAAAAAATTCTGTATTTGACATTACTTTTAATTTAAAAAACAAATAATCCATAGAAACTTAACTTTTTAGCACATCTATAAAATGTTATGCAAATTTTTTCTCACATACAAGCACAGAAAAAAAAACACTTCTTACTTGTTAGATGAGGGTTTTTTTTTTATTTTCATAAAACTGACTTTGTAATTTATTCAGAGAAGATATACGCACATTCTTGGGTACGAAATGGAAATTTTCGTTATTAATTAATTATTTTAATCATTAATGAAACTTACTGCGGTGACATATTTTACACTGAACAAAATATAAACACTTATCTTTCATATGAAACTGAAGCCATATTTTTCTGACGGTTTTGGAAGTTTCTGCAGTACTTTTAAATATTTCTGCAGTTACTGTGTTGCCGGTTGCATCACTATAATGAGATCCACTTTACTCCTACCTTAATAGAAGCCCAGATGCATAAATTCGCAGCTTAAAAATAATGGGTGGTTCCTGCACCAAATTATTCACACGTTGTGATTTTCTCATTAGCCACCGCGTAAAATGAGGGATATTAACGCACGAACGCGCGGTACCGTGGATATACATTTGGAGTTTTACGCTGCGCGACTGCGCACACAAAGGAAGCTACGGATGGGATCTCCTTGATTACATTGACACCCGAATCACTTTGTTAGCCAGTAGGTNTCACTTTGTTAGCCAGTAGGCACTTACAAATTAAAGGGTCGCGTGGAGCGTTTGACTCAAAACATCTCGTCACTCAGACGTCTGAAGTGTATTGTTTTTTTCCTTTCAGATGTTGCAAAAAAAATTATTTTTTGATGTTGCAAGTACTTACGAATTTCTAAAGACTACTGGCATTTTGGAACATATGGTAAGGGCTTCAGTAGATCCGTGGCACAATAAGCAGGCAATTATAAAATGACCGGCGTGTCAGCAGCAGCCAGCGGCTCTGCCCAGGGAAAGGCGATGTCCGTATTGGTGCAAGCTTCTGGACGTACACAACACCGACCGTGATTGTACCTATTCTGTTACATATGAGACGTGAACAAGTATACTTGGCATAATATGTTACTTTCATTCCCACATTATTTTATAATTTCTAGTATTGCAAATCAGACATTTTCTGGTGCGTGCTGTACTTAATCTGGCAAAGAACTTGTTTCGTGATCACAACCAATAATCTGCAGTCTTTTTTTTTGCTTGGTGGGCAGTGATATGAACCAGTCAAAACGTAGCGCGGTAGCGTGGTTTAGGAATAAGTTACCGCCAGGGAACGTCATTGGACACTGACCCTCATAGTGTACAGTACTGGTCGAATATAAGCTTCCTGTGCAACAAGTTTCGCTTGTCTACAATAGGCATGGAAGGACTAAGGGGTTAAGAAGCACTTGTACCTATGTACTAAGTTTGCCATTGGGCCATATTTTACNAGTCTTTTTTTTTGCTTGGTGGGCAGTGATATGAACCAGTCAAAACGTAGCGCGGTAGCGTGGTTTAGGAATAAGTACCCGCCAGGGAACGTCATTGGACACTGACCCTCATAGTGTACAGTACTGGTCAAATATAAGCTTCCTGTGCAACAAGTTGCGTTTGTCTACTATAGGCATGGAAGGACTAAGGGGTTAAGAAGCACTTGTACCTATGTACTAAGTTTGCCATTGGGCCATATTTTACNAATAGGCATGGAAGGACTAAGGGGTTAAGAAGCACTTGTACCTATGTACTAAGTTTGCCATTGGGCCATATTTTACTTGACACACTATGTTGTAATTTTACGCCGATGAACAAACACTTCATACCGGCGTACACGAATCATGCGCAGTCCTAATAGAAGGCAATGGCTACACACGTAGGCAACCGCCAGTTAAAAAATTATACCGACTGAATTATACACAGGACTGTAGCTTCTAGCGTTGTGACAAATGAAAACGCGAATTTTGCAGCTTCTGATATATTTCTATAGTCGCGCCGGCCTAAGAAAGGACATTGCTCCCCCTACCCAAGTGAAAGAGAGAGACAGGACGACTTGGAAAGAACCAACCAGAGGTAGCTGACAGGCTGGCAGACGAATATACGTGAACTACCTCCCCCCTACCGTACCACCAGCGTACAATTGTTTCCTTTCCCGGGGAGAAGTGGCCCGACAATGGCAGAGCTCCCAAGCCGTAAGTTACAGCGGCGATACTATAGAACACAGAGTAAGTAAGTACACAGAGGCGAAATTGCGTGGCGGTTCTTTTGATGTGGGCGTAACCATTCTCTGATTGGCTGCGCGAGGCTCTGTTGGCGGGCCTCGTGTCTGATTGAATACTGCGCGCTGCGAAATATTACCTATTGGTTGGACCGCCGGCTGACAAGAAAGTTACCGGGCGCTGATTGGCGAACGGTGTTCCGACACGCTGCTGGTGCTCGCAGTACAACCGCCTTCGTTTGTACGTTTTGTGCTCGGGTAAAATAACACGAACCGGTCATAACCTAGAGTGGTCGCACGGTTTGCGAATCACTAGGGGCAGTGATATTTCGCGAAAAGATTTCGAGACAAGATACAGTCCAAAGCACTATAGGGTCGTCCAACTTCTTTGATTGGCTAAAAAATGTTCTGGCCCGTGTTAAACGTTTGCGCACGAATCACGAAGGTTCAGTGTCGGAGTTACTTAGTCCTGAGTGGCTTGGTCAAAGACGGACACAGCACCAGCAGCCAATGGAGGTATAACAACAGCTGAGGCGTGCATATAGTATTGAAGTCTACTGTATGCTCCGATTTTTACGCGAAAAGTCATTAGCCCTACGAATCAGCTACCCACAGGGAAGATCACTTGAGCACATACTACTTAATAATACAGAGATAAAATAGCCGCTTATTCCGTGAACTCCAACCGCACACGCCAGCAAAATGGCGTCACTAGCCTGTAACATGTCGGATCGCCGATCAGCGTATGGTAAATTATTCGCCAGCTGGCAGTCCAGCCAATATGGAACCTTACTAAAGACGTAGTAGCCAATTAGACACAATACCCGTTCCCAAAGCCTTGCGCAGCCAATGAGAGAATGGGTACGCCCACATCAAAGGAACCGCAATGCTATTTCGTCTCTGAATACGTTTATTCTCTATGGCTAGGCTTAGAGCCTCGCAGAGTACAGTGTTGGCCAAAATAACCTTCCCGTACGTTATTTAGGCATAAACAGTTGTTTTCACTCAGCCAGAATGGGTTGAAATTTCCTCTTAAACCCTTTACATATTTTCCTTTGAAAAAATGGAAAATAGCAAAAAAAGTTTGAGCCGACATATCTTCAATAACACTCTAACTAGTTTATTCTTTCATGATTGGATAAACAAGATTTTTGCTCTGCTAAATTGTTTGCATACCAGTCACAAACGTTGGGCCTTATAGTATCAGAATCCTCATTGGCCCAGTGAAATGAGTTAGTAGCGTCATACATGCACGACAGCCAATAAGTTGGGACCTGCAAAATTCGCGTTATTATCTGGCATCAGGCTAAACTTCATAGTACTGTATATAATCGAGCTGGCGTCATTTCTCCATTGGCTACCGCATGGATGTGAAGTCACTACTTTCCTGACTGAACTGCATGTGATCGGGGCAGNTTCATAGTACTGTATATAATCGAGCTGGCGTCATTTCTCCATTGGCTACCGCATGGATGTGAAGTCACTACTTTCCTGACTGAACTGCATGTGATCGAGGCAGACGATTGTGAAGTGCTCATTTATTGGCGGGAAACCACTTGGGAGTCATGTCAAATTAGTTATGGTCCAGTGACAAACGTACTGCAAATGTACGTACGTTTTTATTTTAACGTTCCCCCAGATAATAATACGAATCTTTCTGAGGTCTCGTTCGATACTGACTGCTACGCATTACGGCGTGCTATCGTCCTGAGTGACTCAACTATAAACTTGGCTTGACATGTGTTATGGTATACAACAGCATAAAGAAAGTTCGAGAAAAGTTCGTTACAGTTACAGGTTCAGTGATTAAGGAGTATTTTAAGGTTGTTACGTCTGCCTGCGAATCACGGACGGTCAATTTTGGAGAAACTTAATACTGATTGGCTCACTCACGTAACAGAATCCCGTTTTCACGCAAATACAAGCGGCGAATAGCAAAAGGAAGACTGCAAGCGTGCACATAGGATATTGAAGTCTAGACTCAGCGTNCGCATTACGGCGTGCTATCGTCCTGAGTGACTCAACTATAAACTTGGCTTGACATGTGTTATGGTATACAACAGCATAAAGAAAGTTCGAGAAAAGTTCGTTACAGTTACAGGTTCAGTGATTAAGGAGTATTTTAAGGTTGTTGCGTCTGCCTGCGAATCACGGACGGTCAACGTTGGAGAAACTTAATTCTGACTGGCTCACTCACGTAACAGAATCCCGTTTCCACATAAAGACAAGCGGCGAATAGCAAAAGGAAGACCGCAAGCGTGCACATAGGATATTGAAGTCTAGACTCAGCGTAATTATGTTCGTGAAAAAACAGGTGGCTCTAACTATAATGTGTAATCAAACGGGTGGAAAAAATAAAAAATAAAAATAAAAAACAACTTTCTTCACAGAGTTGTGTGAACGAAATGATAGAGCTAGACGGCGGACAAGGTTTTTCTTCTCGCGACCTTGATTCAGCACTGACCTCCCATCACACGGCGGAGAAAGCCGCGATCTCTGCGTGGAGAGAAGGGAACTTAGGAGAAAAGAGAGATGCCGGCCGCTTGCTCCTCAACCTTAAGGATGCTGCAGCTCTCTCGAGCATTAACACCGCCGTAGGGTTTGAAAATCGAGCCGCGTCTTAACGACCTCGGGGAAGGATTCCTGTTCCAACGCGCAGTTCGAATGACCGTCTGCGTTTGATTGATACACACCGAGAAAAGGGTTTTGTCGAATAAAACAAAGTTTGATTGGCACAACCATCTTATTTGATTGCCCTGAACAAAAATTCGGTTGGCGCAACTAAAGATTTGTTTGGCTCCACGTACANGCGTCTTAACGACCTCGGGGAAGGATTCCTGTTCCAACGCGCAGTTCGAATGACCGTCTGCGTTTGATTGATACACACCGAGAAAAGGGTTTTGTCGAATAAAACAAAGTTTTATTGGCACAACCATCTTATTTGATTGCCCTGAACAAAAATTCGGTTGGCGCAACTAAAGATTTGTTTGGCTCCGCGTATATNGCACAACCATCTTATTTGATTGCCCTGAACAAAAATTCGGTTGGCGCAACTAAAGATTTGTTTGGCTCCACGTACATAAAAAAGTTTCGGTTAATATAATAAAACGCCGGAAGACGTACCGAGATTCGAACCTAGATCCCCTGCGCCCGAGCACCACGCCACACCAACCTGAGTTATAGTGACTACTAACGAAATCAAAATCGGTATTTATTGAATGCATACATCACAAATTATGGAAAACGTGTGAAAATAAATATTTCAAGATTTAAAAGTTTCCTTTTCAATTTCCCGTCGAACTCGTTTTATTAGGATGTTCATGCCATTTTTAAGCATCAATAAACGCACTAACAAACACTTACTATCCTAATTGTCACAAATATTACTGTAGCAAGGGCTTACCAACAAGCCCTCGTGCTGTGTTTACAAACGAAGGACAGATTGAGTGCCCAGAAAAATAAGTAGAGTTTATTAAACAGAACATTTTGTTGAAGGTCTAATTCCTTTTGGTCCAACACAGAGATTTTTCTGGTTAAGACGCGTATTTTCTTAGATGAACAAAGTTAGTTTTATTCTTTTTCAAGTTTTGTCTACTCAACAGAATATTTTATTGGGGAAAATAAATATATTTTTGGCTCTAAACAAACAAATATTTTGTTGGCTGTTTTCTCAGTGTACGTATGACAAGTACTGGAAAAATTTGGGAACTCATTTTAAGACAAGCTATATTTCCCACAGTTGTACATATATACTATGTTTGCAATTGGGTCGCAGTTTATTATGCATTCCCATGTGAACTCCGAGCCAGTAATAGAGCTGCAAGGAAACAAACACCGAAAACCTTGCAATTTGTTCTGAGGTAATACGGGCTGTACGCTAGAACAACAGCCAAGTAAGCAGAAAGCTGAAGCTGTAGAATGCATAGGACCGTGGAGTATGGCCTACAAGTACAGTGAAACTTCCCTATAACGGACACCCTTGGGGAATGAAATATTGTCCGCTATATAGAAGTGTCCGATTTTGGGAGAAAAATAAAAATAATGTTTTAAATTGTACAAACATACATACATACAAGAGGTGCCATAGGTAAATAATACATTATGTACATATTTACGTGCGAAAGGCAATTTATTTCACAACACGGAGCACAGAAAACAACGATGTACTGTATATGCAGTATGTAGTTGAGTTGAGTTGAGCGATATCGGCGGCTCTTAACAACGAAGGATTAAGACCCGACGAGGGTGAAATGAGGCGCTGATAATAGAGCAGCGCCGGAATGCAAGCGTGGGGGAAACGGTAGATCCCCGAGAAAATTCGCCGACCGGTGGTATCGTCCGGCGCGATTTTTAAAACAAGAAATTTTCTTGTCCCCACTTATTCACGTTTTGAATGTACCGCCCAACGGCGCTAGGCCAACTAGAGGCCAACTACAGTTTTACGATAGGTAATTGGGAAATTACGTGTTAAGAAATGACACCGGCACTTTACCTAGGTTTGAGACAGAGAACCACTTAAAAAAATAATGCTCCAAGACAGCTTGAAGGAATCAAACATACGAACTTTCGAATGTGAGTCATGCACGCTACCGGACGATTAAAGATGCTGTTGGTATTATGATTAATTAAGTGAGTACTTTTGAAATCAATCTTTGGAAAAGAAGACCTCTCTGCCCTTTACTGCACAAATTTTTAACAGAAACCAGGCTTGAATGCTCCCAGCAAATTTGGCAGCGATGTAGTAAAAAAAAATTCCGTGTGCCTTGAGGTCGTATTATAAGTGTGACGTTTAAATTTGTGTACATTGAANAATGTGAGTCATGCACGCTACCGGACGATTAAAGATGCTGTTGGTATTATGATTAATTAAGTGAGTACTTTTGAAATAAATCTTTGGAAAAGAAGACCTCTCTGCCCTTTACTGCACAAATTTTTAACAGAAACCAGGCTTGAATGCTCCCAGCAAATTTGGCAGCGATGTAGTAAAAAAAAATTCCGTGTGCCTTGAGGTCGTATTATAAGTGTGACGTTTAAATTTGTGTACATTGAATTTGCTCGATTTATTTTGTGTTTATTTTATCCATACGAGTGAGAAATAATGCACTAGTACCATATTTATACTTATTTTTTCTAACAATTATAAAGTTTCTCTTGAACACCACTAAGAATATAGAGGCGAAACAGTCGCTTATATCTGGAAATCTTCCGCACACGCCAGCAAAAATGGCGTCAGTGGTGAGTGAAATGTTGGAACGCCGTTCGCCAATCAGCGCCTGATAACCTGCTCGCCAGCCGGCATCCCAGCCAATACGGAACATAGTGCGGCATGCAGTAGCCAATAAGACATAAGGACCGTTTCCAGAGACTAGTGCAGCCATTCGGAGAACGGGTACGCCCGAATCAAAGGAACCTCCAATCCTTTTCTCCTCTGAGTTTTTTTTTTTACTTTGTGGCTTGGAAAAAGTTATCCGTGTTCACGGCAATATTAATTTTATACAGTCTATTCGCTCTTTCTTCACACTTTTTGAACCAAACCTTGGAAAAATTACGCAACGTGTGAGATATGTTTGGTTGTTTCCTAGTTATGTTATTAATCACAAGCGTTTTATACTTGTGTTGACATAAAATAACATACCTTATTTTTGGTTAAATTCATTTTTAATTTATATTTTCTATTATTAAGTGAGAATTTTTGAAATCAATCTTAGAAAAATAAGACCTCTATGCCCTTTACTGCACAAATTTTTAACAAAAACCAGGCTTGAATGCTCCCAGTAAATTTGGCAGCAATGTAGTAAANGAACGCCGTTCGCCAATCAGCGCCTGATAACCTGCTCGCCAGCCGGCATCCCAGCCAATACGGAACATAGTGCGGCATGCAGTAGCCAATAAGACATAAGGACCGTTTCCAGAGACTAGTGCAGCCATTCGGAGAACGGGTACGCCCGAATCAAAGGAACCTCCAATCCTTTTCTCCTCTGAGTTTTTTTTTTTACTTTGTGGCTTGGAAAAAGTTATCCGTGTTCACGGCAATATTAATTTTATACAGTCTATTCGCTCTTTCTTCACACTTTTTGAACCAAACCTTGGAAAAATTACGCAACGTGTGAGATATGTTTGGTTGTTTCCTAGTTATGTTATTAATCACAAGCGTTTTATACTTGTGTTGACATAAAGTAACATACCTTATTTTTGGTTAAATTCATTTTTAATTTATATTTTCTATTATTAAGTGAGAATTTTTGAAATCAATCTTAGAAAAATAAGACCTCTATGCTCTTTACTGCACAAATTTTTAACAGAAACCAGGCTTGAATGCTCCCAGTAAATTTGGCAGCAATGTAGTAAAAAAAAATTCCGCTTGTCTTGAGGTCGTATGAGAAGTGTGACGTTTAAATTTGTGTACATTGAAATTGCTTGATTTATTTTGTGTTTATTTTATCCATATTCATTTATAAATAATATGAATAATAACAGTGAGAAAATAGGCGTGTTAGTAATGCCTAATAAGAAATAGTTCTCATGAAAAATATTACTACACTGGCTGCTTGCGAATGCGGTGCGCTGTCCCTTTGGTATTATTTTCCAGATTCGGTTAAGCTTCATTTGCATGAGGCAGAGGAATATCCTGGAAGTATAACTTTAGCAGGGCTTTAGAAAAATTGAAAGCAACCGTGAATGGACTGTGTATGTTGGAATGATAGAAATTGACGTATAACAAATACTAAGTTATGCTGCCAAAAGTGTTCATTTTAACCGCGAACTGCCTATATTTACAAATGTCAATTTATTCCTCTGATTGATTTAAACGAAGTGAAATTATATAAACTGTCGTGATATGTCCCACTGAAGGTAAATGAATAATTATGATACTTCAATGTTGAATCTTTTTCTAGCAGCTGGCATACAAAATGGAAAATTATGACCTACATTATAAGGAGTGTAAAAGCGTTAAAAAAAAAAGTTGGAAATTGGCGAAGAAGCATTTCAGTGAAGTTCAAGTGTTATGAAATTAGGAAATTCCAATAAATGGGGTGGATACATTTACTGATACTTCTTGCTACAGTGCCGATATCACGGAACAATTCATGAGATATTGTTTTATTACGCGGCATTAAACGTTGCTTAAAATATAATTTTGAGATTTTAAATTTTATATGGTGTTACTCACAGCATATGAAATTGTCCTTAAAAAAATTATATTTTTTTTCACGTTGGCTTACAGTACAAACATAATTAATATTTAAATCTGCAAAATTTTGAAAATTTTATATTTTATACAGTTTGCCTTTTATGCAAAAATCTGAAATATGAAAAATATGTGGGACAGAATTTTTTACACAGTGACCAGTATAATAAGACGGTGCATAAAGTGAAAGAGAGTTTTATTTGCAAAATCCAATACATGAAATACTTGTCGTATAATAATTCAGGCCTATGTTTATCTTCTTCAGTTAGCGTTTTCCCTTTGGCACTGCAATTATAGTCTGTTAATGTTATGTGAAACTCCAGGTCATAATTTCTTTTGGCAAATGACTTCGTAAAGTATGCGAATAGTAAGAATATATATCCACAATAGCGCAAACTCATTATTTTTCGTTTATTAAAAAACAGTCACACAAATAAAGAAGAGCGTAATAATACACGCAGGAACGTTTATGCAAGTTATTAACTGGTAGTGAAACACCGGAGATTTCTTCGAAGACATTCTGGGGTACTTCCACAAGATTATTGCTCTGCTTTTTAATTTACTCGCCGAATTTGCTATTGATTAATAATCGCCGTAGGGACAGGTGTTTTTCGCGAAAAGATTTCAAGAACAGCTGTACTTCAAAACAACTGNATTGATTAATAATCGCCGTAGGGACAGGTGTTTTTCGCGAAAAGATTTCAAGAACAGCTGTACTTCAAAACAACTGCAAAACTTGACCGATCGTAATAAAGTACCCCGATACTGAGCGTCCATGACTCGCGGGCAGATACTTGAGGCACTTGACGTTTGACGTTTAAAATCATCCAACAAGTCAAATAAGCACATATATTCTCATGTAGACACGCGGCCAGTAACCACAATAATTTGTGGTTGTCGACGTAGGACATTGAAGTCTAGCATGGCCATAAATATTTTCCCGTAAAACACATGTCCTTAATAATCAGTTTAAGCTCGTGGCCGCCATCTCGCTGACTTTAAATCACTCACCTTATAATGAGAATGGCACGTATGAAGCATATACTTTATGGGCATAATATCNACGTCAATGAAATAATTCATGAAGCATATACTTTATGGGCATAATATCTGCTGGTAGTTAATTGTCAACCTGATGAGGTTTTAATGACAACGATGCGAAGGGGTTTCACCTGTCAAAACAACACACTTTTATTTATTTTTACTATAAACTGGCCGGGCGATGCACTATGGAACTTTGAAACCAAGCACTGTAAAAGAGACGGACAAACACTGCGCGAAAAAAAAAACCTTAAGAGAAATGAGCAGAAATGGGTCTTTCTATTTTTCTTGTTATTTACGTGAGAGGTAACCTCAGGCCAGAATTAGAGGGAAAAAGAGAGAAAGAGAGAGAGAGGNTATTTTTCTTGTTATTTACGTGAGAGGTAACCTCAGGCCAGAATTAGAGGGAAAAAGAGAGAAAGAGAGAGAGAGGGATAAAGAGTGCGTGTGTGTCGAGTGAAAGCTATCCTTTCACCCGCTCAGAAACCGGTCTTTACGTTAGAAGATCAGCACATTTTGGAGCTGAAAATACCACACGAATCAAGTCGCCAGCGAGCAAACATAACATTAGNACGTTAGAAGATCAGCACATTTTGGAGCTGAAAATACCACACGAATCAAGTCGCCAGCGAGCAAACATAACATTAGTGAAAATTTGAGGCCCAGTCTTCGATAATAAAAGAAATTTGGTTAGCAAACAGGTTTGCTACGACCTTCTATAAGGTTACCAGACGCTGCATAATAGAACGTTTATCTAAATAGTCAGACGTGTTTTCTTTAATATTAATAAGTAAACTGTGAGTTTTCTGGTACTTATTTCGATCTAATCCTGCCTGTTTTCTTCAGCTGTTGGTAAAAATTATTTTAATGTTAATACTGTAGTGTGTGTGTATATGTATATAGATATATATATGTAGTTTTATGAAATTTTTTTGACCTTGGGCAAATGGAAGAAAAGTTTTTTCGCCTTATATTTGGTAGAAAAAGAAAGAAGAAATTAAGTAGGTATTCGCTCAACTACCAGTATTACTCTTTTTATAAGCCCTTAACTGACAGCCAATGGTTAGGCACGCCTTCTGTGCATTACCTTGCTACGTAATATCCAAAATTCAGCACTGCATCGGGCAGAAGCTGCGAGGTCATCATTGACGAGGTAAAATTTCTGTGCTTTCTTAAGGGTGTAGTTGCTGGCATTGAGTCAACGTGGTTATACACAAATAAGACAGCGGGGTCATTCGAATAACTTTATCTCGGTGAACCAGGACCGGGAAAAGATCAGGCCATATTCTGCAGTAAGAGAGTGAAGAGATTAGGGTGGCTCTTAACATCGAAGTCTTGAGAGCCTATTAAGGCGAAGCGAGGTGAGTATGGAGCAGCGCCGGAATGCAAATGCGGGGGAAACGGGAGATCCCCGAGAAAAACCGCCGACGAGCGGCATCCACCGGAAATAGAACCCGGTTCACCTAGGTGGGTAGCGAGTAGTCTAACCGCTACACGATCGCGGCCCCTTTCTGCAGTGACAAAACGTCTTCGGACATCGGGGACCCACGGGAAAACAGGGAATTGAACCCGGTACATCCCAAATGTGATTTCTGTGCGNCACGTCTTCGGACATCGGGGACCCACGGGAAAACAGGGAATTGAACCCGGTACATCCCAAATGTGATTTCTGTGCGTTGTCACTACCGCATATTGCTCGGTTGTACAGATATACAATTTTCTGTAGTCGCAGTGGGTTACTCGAATGGAAATATAAATTTTACTGGCGATTTTGTAAAAATAAGCTGCTATTTCGTTTACTGAATTCACTGGTAAAAACCTAATACCAATCGGTGAACCGTTAATAAATTCATGTATCTGAAACCGACCTTATTTGTTTAGTACTTTTATTTAAAGAGTCATACATCAGGGACGTTGCACATAGAGTACATTTTATGGACTCTACTGTACACTGCAGAAAACAGCGTTCAATGAGGATAAATTCCTCATGTGGGAGACATTGTTAGTTGTTGATACTTCCTACGTCCCATAAACATATGACTCCAATAACTTAGGGATGAGATAATTCCGTGGCTGTTCACAGGATGTTCACTGTTTATCGAGCACTTTTGAAATCCACCTTTGAAAAATGTCACTGCTCCTACCTGCATGAACTTTATATGGCATACCGACTGCATGCGCCCAGCAAAGTTGGTAATCGACGAAGGGGAAAGTAGTTCCACGTCTCAGCGTTGAATTAAAAGTATTAGGAAACATTTGTGAATACTGAGATGTAATTTTTCGTTTCCTGTTTTATAATGCATTTATATGTTAAAATTAGCAACTTTGTAAAATATTTACATTCTTAGTAAATTTCACAGTGTCACTTGACCGAGGGATGAATAAAGAGAGTAGGCCCATGGCAATGTTAATTTTACATATGGTGTAAGAATACACAATGTGCATACAAGTAGATCTTAAGCAGGGGTTTCAAAAGTGCTCAGTTTACCGTGAACAGCCTACAAAATCTTCTCTCAAAAGGGACCACGGTGGTGTAATGGTAACACTTATCGTCTCCCCCTAGATGAACCGGACTCGATTCCCGGCGGAGTCGCTCCCGGATTTTCGCGTGTGGGAATCGCGCCGGACGATACCGCTGCTCGGCGGGTTTTCTCGGGGATTTCCCGTTTCTCCCGCCCTTTCATCCCGGCACTGCTCCAAACTTACCTCGTTTCACCCTCATCGGCTCTCAATACCTCGGTGTTAAGAGCCGCCAAAATCTGTTCACTTCACTCTCATCAAAAGTCTGACAAACTGCACGATATGGTTATTTTCTAAAGTCATAGCGTAAATCGTTGGTTTTAAACTAAAACCATAATAACGTTTTTAAAAAAACTCGAATTNTTATTTTCTAAAGTCATAGCGTAAATCGTTGGTTTTAAACTAAAACCATAATAACGTTTTTAAAAAAACTCGAATTGCACGTAAGTAATGCACTTATGGTGTTTACATTATTTTTAAATTTTGTATTTATATGCTCCTGCTATGAGATTTACAGTTTCAGAAAAGAGGGAACGTTTTTCTTCTGAAACTGCAGACAGACTTCAAGGCCATNTCCTGCTATGAGATTTACAGTTTCAGAAAAGAGGGAACGTTTTTCTTCTGAAACTGCAGACAGACTTCAAGGCCATGTTCCACGTGTTTCAGCAGACCTACACAATGAGTTCATCCACGTCGTCGGAGCCCCATTTCACCGGCCTTCGATACNATTCCACGTGTTTCAGCAGACCTACACAATGAGTTCATCCACGTCGTCGGAGCCCCATTTCACCGGCCTTCGATACACAGGTATCAAATAGCAGAATTTATTTTCAAACCCAAGAACAGTTCCTTGCTGTTACTGCTCAACAGATATCTTTCTTTCTTTCTTATTTCACTTGCTTAGGAATCTTTAGCTCTCGTGCCAGACTCTTTCTTCCCCGGAATCACCTTTACATAAACTAGTTCCGCGTCAGGGCTGTAAAGGCGTTGATTTATTCAGAAACAATTCCATTTTTTTCCTTTTCTTACAACGTTTCTCCCATTACGTCCAAGATAAGCTAGTGGAAGCCTTTAGCCATGACACATTCGTTAATGTAGTAAAATGCAAATCGCCATGCTCCTGCAGTGAGATAAGACCACAACAATTAAGGCTGGCATGAATATACACTCAATTTTATCTTCCTCAATGTCTTGAATTTTTTTTATTACAATTGAGCCGAGGTAAGTAAATGACAGCATCTATTTTATATTCACACCCTAGCGATTTGTTAACACAATGAAGTATATAGTCAAACCTTCCCGCTGGAATTAAAAAAAAAACACCAAACAACAACCGTATAAATCAATTAGGTAGAGAGGGCTTAACGTCTCGTAGACAACGAGAAGTTGCTCAGAGAAGCAGGAATGGGGAAGGAATCTGTCATGGCTTGCAATGGGTACAATCCCAGCTTTATACTGGAGTGATTTCGGGAAACCGTTGCAAAACGACATCAGAACGGTCGAGCCGGGAATCAAAACCCAAGCCNAAAACTAATTATCAACGAGAACATGCGTGGTCGGAAGTAAAGAAGGTTACCCCCGATGATATATATATATATATATATATATATATAAAAGAGGGGAGGGTTTTCTAGTGTTGAAAGCCTTCCTTTAACAACTGAATGACATTTTTTACTTTCACAATTTAATCACATATAACACATGTTGTTTTACGAATAAGCATAAGAAGTGACGAAATATTGCACAATATAATGTTTTAAAACATGATCTTAATGAATAGTACAGTAATTTATACCTGAAGGTGGGTTGGAAAAAAATTTCATATATTCCGACTATTTAAATATACCTAATTGTTAACCCCACCTCTCCTTTTCGAAGTTGTATCTACGGCCCTTCAGGCCTACGTATAAATGGGTGGTTTGAAAGATAATCCTCCGCAAGATGCAATAATGTCTGCAGGCGACGTCCGTAATCCAGTCCACGAGGAGATTTATCTTTAAATTATGAGTTCCTTGGCTCGAATCCCGAATGAGTCGTGGACAGAGAATATTCAAGAATGCAGAAGGGGATCAGCTGACTATACTGTGAATTTCAGTCACACATGTCATCAAAATTGCAGTCACTAGCCAGCAACATTTAGGAACGCCGTTCGCCAACCAGCGCCTTGTAATTTTCCAGCTGGCAGCCCAGCACAAAGGGAATCTTTCAGCAGCACGCAGTAACCAATCAGAAGCCCCATTTCTAGAGCCTCGTGCAGCGAATCAGCGAAAGGGGACGCCCTAATTAAAGAAACTGACACGCCATTTCACTCATGTATTCTTACCTATGACCAGGGACTGAAAAATTTCGCGAATTCATTTAAGGACAATATAGACTTCAAACATATGTACATTGCTGTTACGTTTGCAATTGGATCACAGTTTATTAGACACGCCCAGGTGAACTCAGAGCCAATAACAGATCTGCAAGGAAACAAGCACCGAATTTCGTGCCACCTTGTCCGAGGTAAAACCGGGAACACACTGGGGCAGCAGCCAATGAACATAAAGCAGAGGCTCGGAAATATATAGGATCATGGATTCTAGCCTACAGGTCGTTTAAAACGAGAAATTTCCCTCTCTCTACCTATGACTAAAGACACTCGATTTTCGCCACAAAATTTCACGACCATTTATATTTTCATAACACTTCAACTCAAATCCACTTTCGTGATTGGATGATTTCCGTGTTGGGCGTCTAAGGTGTCTGCCCGCGAATCACAGATGTACAGTATAGAAGTAGATTAATCCTGTTTTTCCGCAAAAATATTCCTCAACTAGTTGTACTCCAAAACACGTAAGTTTAGAACTATTACCGTGGTTGGACGATCATAACTCTCACACGTATTTTAGCCACTCACAGAAGTTTAGCGTCAGGATTGCTTTATTCTGCTTGGCCCAGTCGAGTAGAAAATGTCTTCTCACTCAGACACGCAGCCAACAGCCAAAGGAAATTTTCAAGGTTGCGCCTAAGAAGTTGAAGTCTAGCTTGAGCATAAATCTTTTCTCGAAAAAACAGGTGATGACTAAAGCCACTTCACAAGCTGATTATGTCACACGCGTGTTAAACACAGTTGGGAATCATCGGCAGTAGGTTACTTTTATGGACCAGTTGAACGTTTAACGACTGGGGAACAGAAAAGCTACCTACACAGAAGTACAATGAAGTGGCTGTTTCTTCTACGTAGGCATACCCATTGCTGAATGGTTGCATGGGTTCTGAAAATTGCCCTCGTGTCTGTATGGCTTCCGTGTGTTGCGAAAGACTCCCGATTGGCTGGGCTGCCTCCCAAGAAGTCTGTAACTAGGCGCTGATTAGCGAAAGGCGTTCTCAAATTTTGTTGGCCAGTGAGGGGCCGCGGTGATGTAGTGGTTAGAGTACTCGCCTCTTCACTAGGTGAGCCGGGTTCGATTCTCGACGGGGTTTCTCCCGGATTCTCGCATGCAAGAATCGTGCCGGACGATGCCGCTGATCGGCGGGTTTTCTCGGGATCTCCCGTTTTCCCCGCCCTTTAATTCCAGGGCTGCTCCTTACTCACCTCCCTTCACCCTCATCGGCTCTCAAGATTTCGATGTTAAGAGCTACCCAATTTTCTTCACTAACTCATTCATTTGTTGACCAGTGACGCCATTTTGGTGGTGTGTGCTGCTAGAGTTCGTTGTTTAAGCGGTTTTTTCATTTCTGTATTCTTGAGTGATTTATTGCTATACCGATTCCTGCACCGGTGCTTTTATCTGGCCAGTATAACTAAGGGATTATCATGCACTTATTACATTACGCGTTTACCACACTTACGGATAAGTTTGAGAACTGCTTGTTCGATGAAAACTTTACCAATGAGTCAAACGTAAATGTACGTTGCCCAACTATTGAGAACTCGATCCATCGGCAATGCAAAAAGGGAACGGAAATTGTCTTTGGTGGTTTGGGTTTAATCAGAGGTCTTCCTGAATCTCCAATCGACGCGTTCCACTGATTTGCATTTTGAGTATAAACTGCAATTCTTCAAATATCGACACTTCAACATCTAACCTTACTTTGAATTTCGACTCTGCACTAACGAAATATGTTCACATTTTGCATTTGAAATGCGTGATTAAATTGTACCCACGAACCATGAGAAGGGAAGCCACTAAAAATGTTCCTGGAAGAGAGTAATTGTAAAATACATCCAGCGCTAAAATATTACTGCTAACAGGATTGGTACGAGTTATGTAGCGGTAAACTACCCGGGTACAAGACTTTCTAGGTTAACTGTAGAACAGTTTTATGCAAATGCTCAATAATTTAAAGTAAACTTACTGTAAAATATGGAACAAGTTTAGCAGTAACCATCAATATTTATTGCAAAACAATTAACGACTGCAAAGAAGGGAAAACGGCATTTTTAAAACAAGTTTTTTTTGTAAAGTAAGACATATTATGCGTATTAGCGTATCTCACACCGTATCGTGTCTTTCTATCAGAAATTACGTTACCATGTTTATAGCCCTAGGACATTAACTACTGTACTACCGGGAAACCAGCTTAATGTCAGTTCCGAGAAAATTTATCACAACTTTTTGCTTTAGAGCTATGAGAGTACTTCGTAAAAGGGGAAATGTTTGTGGAAATTACCTGTATCCAAAAAGTCGTCTGACACTTTTTAAATTTTTTTCTTAAAGGTGAGGGGTTAATTAGTTTATGTCAATATTATTATTGTTTTCAAACAATATCATTGTTATATGTATACTTGAAAACCAATCATTGCAGTTTATATATTGNACAACTTTTTGCTTTAGAGCTATGAGAGTACTTCGTAAAAGGGGAAATGTTTGTGGAAATTACCTGTATCCAAAAAGGCGTCTGACACTTTTTAAATTTTTTTTCTTAAAGGTGAGGGGTTAATTAGTTTATGTCAATATTATTATTGTTTTCAAACAATATCATTGTTATATGTATACTTGAAAACCAATCATTGCAGTTTATATATTGTTAAAAATTTAAACTTATATTATGCTGAATGCCAAAGAAGGCATTTTCATATTCGACCGGGCCACTCAGAATTCGGCAACATCGGCACGGATCCTACGTGATTCGTGTGCAGGCGGTTGACAAGTGTCAAAAAGTGATTCAGCCAAACAAGATGTGTATACAGTGTCTTGAAATATAACTTGTCCTGGAAATCTTTCCGCCAAATTTCGCTACCCTTAAATATAAGTTATTCGCGGTATCTTCTCACGTTTTGAAAAATGACCCCATGCGTGAAGTGTCTGTTTTCTAAATGGGTCACGTATCACAACGTTCTATACTTATCTTAACAGAAAATAATTTTATTTTTATTTAAATTGCTCTTTCACTTATATCAATAAATTGTAGTTTTTCATTTATAATAAATATAAATACAGACAAAGAAAAAATAGGTGTGTTGGCAATATCTGATACTAGAGAGTTCTTTTGAAGAATATTATTACACAGAGTGCAAACGAATGCGGTGTGCTGTCCCTTTGGTGTGATTTTCTAGACTTGGTTCTACCTTGTTTGCACGTGGTGGAGGAATAGCTTGAAGGTAGAACTTTAGCAGGTCTTCAGAAAAGTTGTAACTACAAGTGGACTATAGCACAGGATAACTTAGTATATAGAAGTTCAATGTTGTGGCAGTTCCTTTGACGTGAAGGTTTCCGTTCCCTGATTGGCTGCGTGCGGCTCTGAAACGAGCTTCGTCTCTGACTGGCTACTGCGTGTTGCAGAACGTTCCCTATTGGCTGGGTGTTGTGTGTTTTGAGAGTATTGAAGTCTACCGTGTGCTCATATTTCTTCGCGAAATATCACTAGCTCTAGAAATGAGCAACTCTTTGGCCTCTGCATACTTGAGTATTCTGCAGCGACATAAATATGTGTTCTGTAGCGAAGTGTCCCAGTAGTGAACAGGCGTTCTCCCCTCGCGTGTGGGCACGGCCGAAGAGGCGGTCGCGAGCGACGCACACGGGCTGACTCCACTCACTCTCTCCGACACGCGAGCACGCTCCTCTTGTCACGGCACGACGATCCTGAAACCCCGGGTGAAGGGGGAAGGACGAGGGGGCAGGACACCCTGACAGGTGTCCTTGCAAACCGCAGCACTCAAGCCGATGTACGAATAATTGGTTAGATTTCCATTCTTTAGTCTGCAATTTGGGAGATAGAGCTAGTGATTTTTCGCAACAAAAAAAAACGCGTACACGGTAGACTTCAATACTAAGTCNAAGGACGAGGGGGCAGGACACCCTGACAGGTGTCCTTGCAAACCGCAGCACTCAAGCCGATGTACGAATAATTGGTTAGATTTCCATTCTTTAGTCTGCAATTTGGGAGATAGAGCTAGTGATTTTTCGCAACAACACAAAACGCGTACACGGTAGACTTCAATACTAAGTAGAGACCCAGAAATCTTGCGAATTAATTTAAGGGACAAGCTAGACTGAGAACACATGTACATTTGACTATATTTTGTGGATCGCAGCCAATTAATAAAGCCCTGAAAAATTCGCTGTTTCATTTCGGGACACGCTAGAATTCAAAACCTCGTACGTTTGTATTGCTTATTCTATTGGCCCACCCGTTAGTTTACACCTCCTGACAACTTTGAGCCAAAAACAAACACACAATAAATTGCAGACCGAATCACCGTCTTCCGCGAATACAACAAGCAACCAATGAACAGTGATATTTGCATTATTTTACATACGACCATGGAGTATAGTCTACAGGTCATTGAACTCGCGAATTTTTCAGGTCTCTACCAATTAATAACTTACTGAGTTTCGAGTACACAAAGGATTGTGGAGTCTAACTTGTTGCGAAATGAATCCGCGAAATTTCCGTATGTCTAACTATAAGCACCCAACAGCAGTTTGTCTATTGCCATTGGTCGTTGTCTGCTTGAGAAGGCAATTTTATATTTCGCCGGGCCACTCAGAATTCGGCAGCATCGGCACGCCTCCTACGTGGTTCGTGTGCAGACAGTTAACACGTGCCAAAACAAATTCAGCCAATTAAGACAGACAAACGATCTTACAGTGTTTTGAAATATAATTCGTCTGGAAATATTTTCGCGAAATTTTTGGCACCACTATTGGTAGGAATCAGTCTAAAGACAAAATGGCGAAGCGGTTCCTTGAATGTGGACACACCCATTCTCTGATTGACTGCGCGGTTCTTTGGGATTGGATCTTGTCTACAGTTGACTCCTGCGTGCTGCTGAAGTTTCCTTATTGGCTGTGCTGCCCACTGGCGAGTAAGATACAAGGTAATGATTTGCGAACGGTGATCCGACGTGTTGCTTGCTAGTGACGCCATGTTGGGGTCGTGTGAGGGTGCATTTCGCAGAATAAGAGGCAATTTTACCTCTGTACTATTAAGTACTCTGTGGCTAGGTCATAAAATGCACGACTCAACATGATTAACTGAAAAACGCTATCCAGTTAGTATCGCTAGTATTTTTTGGCGAATGTTAAGAGTATTGCATCACTGAACAAATTTGGTAACAAACAAACATTTGTTGGTATGCCTGGTTGGTTCTGCCATAGAGGAATTGGGGATACAGAGGCGGAAGAGTACCTTGCGCCGCGAACTCCAGCTGCACATGTCAGGAAAGAATTTTCTTTGGCCAGCAACATGTTGGAACGCTGTTCGCCAATTAGCATGCAGTCACCCATTAGTAGAGACAGGAAAAATTCGCGAGTTCAATGACATGCAGGCTAGACTCTATAGTCTTATGTACAAATATGCCGATATCAAATGCACATTGGTTGTCTGCTGTCACAGTGGAAGGCGGCGATTAGGCCAGCGTTCTCCAGGCGGTGTCAAACACCATGTGCACCAATCGCTAAAGTTATATCAACACACGTGTTATGAATTATAGCTTGTCTCAAAATAAATTAGCGAATTTCTAAGGTCTCTACCCATTAGTGGACACATGAAGAATTCGCGGATTCATTTTGGGACAAGCTAGAATTCAAAACACATACGTTTATATAACTTTATCCATTGGTCCACACGGCGTTTGACGCCTCCTGGAGAACGGTGGCCCAATCGTCGCCTTCCACTGTGACAGCAAACAACCAATGCACAGAGACCTGCAAAATTCGCGTTATTATTTGGCATCAGGCTTAACTTCACAGCGCTGTATATACTTGAGCCGGCGTTGGTTTTCTATTGGCTGCTGCATAGATGAAAAGTCACTCCTTTTTTTTACTGGACTGTTCGAGATTGGACTAAACATTTTGAAGTGTTAATTTACTAGCGCGGATTTACCCAATGTGTGTCACATAAAGTATGGTCCAATGACAAAATTATTGATATGTACATGTTTTTTTTATGTTGAACGTGTCCTCAAAAATTACGCGAATTTTGCGGGTCTCTACCAATGCACAGTTGGCATCGGTATATATGTACATATGACTGTTGAGTCTATCCTGCAGGTCATTGTACTCGTGAATTTTTCAGGTCACTACCAATTAGACAAAAAGCCCGTTTTCAAGAGCCTCGCGCAGCCAATCAGCGGACGAGTACGGCAACATAAAAGGAACTGCCTTACCGTTTCTTGTCTGTAATGCATATCTACTCAGTGCGAACGTACCTTGCAACCACTCATCATTCGCAGCTGGTAATAACACGCTGGCATTCAAATTTCAGCCACTATAAATGTTAGAGACAGAGGTAAATTACATTTAAATAATCCCCAGAATATTTAAAATGTTTTTACGTTCATGAATAATGACAATTTTTCAAAATTAAAACAATTGATACGAAAAAAGGTTTCTGTTCACTATAACTAATGACTAGGGGCATCTGTTTTTCGTGAAAATATTACAGAACTACTTGTGGTCCAAAACAGTTTAGTTCAGATCGACATTCGTGGTATGATTATTTTGACTTTCACGCGCTGTAGATGTCTGCCGGCGAATCACGAACATTCAGTGCCGCAGTTACTTAATTAATGCTGATTGGCACAGCCATAAGAAAATGTTTTCCCACAAAAAAACTAAAAAACCGGCCAATGGCCGAGGGCAAGCTGCAAGGGTGCATGCAAATACTGAAGTCTGGCCTGCAAGTAAATATTCTCGCGAAAAACAGGTGGCGTTACTAATGACGTAAAATATGACCACTAAACGATATTATTTACTTTTAGATAAGTTTTACCAATCTTTTTTGGAATACGTTTTGAAATAAATAAGGCAGCGATTTGGCTTCATTTAATGTTGTAAATTGCGCCTATTAGTTAGATTGGTTGACTCCCAGACACGAAACACCAGATTACTATAAAAAAGTTTTATGATTTCAGACTCCTTGCCTTCCACTTAGTTAAACCGGGTTCCATTGCCGGCGGGGTCTCTCCTAGATTTTCGCATGTGAGAATCGTGCCGGACGATGCCGCTGGTCGGCGGATTTTCTCGGGGAGCTCCCGTTTTACCCGCCTTTGCAATCCAGCACTGCTCCGTACTCGCCTCACTTCACCATCATCGACTCTCAAGAACTCAATTTTAAGAGCCACCCAAATCTCTACACTCCAGAAACTACCTCAGACTAACGCGAGGGTGAGAGGGCGAAAGTGAAATTTCGGCTGGAATGATTCACCACGAGGAGGAAAATTGAAACATTATTAGCCTATAAAACCAATAAAAGGCAGCCTTCAGATTAAACTATGAGTATTGGCACGGTTTGTTTTCGCGAAAAATTTTCAAGACCTGTTGTAATCCAAAACAATTTATTTCATATGCACTTTTGTGGTTGGATGATTTTTAAATGTCACATACCTCAAGTGTCTGCCCGAGAATCATGGACGTTCAGTATCGGATAACTTTTCTCTGATTGGCCCAGTCAAATANTGAAACATTATTAGCCTATAAAACCAATAAAAGGCAGCCTTCAGATTAAACTATGAGTATTGGCACGGTTTGTTTTAGCGAAAAATTTTCAAGACCTGTTGTAATCCAAAACAATTTATTTCATATGCACTTTTGTGGTTGGATGATTTTTAAATGTCATATACCTCAAGTGTCTGCCCGAGAATCATGGACGTTCAGTATCGGATAACTTTTCTCTGATTGGCCCAGTCAAATANTATACCTCAAGTGTCTGCCCGAGAATCATGGACGTTCAGTATCGGATAACTTTTCTCTGATTGGCCCAGTCAAATAAGAACATATCTTCTAACGTAGATGCGCGGCCAATAACCAAAGGAATTTGTGGTAATGAACGTAGGCTAATGAATTATAGCATGAGCATAATTCTTTTCGCGAACACCGCGTGGCTCTAACTGTGAGATAAACAGGGTGACGTCAGAGGATGGCGTTGACCTGGTGATCCGTTCAGGTTGCAAGGGCGTGTGGTGGAAATAGCAAGGCGTAGGTATCGGTTAAATACTGATTTCACCTTCTGTCCACAATATACTTAGGAATAAGAAAGCAGAGATGAAACAGCAGCTCGTACAGCGAACTCCAACTGCACACGCCAGCAAAATGGCGTCGTTGGCCATCGAAATGTCGGAACGCCGTTCGTAAGTACGCGTGGGGTAACTTAGATTGCAAACCGGCAGCACAACCAATAGGGAATCTCTCGCAGCACGCATTAGCCAATCGGACCCAACCCTGGTTCAATTCTGTATGCTTCTTTACTCTGTGTCCAAACTGTGCACGTGGCTTCAGCGGATTAACTACCCCCCCCCCAGACAATCAGTCATATTTCTCTGTACGAGAAGGATTATCCGTACCTTTATCCTTGTAGCAAATTTTTATGATCGCGCCTTAGCCGAACACCCTTCACAATATAATTTGGTAGGGTTTAACGCCTAGCAGACAGCGAGGTCATTAGAGACGGAGCAGTTACTCAGAGAAGCAGGAACGGCGAAGGAGTCGACCATGGCCTGTGGTATAGGATCATCCCAGAATTCGCCTGGGGTGACTTCGGGAAACCATGAAATACCGAAGTTAAGGATGGCCGGACAGGGATTCGAACCCCATGCCCTCCTGAATGCGAGACTAGTGGTATCCCTTTGCGCCACCTTGCTCAGTATTTCAACATAAAATGTAAGGATTCCCCCGGAAAGGATTCTGCAAGACCCGGTGCCAATGATTGCTTAACCCTTTTAGCCACAGATATACGTATAAATTTAGGCTTTGGAACGAACATAATTTTTTATTGCAAAATTACAAATATCTGTCCGACGCTCTGTCACAGAGCAGATAAGAACGCAAAGACAAAATTGCGAGGCTGTTCCTTTGATGCGAAGTTCTGGGAACGGGCATTGTGTCCTGTTGGCTACTGCATGCTTCAGAAGGTTCCCTATTGGCTGTACTGCCGGTTAGTGAGAGNGAACGGGCATTGTGTCCTGTTGGCTACTGCATGCTTCAGAAGGTTCCCTATTGGCTGTACTGCCGGTTAGTGAGAGTTTTCAGTCGTTGAATGGTGAACGGCGTTCCAACATTTTGTTGGCTCGTTCCGCCATTTTGCTAGTGCGTATGGCTGGAGTTCTTGGTATACGTGGCTGTTCACGTCTGCATTATTAAGTGCTGTGTGGTATCATCGCTNAGTGCGTATGGCTGGAGTTCTTGGTATACGTGGCTGTTCACGTCTGCATTATTAAGTGCTGTGTGGTATCATCGCTAGGTCCACCTGTTTTTTCCCCGAAAAGCTACCTCGACTAGTTGTACTCCAGCACACGTTATTTCAGAACCGATATCGTGGTTGGATGATTTTAACTCGCATGCGTCTTAGGTGTCTGCCAGTCAATCACGGGCGTCCAATGTCGTGGTAACTGTTTTCTGATTGGCCCAGTCAAGTACAAAATTTCTTCTCACGCATACACGCAGCCAATAGCCAAATTAAATGTGCAAGCCTTCACGTACGAAGTTTAAATCTAGTCCGTGCATAAATCTTTTCGCGAAAAACAGGTGGTCCTAATCACTGTAAATCCTGTATATATTTGTATTTATTTGTCAAATTAATAACAGCTCCAAATTAATATCTAATTTAATCACATGAGTGGCTTAAGCCAAACTCGCCCCTTGACCGTAAATTATAAATTTCTATATAAAACATAAAAATAAGGCAATGTATAGCACACTAGTTTCGCAGCCTCAGAGCTTCTGTTCCGNATAAATTTCTATATAAAACATAAAAATAAGGCAATGTATAGCACACTAGTTTCGCAGCCTCAGAGCTTCTGTTCCGCGAATACGTATAAGAAAAATTAAAATGTTTTAAATGCACCCCGTTTAAGACGATGAGTGACTATCACCACAACGGTNCGAATACGTATAAGAAAAATTAAAATGTTTTAAATGCACCCCGTTTAAGACGATGAGTGACTATCACCACAACGGTTTACGCATTGCCATGTCTAACGGGGCAGTGGTAGCCATGCGGTTAGCCTGCTCGCCTCCTACGAAGGCAAACGGGGTTCAATCACTGCCGGGTCACTCCCAGATTTTTGCGAGTAGGAATCGTGCCAGACGACCCCGCTAAAATCTCTTCACTCACTCATGTCTAAGACAAAACTCGAAGTAACAACATTCCTGGGTAGGCCTATTCTTCTAGTAAAGGGCTTTGCACGAAACGTGAGAAATTTTCATCAAATTAACATAAGGGTGAAAAAGATGGGCAATGTAAAGCTTGCCGTAAAAACTTACTATCACATTAGAGCTACTGTAAAATATGTAGTTACTAAGTAGTTAGTTCTCACAGTATTTTTGTAAAAGCTCTTTACAATTATTGTAAGTGTCGTTACTACGAGTTTTCGTCTTTATAGATTAATATTTTCTACTTCACAGACAGCGTGTCATGTGAGTGCATAGCGAAAAAAATATTGCTGAACTTAGTGTTTTACATATTCTGAATAAAGGTAAGGTAACTGAATGTGGAGTTATTAATTCACTTTTAGACACTGTGGAGCTAGTTGAACACAATTTCTAGACACGACTTTGGCTTCAACAATAAATAGCGACAGGCCGAAAAAAAAGTGATATGAGAAGCGAACGTAAGTAAAAACAGCAATAAATGATTAGTTAGGTTCTGGATTAGTAGTCAGAAGGGTGCCGAGTTCGATTCTTCGAGTTGCAGTAGGAAACATTTTCTTTTCTGGTTTTAGGAGTGAGCAGAATACAAACGGCAAACGACTGCATGATAATTCTGATTTACATTTGTCGTCAGTTGTGTTTAAAACCAAATGTGCTGAAAAATAACGTTCTACGAATAAAACATCTCTCTTAAAACTAATGAATGTGGAATAGAAGATATGGTAGCTTGCTGCACTGAAATGTGGACCTTACTATCTTCGTTAGACATCAGTTTGACTACATCCTCTTCCGTCAAGTGGTTTATTTAATGCTCGTCGCGTAGGCATATGCTAAAATATGGAGTTCCAGTTATCATAAAAAACCTTATCTTAGAGTACTGCTTTGATTCGTTACGTTTATTTTCTTTTGAACGTATCTTTTTACGACTTTTTCAAGGTGTTCTGATTAACAGCGCCTTGAAACCAACATTATACTAGTGAAGTTAGTACCTTGAGGTACAAACTATTAGAAAGGTCTCATATAAAGGACACGTCTTATCATAAAAACGGACCAGTTTAGAGCTGTGCTCGGCAGTACCACGGAGTACTTAATACAGAGGTGAAATAACAGCTTATTCCGCAGACTCCAACAGCACACGCCAGTCAAATGGCGCCACCAGCCACCATTTCGTCAAACCACTATTCGCCAACCAGCGACTGGTAACTTATTCGCCAGCTAGTAACCCTGCCAATAGGGAACCTTTCGTAGGACGCAGTAGCCAATTAGACACAAAAGCCATTCCCAAAGTATCGCGCATGTAACGTCAAAGAAACCACCACACCATTTCGTGTCTGTGTACTTATCTACTTCGTGGCAGTACTGAAATGATAGGCATTGATCAATAAGTAAGGCCACGTATTTTTCAAGAAAATATTTATGCTCATGCTATACTTCAATATCCTACGTCCGCAAACACAACTTCCTTTGGTTATTGACCGAGTGTCTACGTGAGAAGACATGTTCTTATTTTACGGAGCCAATCCGAATAGAGTACTCCGATACTGAACGTCCATGATTCGCGGGCAGACACTCGAGGCACGCGACATTCAAATCATCCAACCACTAGAGTGAATGTGAACAAACGTGTTTTGGCGTACAACTGGTCTTGAAATATTTTTCGCGAAAAACCACGTGCCCCTATCAATAAGTTTTCAAGTAATGTTACAAAATATTCCACTTTATGGAATTAGTGTATATTTATATTTACAAAATCACGCAGTCAAATCAATTAATTGTGTTTTTAATTGCATTTTCCAAATATTTCCTCCGGCAAATCGAAAGAAATGGGAACCATGAAGAGTAGTAAAAGCGAAAAAAAAAAAAAATTGGAAAAGTGAAAACAGCTAAAATATTTCAGATATAGAAAAAATAGGAAAAATATGGCACAGTAAATTATCTGGCACTACAAGCCAACATTTCGTTAATATTACTTTTTAATAAAAAATATAAATATCGTAAGAAACAAGTTAACCGAAACGTTCGAATAAATTACAATTTAAAGCAATCAAATAAAACCAGAATGTATTTCCAGCTTCCAGTTGGAAACGTTCTCAGTAATTTAGTCACATAAAAATATTCAAGGGAAACATTTCTGAAATAATTTTTATGACGGCATGTTGAAATCTTAAAAGTGATAATTTATCTGTGGCGTCCAACTGGTATGGGACATAAAAGGATAAAATATCAAATAACAGTCCATGGGAAAAAAATTTAAAATATTTTTCGACCTCGAATGGTTACTAGTAAGGGGGAACTCACAGGTTTGAGCATGCTAGGGAGACGTTAGTGGTCTAAGTGACATTTGATTACCCTGCAAACGGGTCTCGGAGAGAGGGATACTAATTGCCGGCAACTNAACGTTAGTGGTCTAAGTGACATTTGATTACCCTGCAAACGGGTCTCGGAGAGAGGGATACTAATTGCCGGCAACTTTTAACCTGGGAAACAGATAATCACCCCTCCTTCACCCTCTGGGTAGTGTGCTGTGGTTGCCTGGCGGGTTCTCCCACCCCTTCTGAGGTGTGCTGAGATTGGCTGTTGCTTGTGGGTGTACTCTTTCGATGGACAAAGCGACCAAGCGACATTTGTGGGACTTTCCATTTTTCGAGGAAGTCTTGGAGGACGAGAGGCGGGGGCGTGGTAAGGGCGGTGTAGGGTCGGACCAGGAGGGTTGAGGAGTTATTCAGTCCTTGGTTCGAGACTCGTAGAGGGTAATTATATGAAATTAGATGTTAATTGCATAATGAGTAATCACGTATTGAATAAGAACACATAGCGAGAATAATTATGTACCAAGAATAATTACATATAGTGAGTAATTACACACGAAGTACATATCCTACCCCAACCACTGTTCAAACGCAACTGAGCTGTGAATCGCTAATATGTTTGTGTTATATGTCCGCCATATTGCTTGGTTTCGATTCCCACCATAGGTAAGTGAAGNTCCGTGAATACGTATAAGAAAAATTAAAATGTTTTAAATGCACCCCGTTTAAGACGATGAGTGACTATCACCACAATGGTTTACGCATTGCCATGTCTAACGGGGCAGTGGTAGCCATGCGGTTAGCCTGCTCGTCTCCTACGAAGGCAAACGGGGTTCAATCACTGCCGGGTCACTCCCAGATTTTTGCGAGTAGGAATCGTGCCAGACGACCCCGCTAAAATCTCTTCACTCACTCATGTCTAAGACAAAACTCGAAGGAACAACATTCCTGGGTAGGCCTATTCTTCTAGTAAAGGGCTTTGCACGAAACGTGAGAAATTTTCATCAAATTAACATAATGGTGAAAAAGATGGGCAATGTAAAGCTTGCCGTAAAAAACTTACTATCACATTAGAGCTACTGTAAAATATATAGTTACCAAGTAGTTAGTTCTCACAGTATTTTTGTAAAAGCTCTTTACAATTATCGTAAGTGTCGTTACTACGAGTTTTCGTCTTTATAGATTAATATTTTCTACTTCGCAGACAGCGTGTCATGTGGGTACATGCCGAAAAAAAAAAAAATTGCTGAATTTAGAGTTTTACGTATTCTGAATAAAGGTAAGGCAATTGAATGTGGAGTTATTAATTCATTTTTAGACACTGTGGAGCTAGTTGAACACAATTTCTGGACACGACTTTGGCTTCAACAATAAATAGCGATAGGTCGAAAAAAAGTGATATGACGAGCGAACGTAAGTAAAAACAGCAATAAATGATTAGTTAGGTTCTGGATTAGTAGTCAGAAGGGTGCCGAGTTCGATTCTTCGAGTTGCAGTAGGAAACATTTTCTTTTCTGGTTTTAGGAGTGAGCAGAATACAAACGGCAAACGACTGCATGATAATTCTGCTTTACCTTTGTCATCAGTTGTGTTTAAAACCAAATGTGCTGAAAAATAACGTTCTGCGAATAAAACATATCTCTTAAAACTAATGAATATGGAATAGAAGATATGATAGCTTGCTGCACTGAAATGTGGACCTTACTATCTTCGTTAGACATCAGTTTGACTTCATCCTCTTCCGTCTAGTGGTTTCTTTAATGCTCGCGTAGGCAGACGCTAAAATATGGAGTTCCAGTTATCATAAAAAACCTTAGCTTAGAGTCCTGCTTTGATTCGTTAAGTTTATTTTCTTTTGAACTTATCTTTTACTACTTTTTCAAGGTGTTCTGATTAACAGCGCCTTAAAACCAACATTATACTAGTGAAGTTAGTACCTTGAGGTACCAACTATTAGAAAGGTCTCATATAAAGGACACGTCTTTTCATAAAAACGGACCAGTTTAGAGCTGTGCTCGGCAGTACCACGGAGTACTTAATACGTAATACAGAGGTGAAATAACAGCTTATTCCGCAGACTCCAACAGCACACGCCAGTCAAATGGCGCCACCAGCCACCATTTTGTCAAACCACTATTCGCCAACCATCGACTGGTAACTTATTCGCCAGCTAGTAACCCTGCCAATAGGGAACCTTTCGTAGGACGCAGTAGCCAATTAGACACAAAAGCCATTCCCAAAGTATCGCGCATGTAACGTCAAAGAAACCACCACACCATTTCGTGTCTGTGTACTTATCTACTTCGTGGCAGTACTGAAATGATAGGCATTGGTCAATAAGTAAGGCCACGTATTTTTCGCGAAAACATTTATGCTCATTCTATACTTGAATATCCTACGTCCGCAACCACAACTTCCTTTGGTTATTGACCGAGTGTCTACGTGAGAAGACATGTTCTTATTTTACGGAGCCAATCCGAATAGAGTACTCCGATACTGAACGTCCATGATTCGCGGGCAGACACTCGAGGCACGCGACATTAAAATCATCCAACCACTAGAGTGAATGTGAACAAACGTGTTTTGGCGTACAACTGGTCTTGAAATATTTTTCGCGAAAAACCACGTGCCCCTATCAATAAGTTTTCAAGTAATGTTACAAAATATTCCACTTTATGGAATTAGTGTATATTTATATTGACAAAATCACGCAGTCAAATCAATTAATTGTGTTTTTAATTGCATTTTCCAAATATTTCCTCCGGCAAATCGAAAGAAATGGGAACCATGAAGAGTAGTGAGAGCGAAAAAAAAAATTGGAAAAGTGAAAACAGCTAAAATATTTCAGATATAAAAAAAATAGGAAAAATATGGCACAGTAAATTATCTGGCACTACAAGCCAACATTTCGTTAATATTACTTTTTAATAAAAAATATAAATATCGTAAGAAACAAGTTAACCGAAACGTTTGAATAAATTACAATTTAAAGCAATCAAATAAAACCAGAATGCATTTCCAGCTTCCAGTTGGAAACGTTCTCAGTAATTTAGTCACATAAAAATATTCAAGGGAAACATTTCTGAAATAATTTTTATGACGGCATGTTGAAATCTTAAAAGTGATAATTTATATGTGGCGTCCAACTGGTATGGGACATAAAAGGATAAAATATCAAATAACAGTCCATGGGAGAAAAATTTAAAATATTTTTCGACCTCGAATGGTTACTAGTAAGGGGGAACTCACAGGTTTGAGCATGCTAGGGAAACGTTAGTGGTCTAAGTGACATTTGATTACCCTGCAAACGGGTCTCGGAGAGAGGGATACTAATTGCCGGCAACTTTTAACCTGGGAAACAGATAATCACCCCTCCTTCACCCTCTGGGTAGTGTGCTGTGGTTGCCTGGCGGGTTCTCCCACCCCTTCTGAGGTGTGCTGAGATTGGCTGTTGCTTGTGGGTGTACTCTTTCGATGGACAAAGCGACCAAGCGACATTTGTGGGACTTTCCATTTTTCGAGGAAGTCTTGGAGGACGAGAGGCTGGGGGCGTGGTAAGGGCGGTGTAGGGTCGGACCAGGAGGGTTGAGGAGTTATTCAGTCCTTGGTTCGAGACTCGTAGAGGGTAATTATATGAAATTAGATGTTAATTGCATAATGAGTAATCACGTATTGAATAAGAACACATAGCGAGAATAATTATGTACCAAGAATAATTACATATAGTGAGTAATTACACACGAAGTACATATCCTACCCCAACCACTGTTCAAACGCAACTGAGCTGTGAATCGCTAATATGTTTGTGTTATATGTCCGCCATATTGCTTGGTTTCGATTCCCACCATAGGTAAGTGAAGCATAATTCTATTTTTACTGGGCTACTACCGGATTAGATTGCTGCCGAGTATAATTTAATAGTAAATACATTTATATAGGACAAGTCCTCGGTTCGAATCCTGTCGAGGGTNCTGTGAATCGCTAATATGTTTGTGTTATATGTCCGCCATATTGCTTGGTTTCGATTCCCACCATAGGTAAGTGAAGAATAATTCTATTTTTACTGGGCTACTACCGGATTCGATTGCTGCCGAGTATAATTTAATAGTAAATACATTTATATAGGACAAGTCCTCGGTTCGAATCCTGTCGAGGGTAAGGAAAATATGAATATAGTTATACTCACCTAAACCTTGCTTCGATTCCCATCAAGGNTAAGGAAAATATGAATATAGTTATACTCACCTAAACCTTGCTTCGATTCCCATCAAGGATAATTGCACCATAAATACATTTATATTGGACCAGTCCTCGTTTCGAACCCCATCGAGGACAAAGAAAACAAATATATTTATACTGACTTAAACCTTGCTTCGATTTCCGTCGAGGGTAATTAGTGCTTAAATATGTTTGTATTGGGCTAGTACTTGTTTCGAATCCAACCAAGGTTAAAACCTAATTAATTACATTTATACTGGGAAAGTAGTTAGTTCGATCCCCATTGAGGGTAATTAAAGCGTAAATACATTTATACTGACATATACCTTGGTTCCAATCCCGGTGAATATAAATACATGTGTACCGATTTAGCCCTTTTTTCGACTCCTGTCAAGGGTAAGTAAATCGCAATAAAGTTATACACACAAAGTAGAAGGAAATTAAAGGATAATTATATAGAGTAATTTCATTTGAGCAACTACTTGTAATTACACATCCAACCTCAACGGGAGCCAATACCACACTGAACCACATCACACAGTTATAACCACAAAAATAAATCGAAGTAATTGCGTATCGAGAGTAGATACATGGAGACATATAGGGAGGAAGTACACAACCAAACAACTCTGAGTCTGGATGCAAACTGAATATAAAACACTAATAACCTTTGTTTAAACTCCCACCATCTTGAATATCAAATAAGAGGGAAATATATTAAAAAGTAATGTAGTCTTTGCCAAACATTACGTTAAAGAGATGTTATTTTAATCCTAATTGTAAATAATATCTTTAATCTAAGTATATCGTTTAAATAACACTCCCACAACCACACTGATATGGTGTCGGAATACTTTAACCAAGAATAAATCCCGAGGAGCTCATAAGTGCCTAGCGAATATCCCCTGCCATCGGGCGAGTATGTTGACATTTTTCCCACTAGGCGCGCCGTGCAGCACAGAGACTCAGTCGACCAGCAGACGTAAGCGAACGAACGACGAGTCGCTCCGTGAAGAATTATTATAAATGGNAGCACAGAGACTCAGTCGACCAGCAGACGTAAGCGAACGAACGACGAGTCGCTCCGTGAAGAATTATTATAAATGGTAGGAAGGACGAGGAGCGATCGTAGTTCCATCGAATACCAACAGGCGCGCGGAGATCGTGGTGGGGATACGACACTCCTTCCACAAGGGTCGAAGGTAACGCATCGAGACCCTCTCTTAGAAGCGTAGATGAGACAGGGGCGAGGGAGGCAGTCGCAGCGCTTGAGGGTCCCTCCGGCACCCATCTCCGCATCTGGCACACATCGCCTACCGCTTGCAAGCTGGCGAGCATGGGAAGGGAATATACACCGCGGAGAAGGGTACACGAAACTTTCAGTGAAACCAGACACGCTCCTACATTATACATTAATGTGGAATCCGTCCCCGAAACTTAAATCAATAATTGCAATGTTAATTTAAAATGTGTGTGTATGTGGGTGCAGGTGTGTGCACCAATGATCAGTAGTATCGCATTGAGTACCCCTTCTTTGGATAGGACCATCACGGTTGAAGTTTCTCAAACGATAACACAATGCTACAAGTAAAATTCCTTACACATGCCTAATTGGAGTATGTCAGTAAAAGTATAAAAAAACCTTTTCAAAAATAATGTTTCTACGTTGTCACATATTAACATTAAAATAAATTGAAATCCTTGAATTACTCCAAATGAAATAATCGCTTCACTCAGAACAATAGCACATACATAATGAGGTTTTCCGATATGGTTGTGTTAGGAAGTTACGAAAACCAAATACTGATAACATGCGAAGCATCGTTCTATGTTAAAAGTAAATATGTTTGTTACCATACTCGTTTTTTTTTATAAAGCAAGCAGGGATTCAATTCAGAAAACAAATTCTGTAACAGAAAAATCTTTGTTAAGGGACACTCTTCNTGAATTACTCCAAATGAAATAATCGCTTCACTCAGAACAATAGCACATACATAATGAGGTTTTCCGATATGGTTGTGTTAGGAAGTTACGAAAACCAAATACTGATAACATGCGAAGCATCGTTCTATGTTAAAAGTAAATATGTTTGTTACCATACTCGTTTTTTTTTTATAAAGCAAGCAGGGATTCAATTCAGAAAACAAATTCTGTAACAGAAAAATCTTTGTTAAGGGACACTCTTCTTAAGTGCATAGAGATATAAACACTTGTGTCTGCATGGCGACATCCTACAACACAAATATTCCGCAAGTCGTGTGCATATTCTGCTACGTACACTAATACTTGTTAATCTGCCATTGCTTAAATTGCTTTCTATCCCCAAGTTCAGGAGTGACCACACCTCCAACCCCTCGCTGACAACAGTTCTCTCCATTCCACAACACCATATCCTCACAAGCAGTCATAGCAAAAAACCCTCCGGGCGGACTGTGACCGCATATCCATTCGGCAAAGCCAGAAAGCCATTGTGTAACCAATTCAATAAAAACTAGCAACACGCTAATCAAAAAATATAAAAATTCCTTTATATATCTTATCACAATTCAAACCAAACCAAACAATTCCTTATGCCAAGTAAAAAACAATAATACCATCACAATCATATTTATTACATCCTTAAAACATCAAGCAATATATAAGAATACAGAAGTACAAAATCGCATATAAACTACCCACAAGTATGTGCGGAACTCGTGCGAAAACAAACACTCCTGCGATAAACTGCATTTACACTTTACCATATGCTTCACTAATGTAAACTTTCTTGTAAACCAATGATCACACAACATACACCGATGCACATCACACTCAGGGTTCTTCAAACAATTTCTTCACATGTGACGATGCATATTACATCGTAAAGTAAATAACTTCCGACAAAACGACAGCGATGTCCAGAAGCTGGCGTGATTTCCACTGCAACACCTTGTTCGCATGTCAACGAATGTTTTTCAAACTGAATATGGTCAGTAAACACACACTGACACTTACCGCAACAATTTTTATTTTTTACAGTTTTTTTCCCAAAGAAGTATTTTTTTATTTCTTCTCAAATTGAGAATTAAAATAAATTTCTTCTCGCAGTATACACACTGGTGATGAGGTATTGTATTATCTTCCAAAGTCGCTGGCGGCGACGAATTTGGAGACGTATTCAAATTAGTAGTTGCTGTTAACGAAAAATTGCAGATAGCTACATGTTTCCTTAGTGCATTGTCATTCTTAAACAAACGAAGACACAGTGTACAATGATGTAGATTAAATTTAGGACTCTTGGAACATACCCTCATTTCATGTTGCCGCACATAACGAAATGTGGTAAATGCTTGGCCACAGAAACCGCATACAGGCTTTATTCCCATTCGAGCACTACCTCTACATGCTGCTGAATGCTTTACTAATGTGAAATTTCTCGCAAAGGAACAACCACACTTTGCGAAGCGATATCTAATACACTCAGGGTTATTTACACAACTACTCCTTTCATAACAACGCATGCCACGACTATACTTAAATATTTTATAACAATAATGACACTGGAATGGAGGTTATGGTCTACCCGTTGCAGGAGTAAAGCCGCAGCATCTAACACCATGCAGATATGGTTCACACTAGTATCAAACAAACACTGACATTTCAAACAACTATGTAGATGGCGAGTAGGTTTACTGCTACAATACCGTTCATGATGACGTAACTTTCTCACATCGAGATACTCCGTAACACAATAACACTTTTGTTTGAAATACAATGTTTGCTGTGAAGTTTCTTCTGAAGGACGCATATCCGACATAATTAGCTCTGACACAATAGACTGAGATGGTGAATTTACTACCTCACTGTTAACGTTTCGCATAGGAAACACAAGTAGGCTTTATACTTTTCACGCAAAAAAAAAAAAAACAACTTAACAATTACTAATACCATCATAACATTTAAGCACCCACAAACAGAATTAAGTAAATAGCCATACACATCGAAATTTTATACTTTTTTTAAAGTCATTAACATATGGCAACCAAATTACATATAAAAGATAATCCCCTGGGAAATTACAGTATTTTTGTATGATGTATCATGTAAGGTGAAAAAAAAAATTATTGTGCAAAAGTTATAAAAAAAAAAGTTTACAAGAAATAAAGAATGTTTATGTCTTACTCGCCTACCATGCGAGCTGGTACAGTGGCAAATACTGTATTTGAACTCGCATTCGGGAGGACGTGGGTTCGAATTCCAAAGAAAACATTCAGATTTCTTTTTTTCCCAGTGGTTTACCGAAATCACTCTAAGCGAATGCTGGGATGGTTCCGTACTACAGACCACACCCGATTCCTTCCCCGTTTCTGTCTCTCTGCACAACTTGCTAAGTCTAATGTTCTCGCTATCGAGACCCTGCGATATACCTACGTTACTCATATATGTATATACAACTAAAGAAGAGTTAAAACAAACGGTAAATGCATGTTGCTTCACCCAATCATACACACATATCACTATCAGAGAGAGAGAGAGAGAGATAGATAGAGAGAGAGAGAGAGAGAGAGACACAGACACACACACACACCACATTGTCGTGACAGGGAATAAACCACTACTTATAAAAATGGTAATAATGATAAGCTTCAACCATCAAATAACGAAAAAAAAAACAGAAAATAATGTGAGCAATCTCCAAAAAGAACTCACTCTTTACATACAAAGTACGATATGTAAAATATCTCCACTATTACATATTCTTTCCATCGTAAATTTATGTAACCAGAACCCAATTTGTAGAGGGATATGATAAGATTGTTCAACTCACAACATATACTTATTTGCTTAAACAAACCTACATCAAAGTGCGAACTCGCAAACACTTCCCCATAAATTTTGTAAAATGAGAATCGCAAACACCTATATAGCTACATATCCATGCGAATACCGGAATTAAAAGGAATATCCTTCTAACTCACTAACTAACGTAAATTAACTAATAAGGCTCCTAAACCAAAACACCATACATAGTCCCCCCCCCTCAAATGATTAGAATATGTCAACTATAACGTAGAAGTAATAATACTTATTTCACATTCTTAGTATTTTATCTATTATTTACATTATCTTTCCACTTTCATATGGCAGATGAGAAACGAAATGCTCCTATCTATTCTACCAATAAAATTTTAATAAAAAATACAGCATCCCAGTTGAGAGTGTGTATATTTACTACTCAACCAAGAGAAATAATATAAAAGTTAAGACCAACAACATAAACNAATCCCAGTTGAGAGTGTGTATATTTACTACTCAACCAAGAGAAATAATATAAAAGTTAAGACCAACAACATAAACAAAGGTAAGTTGAAAACTTTTTAAGCAACTACTTCTCGAATAACCTCATCGTCGACTAGATGTTAAGTCCTACACTCCCAAGCAAAAAATAGGCGGATCCCTTAAAATGTTGAAACGTTGCTCCCAATGTGATCCGTCCTGCTCAGAAGAATAAGTGTACGCAATCACTGAAAGCTATGTGGAAANTTGAAACGTTGCTCCCAATGTGATCCGTCCTGCTCAGAAGAATAAGTGTACGCAATCACTGAAAGCTATGTGGAAAAAGTGTTACTAAAATCTTTACTGCACGACTACATAAAGCTTAACATTACATGTTCAGCAGTGCATACAAGACTTACCACTGCGATAACTGCAACAAGGTGTTTACCCGCAATGATAACTTGAAGAGACAAAACACGAAACGTAAATACAATGTTTGTTGTTCGTCAGAAAATGAGTGCGCGTAGTGTGTCAATCAGGTAGACTGAGCACGCACGCGCATATATTAAAACCCTTTATATATCAGCAGCTTACAATGAAATATATCTAAAAAAAAAAAATAGCCATACTCCATGTTTGTTCATCGAAAATACTTGAAACAGAGGGTTGTGTAAATATAACGTCAAACAAACTATCTGTAATTGTTATGGCGTGAACTGATGTGCAGTTTGTGTACAAACTGACAAATAGTAGGGCCCAAATGCNAATTTTGCCTTTTTTTTTTTTTTTTGGTGACGCAGAAGAAAAAATTAAACATTCGCAGTCTCATTGTCAACGACTTACAGAACCTGCACAACAGATGGCGAACGCGAAGGATCACAAGGGGGCTGTCGAAAAAAATTCGCTGGTTGCAGGTTGGCGTGTCGCTGCTTAATTCAGAGAGCAGCCAATTTACAGTTATTCCCAGACTTTTAGTTTAGTTACGATGCCAATTAGCCACTTAAAAAATACCACCACTTATAGGCTGTTCAAGGTAAAAACTGAGAACTTTTGAAAGTCCTACTTAAGGTCTACTTGCATGCACAGTATCCATCCTTCCGCCATATGTAAAATTAATATTTCCATGGGCCTCGTTACTTTATTCGTGCGCCGGTCAAGTAAATGTAGAATTATTACAAAAGTTAATATTTTACAAATTTACTATTTCTTACAATTATATGCATGCCCAAGAAATCATTTCAGTATTCACAGATGTTTACCCAGCACTTCAAATTTATCGTTAAGACATGGAACTGCTTTCCCTCCATCGTTACCAACTTTACAGGACGCATGCCAGTCAGTGCACCCGTTAATATACATGCAGGTAGAGACAGTTACATTTTTGAAAAGTGGCAATCAAAAGTGCTTAAATAACCGTGAACAACCTGTACAATCCATTCACGGTTACTTCACACTTTTTCTTAAGCCCTGCTAAAGTATTACTTCCAGGATATTTCTCCGCCTCGTGCTAACTAAGCGTAACTAAGTCTAGAAAATTACACCAGAGGACAATGCACCGAATTCATGCGCATTATGTTGTAATATTATCTTGCATGGTAACTATTTATTACAAAGCGCTACCAACACAAATGTTTTCTCGCTGCTTTTATTCATAAATATTATAAATTGAATATTATAATTTACAAGTAAACTTTATAGGTAAACTTTAATTTGACTAAAAATACTATACTTTTATGTTAACAGAAGTATATAACGCTTGTGATACGTGGCATATTTAGGAAATAACGAAACACATCATACATGGGGTAATTTTTCAGAGGTTTGATTCATAACGTGTGAAGAAACCGCGAATAGACTATAATGGAATAACACCATGATGGGTGTGCGCATATGTCAAAACTGTGCGACAAAGCTAGCACAATACACGTGCCGCGAAAACCTACAGCGCTAAATCCAGCCAAGGTAGACCAGATATTTTTTTTTTTCAAATCCTGTTTACGGCCGGAATTTCAATGACGTCACTTAGCTCTCTCTCTGACGCACGGGAGAACATTTTTACAACCTCTTTTCAGGTCCCAGTTTTTTTACATGACCTTCTTTACTCGGTTTAAGGCATTGAGACAAGATAGAAGGCATGTGACTCCACGTCTTCGTATTTCATCCCATATCTGATGTTTTAATGAAAGGCTAACTGTTTTAACCTCCACGATTAATTTATTTCAATTATATATGTAGTAATTTACACTGTCAACACTCCATCTGGTGTCACTTGTAATTTTTATTTCTGTTGGGCTGTGTTCACAAGGCATAAAAGCATTTAACACTAAAAATGATACACATTAATAATATCACATAAAATAAAATTTAATTATGTTTGAACTCGGTGATTAATTTACCATTTCCTTACCCGTTAATTATCTCCAAAACTTGGTTTACTACTCATGGCTACTACTGTGTGACTAGTAACTATGTGAGTATGGGATGTATACAGTCAGTTCACCAGCTCTTTGTCCCTGCTCGCCATATAGGCTGTTATCATGCCGTGCAGGGATAAAGAGCCGGTGAGCGAGCTCTACAATAAATTAAGTAGGTTCGAAAAAAATGTAAGCACGCGTTATAAAATCCCGTGATGAAAACTAACCTGCACGTGATATTGTGAATGTTACGTTCTAAAGAGTTGTGAGGTAATAAGTATTTTCATTTTAAAGCTGGGTGATATAATTGTGAATAGATGCGGAGTTTGAAAAAAAAAAAAAAAAAAAAAAACTGCACCTTGAAGAAAAGCATTTTTACACTAGTTAAGAACGCATAAGTTGAAATATATTATATATATTTACTGGACTTTAGGTGACAAAAAATAGCCAATTATACACCGAAGAACCAAAAAAACTGGTACACCTGCCTAATATCGTGTAGCCACCTCCCCCCGAGCACGCAGAAGTGCCGCAAGACGACGTGGCATGGACTCGACTAATGTCTGAAGGTATGCAGGACGCATTTCACACCATGAACCCTGCAGGGCAGTCCACAAATCCAATCTGCGACAATTTGAGAAAGGGTTGCACATCTGTCACGTTTAATGATTCTCGTCAGTCGTCGTTTGTCGCGTTCTTTCACGATCTTTTTCCGGCCGCAGCGATGTCGAAGATGTGATGTTTTACCGGATTCCCGATATTCACGGTACACTCGTGAAATGATCGTACGCGAAAATCCAAATGTTATCGCTACCTCGGAGATGCTATGTCCCATCTCTCGTGCGCCGACTATGACACCACGTTTAAACTCACTTAAATCTTGATAACCTGTCATTGTAGCAGCAGTAACCGATCTAGCTGCCGACAGCATCGCGTTACTCTGATTGGTTCCATACATCTGTTATTTGCATACGCACGCCTATACCAGTTTTTTTGGCTCTTCAGTGTATACTGTGTGCCTTTCAGCAATGACGGTATTTGGTGTACTGGTGAGGATATAATTTTCTTGCAAGAAAATATGTCGACCTTCGGTCAAATCCAACAGGTGTATCTATTAGGGAAATGTTGGAGTAGAATGGACCGTGTTCCAATATACGATCGCAGTAATAACTGCGTGGCTTACAATAAGAGGGTAGCGCATTGATCGAAGGAACTTCTGGTACGTAATTTTATGCTTTGGTTAATTATTCATTGGCGAATTGTTATTGAATTCTCCTCCGGAAGCAATCAGGCACAACGTGATAGAATTTCGGCGATATTTGATTACTGGACTGAAAAGGCTTAAGTGTTGTGTAACTATTAAGGGTAGTTAAAGCCACATCTTTATACTAGTACGATTTTGTATGTATGGGCAATACATTTGAAAAGGAATGCATGTGATCTTCTCTCCGAACATAATTAGTAGCAAGAAAATAAGCGCATTAACAGGCAAGATTGTAACGTTTCAGAATTGTTGCCAGGACAGGAGTTCTAAAACAACATTAACTAACCATACCGTTAGTCCTTGAAAAATGACTGAAATTTCTTGTGCTAAAATAAATTCGAGTCCCCTCCACAAAACGGGTTACTTTTCAAAGCCTTAACTGGGTGAAGGGAATTGCAAATAAGAGCTGATAACTTTGCATTTCACTCCGTTCCGCGTGTTCACGTACGGCAATTTGCATGCGCGACCGTCTTAGATTACACGCAGGCACGAACAAGTCACGAGTCCACCAAAGCAGAAAGTAGTTCACGTATTCGCTTTCATTTACTGTCGGATGTCTGTTACCCGGACGGTAACTTGAGTGATCCGTAAAAGTGTAGACATGTATTGCCTTCCACCGCTTTCTAATGCGAATTTCGGATATCGCATCTCATGCACGCTGGCAGCTCATATTTTCTTTCACGCAATTGTAAATTGGTGAATACGAACCAGGAACTTGGAAAAATTAATATAACTGACATAACACCAACTTCATAGTACGGCACAGACATTATAACTCAGTTGAATTATAACTTGGTTACAGGTTTGTGAGAACTGCGACTATTATTAATGACTATGGAATTGTTTAGTTGCACATAATTTCCGAAAAAGAGAGCATAATTTGAACTACTTTGAATCTTTCAATGTGGTTAAATTTATTGAAAATTATTTTAATGCTAATAACTAACGTATACAGCAATAGTTGATAGTCAGTAGTTTTCGATTTAAACATTTCTGTTTGCGAAAAATTAGGGATATAAACCATAAAATTAGTATACATGTAAACAGTAATTTGTCTTAAAATGAACAAAATAATGTTATCTTCAAAAATTTTATATTGAAATGTATAAATTGTGAAGAAAAAACACATGTTTATACAAAAAGTTTTATAAAGATTTTTTTTTAATGTTGAAATTCGGCTAAAATTAAGAAGTGGGTTTCGTTTTGATTTTGTTTTCATAGAGTTATTTGTAATAAAATATTACAAACTTTTAAACAATTAATTCTGCATATGTACAAATTTGGTGTTTTCTACATGTTACTATTCGAAAAAAAAAATTAATTCGAAAACTATACATTGTATTAGCTATCTCTGTATGTGATGGTTTTGTAATTCCAAAATAAGCAACAAAACAAATTCTACCTATACATATATATAAAAGTTCAAATTTAGTTCATGATTATTTATGTTTTCAAAATTCACACATCGGGGTATTTTTCAAAGGCTCTTGACTAAAGGGCCTTGACTGGTAAACAAATTAAATGCCTCAAGATCTCATTGCGAAGGCATTGTAAAAAAGCACCAACAAGATTGGCGTACGTTCTGTTCTTCAGAATTTTCAGCCACGAATATAGGGTTTTAATACCACAATCTATCCAGAAAAGTTACAGCATTGTCGCTATAGTTTAAGAAAATGTTTTACACAAGACTAAATGTCGTAAACATAGTGCTACTTACAGAGACTTTCGCTGATTTCGACACTTTTCAAAGACCACATTTAAGTTTCAATAGCCGGGCTTATGAATCGGCAACAAATTATCGACTGTCGTTTCAGTACCGAAGAAAGATTTACATTGAAATATTACACAGTTTTTTTTAAATTATAAAAGGCATGACTGCTAACAGTGAGAACCATATGACAACTAGAAGGGTTTCTTAACCTCTAAGCAGCTAGAGTCCAGCTACGAGGCCAACGCCGAGCCAGACGGTGAAGTGACAAAACTTTCGACTCGCATTTGGAAGCGCCTGGGATCGATTCCCGATCCGGAAATCCTGATTTCGGTTTCCCGTGGTTTCCAGAAATAGGTCCAGGCGGATGCTGGGATGGTTCCTCGCTACACCGTTCCTGCTTCTCTGAGCGACTTGCTCCGTCTCCAGAGACCTCGCTCTCGACGAGACTTTAAAGAGGATTGTGCACTTAAGTATTTTCTGTGGCCGTTGTTTGCGCCTATTCTCGTATCACAGTAAATACGTGTTCTGGGAATACAATTTTTAGCAATAAAAGGTTAAAACAAATAATATACTATAGCATAGTCTTGATCTATATGTGTGTGTATATATATACAAATGTTGTGTCCATTTATTCGGACGCGTACAACTCCCAAAAAAAAAAAAATCGACCCATTTTCATTCTGTTTTTTTTTATAAACCTCCCTTTCGTTCCCACGAGTGTTTGTACACCTTTCTTTTTTATTTGTATTACCTGCAAAGGTACTAAAATCTGCAAAAAGTTAATTTTTACCATGCCTTCGCTTCAGGAAAACAGCTGTTAAACAGCTGCCTGTTTAAACATTTTCAGTTTGTTGTTCTCAGTGTTTTTTTTTTTTCGATTGTTTAAAGATTTTTAAAATGCATATACTTCTTTCAATTAATTTCACAGAAATGAATAGAACCAAAATGTTTTATGCCACAGCAACGCGTGGCCGGGTAAGCTAGTTTTATNTATGTTGTGTCCGTTTGTTCGGACGCGTATAACTCCCGAAAAAATCAACCTGTTTTCATTCTGTTTTTTATAAACTTTCCTTTCGTTCCCACGAGTGTTTGTACACCTTTCTTTTTAATCTGTATTACCTGCAAAGGTACTTAAATCTGCAAAAAGCTCATTTTTACCATGCCTTAGCGTCAGGAAAACAGCTGTTAAACAGCTGTCTGTTTAAACATTTTCAGTTTGTTGTTCTCAGTGTTTTTTTTTTCGATTGTTTAAAGATTTTGAAAATGCATATACTTCTTTCAATTAATTTCACAGAAATGAATAGAACCAAAATATTTTATGCCACAGCAACGCGTGGCCGGGTAAGCTAGTTTTATTATATTATGTGCAGTCAAAGAGAAAAATAATTGTGACATGGTAAAAAAAAATTCCTTTTTTAGAGCCCGCCGGCGCAGTTTTTTTTTTCAGAGGCAGGATAAAAGTACAACCGTACGTCTGTAGTTAAATCTGTGGACTTTCGTCGCGTTTAATGAAGTCGCACTGTTGCAGTTAAACAAGGTCATTTCATTCGTCACAAAAACAAAATTTAAGGGTTCATCCGCAATAGCTCTTTTTTATAAAAATTCATTCACTTACTTAGCGAGAAAATCACGGAATGACATGCCGCCAGAAAAAACATTCTACCGTAAGAGATTCAAGTCCACTGTAAGGCTATATATAGGGCCGCCTGTTTTTCGCGAAAATATTCCCCGACTAGTTGTACTCCAAAACGCGCTAGTCCAAGTGACAATATCTAGTGAGGCCCAGGAATACAAGTTTCCTGAGCTGCACTTTGAGACAGTTCCCAAAAGGCGAGGTTGAGGATGTGGTTTCAGATCGTGGCTATCCCTGGAAGAATCTAACCAACTAGGAAATGCGATGAAACAGGAAATAGCAGGAGCAAGGTGTAGAAAATAAAGAGTGCTGGAAGAGATAACTCAACCAAGTCAGATTCACACCTGTTTTTAATTGATTGCTCAATCCAACGCGCATAGACCAACACGCACCTTGGCTGAGGCCTGAAGGGTCGATCCTAGGTTGCCAACTGGTTGTTTGCCTAGTCTCGGAAGACGCGGTTGGATTACTTTAACTCGCACGCGTCTTAGGTGTCCGCCCGCGAATCACAGACGTACAGTGTCGGAGTAACCTAATTATGATTGGCCAGTCAAGTAAGAAAACGTCTTCTCGCAGAGACACGCTGCCAATAAGCACAAGAATACTGCTGGCTCGCCCGTAGGGTATTGAAGTCTAGCATGCGCGGAAATCTTTTCGCGTAAAACACGTGGCCCTAAGCTGTAGACTAACATTCTTCGCAAGTTTGTAAGTTGCACTAAAATACATTTAAAATCAAATTGTGAAATAGTTAGGCAATTTTAGAAATACTTATGCCATAGTCGTAGATAAAGTAACATTAGTTTAAATTAGCTCAAGAATTTTATGTTATATTTTTCCCAATGCTGTTTTTATTTTGCGGAGTATTTTACCCATATTTAAAACATGCTTAGATTAATAACATTAGTTTATATTTGCATATTTGAAAATTTAATATTATGTTGTTTTTTTTCTCATTGCCTGTGGTGTATATTTTTACCAGTATTTGTTGAAAACCGGTCATGTCTAAACTGTACGTGNGTTTTTTTTCTCATTGCCTGTGGTGTATATTTTTACCAGTATTTGTTGAAAACCGGTCATGTCTAAACTGTACGTGGGTAAATAAATCAGTTAATTTGTGGACAGAACGAATCTAAATGTCACAGCACAGCGCAACATCTCCCGCGTAGGTGCGATGGGGCGCTGGGCGCTCGCGTTTAAGGCCCCCGTCTACCTGGAACTTTTTCCCACGTTTAGGCCGAGAAGCGCGGAAGCGATAAGGGCGACACTGCCACGCGCATCAAGTACGCCATCGCCGCTAAGTGCAAGGCTCTGAACTGGCGTGCAGTGTTCTCGTCGTGCTGCGTGTACCTATGGGACTTTCAGCGGTGACCATATTATTTTATTAGTGGGAAGTCTTTAGGAAGGTTCAGTGCAGGCCCCTATAGTAGTTTTGTATGTATCTGATGTGTGCATTTCGAGCTACAGCGCCTTGGAAAGGCCGTTTTTAGCGGTTTTGGAGTACTCTGAATTGATGTTTCTAACGTACGTGATATTTTGAAAGTACTTAACAGCTCTCGTCTGAAGTATGTGTTCTTTTCGTAGATCAACACGTTGGACGCACGCTTAATAGTTTCGTTGAAAAACGTGTATTTGGAACACTCTGCAACGCAGTTCAAGCGCCAGGTATACGGGCGCCTTAAGGCCACCACCTACCGGGCGCTTGAACCGCGTTGCAGTGTGTTTGAAATACTCGTTTTTATACGAAACTATTAAGCGTGCGTCCAAATAACACACACTTCAGTCGAGGGCTGTTGAGTACTTTCAAAACCTCACACACATTGTGAACACCATTACGGAGTACTCCAAAATGGCTAGAAAAAGGCATTTTTAAAGGGCTGCATCTCGAAACATACGCATCAGATACATACAAAACTACGCAAGGGCCCTGCACCGACCCTTCCAGCAGACTTTCCACCAATAAAATGATAGGATGACCGCTAAAAGTCGTATAGGTACTCGCAGAGCGACGAGAACACTACACGCCAGTTCAGAGGTTTGCGCTTAGCGGCGATGGCACACTTTATGCGGGTGGCAGTGTCGCCCTTATCACCCCCGCGCTTCTAGACCTCAAACGCGATATAATCTCCAGGTAGGCGGGAGCCTCAAGGTGGCCGCCGAACGGTGTGCAGAGCTCCAGCTGAAAACGTTTTATTAAAAAATCGTCCAACGTGTCTGAGTGAGGTCTGCTTACGGATAGCATTTAAGAAACGTTACGCGTCTGTATACGTTTCTCAGTTCCGTCATTTCTCTCTAAAGCATGTTTCTGTGATAGCGAAAATGGCTCAAACGGGTGTTTTCACGGTAATTTTTATGTACGAAAATTCCGGTACGAAACATTAAAAAAGGGATAGTAACGTGCATTAAACCTTCATTTTTATTATTACGTCATAAAATGGCAGGGTCTCCACTGAAAGTCTCATATAGGCGCNAACGTGCATTAAACCTTCATTTTTATTATTACGTCATAAAATGGCAGGGTCTCCACTGAAAGTCTCATATAGGCGCGTTGACTTCGGCAAGACTGCACGCCAGTTCAGTGAATTGCGCGTGGAGGCGATGAGAGAGTTGATGCGCATGTCTCGATCGCCCCTAGTGCTAACCACGTTTTTAGACCTCAGAAGTACAAAATTTCTTCAACCAGGCAAGCCACCTTAAGCCCTAACTACAATCCAAGGTCAGCACTCACCTGCATGTTCTCCTGGATGGTTCGCTGCCTTTCGCGGTCCTCCTACAACTCGCTGCTGCCTTGCCGCTAAGGTCACTCGACGTCGACTGGAAGACTCTCTCCCACACCAGGTCGTCTTCAAGAGCGCCTTCGGACTTTCACTGTCGCCGATACTGGGCCACACTCTCCTCCGGTTCTCCCCTGCTAGTCAACAGCGTGTGACGTCCCTCTCCAACCCCCCAAGATTTATATAACCTCGATAAAACCTCGTTCGATATCGAGATGGCGCCAGCGACAAGTCCGTTCCACCTGACTCGGCATAACATAACAGTCATTCAGATCTTCCCAGGAAATGCGCAGTCTCCTGGTGACGTGTTTACTACAACACATCCTACCTAATTATGTTAAAAAAAACGTTCAGTGACGTCCTGGCGGCTTATCTGTTAGCTGTAACATTAAATACAACTTTCTGCTTCTATTTAACCTTGGGCGTGAAATACAACTTTACTTTCGGAGAAAGTCGTATTTCAGCACACAAAATTCTATATTTTCAATGGCCAACCAAATATACAAAGCTGGTTCAACAAAAATGTTAATTTTTAAAAGCAGAATTCTTTGGCCGAAAATTAATTTTGTTACTCTTTAGATTTTTTGTCAGCCTACAAAATATTAGGTTAAAATAGCAACGTATTTGTTTGGCAGTGCAGGAACAAGATATTTTGTTGGCGAAAAGAAATTTTTTTCTTCATTGTAATAAAACCTGTTCTTCAATGTAAATACTTTCTAGGTTCCCTGATTGAATATTTTAAAAATTTCGACATGGCCTGTTACCTTTTTAGTTATCTTCACATTGAAGCAAAAAACACATAGTTTCACTTGTTACGAGGTGGCATGTATACAATTTCAGCCTTCGTGTCCTATAGCTGGGACGTTGCACAGGAAGCTTTAATGTTCTTCATTAAAAANTTAAAAAAAAAAAAAAAAAAAAAAAAAAAAAAAAAAAAAAAAAAAAAAAAACACACACACACATCACAAAGACTGTTCACGGTTAATTGAGCACTTTTGAAATCAACCTTTGAAAATGCCACAGCCCCTACCTGCATGCATTTTAACTGGCACACTTACTGGGATGCACCGAGTAAAGTTGGTTACGACGGAGAGAAAGTAGTTCCATGTTTTAACGTTGAATTAAATGTGTTAGGTAAACATTTTTGGATTCTGAAGAATTTTTTTTTTTTAACACCTAGGAGTAGTAGGATAATGTAGGTATGGGGGTAACAGCTGGGGGCTGCGGATCTGCGAAACGGCCACCATCTTAGATTTCCGCCATTTTGTGATGTTCATAACATTGAGCTGTTGGCCATCTTGTTTCCAGTCACCATCTTTTTTCCGCCCGCTATTTTGTTTTTCTCCCACCATATTGTTTTTTCCCCTTTTTTCTCTCAAAATTAAATATTTTCCCTTTAAAATGTAATGCTTTTCTCCTAGAATTTTTCGTTTTTCCCTCGAAAGGTCTAAAATTGATCCTCTATGGTAGAACGAGTAATTTCTCACGAACTAATTTCTCGCTTTCCCGCCACTACAGCTGCATGTCCGCCATATTGACAGCTCCTAAAATACATCCCTATGGAGCTGTTACATTAATATCCTTATTTAGTTGGAATTAGTAGTGCTCATCAATTTGCCTCAGTGACCGCATTCTAGCCACGAGGAGTCAGGAGTCATCCTGAATTCGACGAGTTATAAAATTTAAATTTTCAATTAAATATATAAATAATATTTTTATTTAACTTCTAAAATTATTTCAAGCAACATTTATACGGATTCGTATTTTCAAGGAAAATCAGATTATGATGTCACAACCATCAATTTGGTAAAGCATAATTTTTTAAAATAAAAGCTAGGTATTTCACTTAAGTGTTATATATTTTCAGACCTGTGTTTTAAAGTCGAATGCTAAAGTAACATTATGAACTTTGATTATTCGCACTTTTTCGATGCCATATTGAATTTAGTAAGTATATAAACAATTTTATTTTTTATTTTTTGAATTAATTATGTAACCAGTCCGAGCCTCAAGTACAACGCAGTGGTTACCTTACCACAGGACATATTTTAAGTGCGTTATGTCTATATCTGACCCCCACGAACTTATAAGCCTAGTTAGCCATTATTACATAACTGTTGAAGTTATAGTTACCAAATTCGGACTGTAGGTAATACTCCTAGCCCTAATAAAAGTGATATGGCTCATTATGTCTTAAGCCCTCTTATAACTACAGACATAATTTTCGAAGGGTTGAAGCTATAGCCATCAAATTCATATCATAGATATGCCCCCGATATCGATGAAGATTGTAGGGTCAATTATGCCTTAACCCATCTCATAAGCATAGTTGGATATAATTTCTGAACTGTTTAAGATACAACCACCAAATTAATATCATAGACATCACCTTCGATGATGTACAAGGTATGTCTTGAGCCCTCTTATAAGCATATTTGGCTACCATTTGCTATTCGCCAAAGCTACGGCCACCAAATTCATACCGCAGACATCACTCCCGACATCGAACAGCGCAGCGAGATCATTTATGCCTTAAGCCTTCCTATAAGCATAGAGGTCTGCCATCTCCTACCTTCTAAAGCAACAGCTGCGAAATTCATATCACAGACATCACTTCCGACTGAAGTCAAGAAGATAAGGACAAGTAGGCATTGAGTCCTGTTATAAATATAGTTGGTTGGCATTTCCGAACCTTTGAAGTTCGGGAACATGTCACAACATGTACAGATAATAAAGGTAGCTACACATAAAAGTGCATCGCAAAGTAACCGATGCATGCAGGAACGTAGGGCCTGAAATAGCACGCATACGCGACAGCCTGCATGCACTCGATAATCGCCCACCACCACCCTCATCCTCTACTACCACAGATGTCTACAAACACAGATCCCCTCAGCGACAGCTGGCCTTCCTTCACCCACCGACCACCAGGTTGTACACTGAAGAGCCAAAAAAACTGGTATAGGCGTGCGTATGCAAATAACAGAGGTATGGAACCAATCAGAATAACGCGATGCTGTCGGCAGCTAGATCGGTTACTGCTGCTACAATGACAGATTATCAAGATTTAAGTGAGTTTGAACGTGATGTTATAGTTGGCACATGAGAGATGGGGCATAGTATCTCCGAGGTAGCGATAACATTTAGATGTTCACGTACGACCATTTCACGAGCGTACTGTGAATATCGGGAATCCGGTAAAACATCACATCTTCGATATCGCTGCGGCAGGAAAAATATCGCGAACGAACGGGACAAACGACGACTGACGAGAATCATTAAACGTGACAGATGTGCAACCCTTTCTCAAATTGGCGC
>NQII01000918.1:574563-630926 GCA_002778355.1 Clitarchus hookeri | reverse complement strand
TATTTTAAGTTATACAGCTTTACTTTTAAGTTACCTATTGAACTTGTTTTATTACGGTTTTATACCATTATTAATTATCAATAAATGCACTAACAAACACTGTTACTATCCTAATTGTCACAAAAAATACACATTTTCGAGCTGCATTTCCGAACGAAGGCAATCAAATGAGTGACCAGGCAAATATATAATTACAGTTGATTCCTCTAAATATTTTGTTGATACCCTAATTATTTTTGGCCCAACGCAGAGATTTTGTTTGTTCAATTGTGTATTTGGTTATATGAACAAAATTAATTTTGTTGGTTTTCAAGTTTTGTTTACTCAACAAAATATATTGTTGGGACTACTAAATGTTTAATTACTTTATCCCACACAAACAAATATTTGGTTGACTGAAAGAAACCTTTTTATCAGTGAAGGAGCCCGCTGTAGCCAGGAGCCAGACTCTGGTTTGTAGCCCTTCGATGCTTAACCGTACGATTTAGGAGGGCGTGGGACATAGGAAACGCTGAACAAGTTATTTGAAGTTTACAGATCTCTGAAAGCCAATAACAGAAAAATCAAGAAATGACAATCCTAAACAAAAGTTTCTGCCTACTTCGTGAGCAGATATTTTGACGGAATGCTACATTCCTTTTTAGCGCAATATCTTACACCTTACTAAAATATGCAGATTTACTGCAATGTAAGAAATAACTTGACAGTGATGCATCACACTAGCAAAATATTTGCTCACGAAGTTTGCGAAAAATATTATCCATAATTGCAGGTTCTCAATCTTTCTATATTCGCTTCCAAAGACGTGATAGATTTTTATCAGTGTTTTTAGTGTTTATTACTGTACCACACTCTCTGAGGGAGTGTGTGGTTCACAAAATATCTCCAAATACGTCTATTGNTTTTTAGTGTTTATTACTGTACCACACTCTCTGAGGGAGTGTGTGGTTCACAAAATATCTCCAAATACGTCTATTGAATTCTACGGATTTTTGGAAATCAGCATAGAAAGACTAACAAATGACAATCTTATATAACAGGGCTCACCAACATTTTTAACAATTACTTTTCAATATTGGTGCATTTATTTCGCATATCATCTTGTGCCGCGATAACATATATAAGTTTATGACGTAAGAAATAGGTCGGGAGAAACACGTTACTCTGGTAAAATATTTCCTCACATAGTTAATGAAATCAATTCAGTATGTTTGCCCTTTTTTTCTCTGTTGACTTTCGTAAAATTGTAAAATACGATTAACTTCTATTGTGTTGATATATACCCGCTTTGCGTCGCTCTTTGGTGAAACCAGATATAAAAGGATTCATCGCAGCTGCTAAAATTGTATACTGCAGACTCCTGCAACTTGCGCCATGGCATGTTTAACACGTCTTGCGGTAAATGTTTCTAATTGCCAATCAAGAGAAAATATTTCATTTAACGATTATAAAGAAAAAGTATGATGCTATTTTTATACTTTAATTATTTTAATTTGTAATCGAAGTAACTATTTATCGGGCATTTTCGGTATCTTTTTCCACAAATTCCGATTCGATATTTATGTAATTTGGTTCATCAGAAGTATTTTTACAATTTTGATTAAAAATCTCCTTGTGGTCCATTCATAGTTACTTCCAACTTTTCTGATGCTCTGCTGAAGTTCTACTTTTAGGCTATTCCTCCGCCTCGTGCAAACAAAGCTTCAGCAAGTGTAGAAAATTACGCCAAAGAGACAACGCGCCGCATTCGTGCACACTCAGTTTAATAATAGTTTGCAAGAGTACTATTTATTATATACATTACCATCGCACCTATTTTTTCTCTGTTTTTATGCATATTGCGAAGGCATTTAACTCCTGACATGGGAGCAGTGAAAGGTATATAAAATGCGGGAGCAACATTATGTGATCAAGAGAGCTAGTGGGGAAAAGATAAATCTAGGCTATAGCTACTGTAGTGTCGCTGAGGCCATCCAAATGCATGCCCGAACATTTTTGAGTCAGGCATATAATCAGTTAGACGCTAAGGGCATGCTGGCCGGTGTATCTAATGCGGCGTCGCTTCTACGCGCGTATAGAATTTTGGTCATGCTGTCTGCGACTTTGAACTTTTAAGAGATCATCTTATCATTTTGTTAGTGTAAAGTCAGTGGTAATATGCGGTACTATCGTTTTAGTAGTACACTGAAGAGCCAAAAAAACAGGTAAACCTGACTAATATCGTGTAGGGCCCCCGCGAGCGCACAGAAGTGCCCCAAGACGACGTGGCATGGACTCGACTAATGTATGAAGGTATGCAGGAGGCAATTCACACCATGAATCCTGCAGGGCCATCAACAAATCCACAGGAGTGCGAGGCGGCGCAGATCTCTTCTGAACAGCACGTTGAAAGGCATCCCAGATATGCTCAATGTTCATGTCTGGTGATTAAGGTGGCCAATGGAAGTGTCTAAAGTCAGAAGAGTGTTCCTGGGGCCACTCGGTAGCAACTCTCGACGTATGGGGTATCGCTTTGTCCTGCTGGAATTGTCCACGTCCGTCGGAATGCACAATGGACATGAATGGGTGCAGGTGATCGGACAGAATGCTTACGTATCTGTCACCTGTCAGAGTCGTATCTAGACGTATCAGGGGTCCCATTTCACGCCAACTGCCCACACCCCATACCATGACAGAGCCTCCCAGTTCGGACAGTCCCCTGTTGACATTTAGGGACCATGGATTCATGAGGATGTCTCCATACCCGTACACGTCCATCCGTCCGATACAATTGGAAACGCGACTCGTCAGACCAGGCAAAGTGTTTCCAGTCATCAACAGTCCAATGGCGGTGTTGGCGGGCCCAGGCGAGGCGTAAAGCTTTGTGTCATGCAGTCAACAACGGTACACGAGAGGGCCTTCGGCTCCGAAAGCCCATATCAATGATGGTCCGTTGAATAGTTCGCACGCTGGCACTTGTTGATGCCCCAGCATTGAAATCTGCAACAATTTGAGAANGTTTAATTATTCTTGTTAGTCGTCGTATGTCCCGTTCGTTCACGATATTTTTCCGGCCGCAGCGATGTCGATGATTTGATGTTTTACCGGATTCCCTATATTCACGGTACACTCGTGAAATGATCGTACGCGAAAATCCAAATTGTATCGCTACCTCAGAGATGCCATCTCCCATCTCTCGTGCGCCGACTATAACATCACGTTCAAACTCACTGAAATTTTGATAACCTGGCATTGTAGCAGCAGTAACCGATCTAGCAACTTTGCCAGACGCTTGTTGTCTTATATAGGCGCTGCCGACCGCATCGCGTTACTCTGATTGGTTCCATACCTCTGTTATTTGCATACGCACGCCATATACCAGTTTTTTTTTTGGCTCTCCATTGTATTTAAATTGCTATATTGAGATGTACCAAAATGGCATTTTTGCTCTAAACTTCATACGTAATCAAAAAACTACATATTTGTTTGTAGATCAACGTATAAAGAACACGTCAATTTAATTAGTTTTTCAACGTTATACCAAATAATGCAAATTTAAAACTCTGCAATGCAATTCAAGTGTTAGGAAGGCGGGCGTCGGGGTCCGACGTTACAATGTAGGGCGGTTGTAATTATTTCAAAGAAAATTCCCAATTTTTTTTTACTTTAGCTGTCGTTTCTTAACGAAATTATCAATTCCTTAATAATTTTAAGGACATTATTTTTGCTTAATGCTTACTTTATCATAACTTTCCTGAAATACAGAAAGATTTGACTTGCATATGATTCAAATTTGCACCAAAATCCTTACAGAAACATTATGGAATACCGACTTAAGTTTATTTTTATATATTATGTAGTTTCCGTATTTGTTACACCGATGACAAGAGTTACAAGAGGAAAATAGCTAATGATTTGCCCTAGTCAATAGAGTAAAAAAAAAAGTTATCGTATCTCTGTTTTTAAAACCAGGTATATTTACCTTGCCTGACCTTTACCAAAAATGGCTGTACCATCATATTTACTAAGAACCGCTTAATTTCGGTGGTCGTATGTATAGTGATGTATAACCACATGGTTAGAAAGAACAATTAATTTAGAGCATAATTCGTTTGTGAAGAAACTAAATTTTCGATGTTGACTTACTGCTATACCGACACACTACTTTCACTGGAAATAATGAATTTATTATACAAGACAAGGTCTTTATAGCGTAGTTTATAAAAATTACTGTTTTTTAAAACATATGTTGCATGTTACAAAGCAATATTTCCGACAAAATTTTATTAACGATATAATTAGTCCCATACTAATTATTTAATTCTCAATTAAATTTGTAAGGTAAGGTAGCGTAATTCCGTGATACATATATTTTGGCGTCTTACGGCCTAGTGGTCAGCAGTAGATTGTTGCGTGAAAACTCAACAGATAGCGTCGGATGTTCTCTTTCGAAGGGATGCAACGGCAATTCGTTCGCGCGTTTTTTTCTCAGATGGTATACTGTTGTTAAAAGCAGTGAGTGTTTTGCAACTTTATGTGCGTATTTTCTTCAGCAGCATAGTAAATGTTGAAATAAAAAGGTAAATACAATTATACATACCTTATAACTAAAAGTATTTCTTACTTAAATATGGAAGTGTACCTTATATAAGTAGATTTTTACAAGTAAACTGCTACAAAAAACTTTGTAGGCTTTCCCGTTTCATGTTTTCTTTTTTTACGTTAAGTGCACATAACATAAGGGCACCGAAAAAAATAACAAACACATGGCGTGCCTATTTTTTCATTAAAAATGACATAACCAGGGCCAATTTTTTCCTGAAACATGTTAACATTTTTGTAATTACACAAAATATTTTAGTAATCATCCCTGAACCACAGAGTTTTCACTATAGCTCCCTGTAGAGCCTACGCGGGGTCTATAAAAATATGTCCTGTAAACAAATAAAAATTAATAACTGAATTATAGCAAATAAAGTATACATTACTTGTGTTTCTTGATTGCTCTTTTTAAGTTTATTAAAATAGTTATGTTGTAGCTATGTTACAAAACTATTGTTTGACTACAACCCGAAAATGTTTGTTTATTTCAGTGGTTCTTCTCACTGAAATATGGGCAAGCATAAAAATAACATTTGTGGCCCAGTCGGGAGTAAGCCTAGGAACTATGATAAAAAAAAATGCCCTGGAACTAGTTGCCAGGAAGGTTCTTCAAGAAGTGTGGACAGTCTACAAAGCGTCGAAACACTATAAACTGCCATGGTCAACATTAAAAGAAAACCCCATGAGGACAAATTAACATGTGTGAAGGGGGGGGGGATTTTCATCTTGAAACTGCGAAGGTTGGTTGACGCTTTGCGCTTGCATCTGACATAGAAATCAAACTGACAAAGTATGTCATACGTATACAGGAACTTGGTTTCGGTTTTACCGCTTTTCAAATTAGGAAATTTGCATACGACCTAGCAAAAAAACGTGGGTCAGTTTATAGGTTTAATGTAGAGAAAGAAGCTTTCAACTTAACTCTCAGGCGACCCGAAAACTTGTCAAGGTACCGTGCATCGTGTGCCAATCCGGTTTTAATAGAGAAGTTTTATAATTGCCTAGAAAAAATGCTGCTTGAACACAAACTTTTAGATTCTCGTCACAGAATTTGGAACTGTGATAAAACCAGACTTCAGTTTGTAACTTATGGCTCAAATGTACTGACATATCTTGGAAAGAAATATATTTATAGACGTGTCTATGCTGAGCGAGGCACTACAACCACCATGTTGTGTAGTGCTAATGCACCAGGCAAGTGGTCAAATTCTGGCAATATTCAAAGGTGTTCCGAATATTCCCTGGCTGAAAAATGGTGCTCATGTCGATGCCACAGTTGCTGTTTCTCCCAAAGGCTGAATCACCAGCGAACTCTTCCTGCAGTGGTTGAATATCTTCATTCTCTCTCTACCTCCTCCTGGACCCGTCCTTTTGCTCATGGACTCTCGTGCATTACACATATCACCAGGGGCTCTACAGATGGCTGAAGATAATAAACTAATCATAAACACATTTCCCTCTCACACGACACATTAACTGCAACCACTAGATATAAGTGTCTTTGCTTCCTTAAAATCAGCTTGGAGAAATGAACTTGAGAAGTGTATGGGACGAAATCCAGGCAAGTCCCCCCCCCCCNGCATGACTTCCATTCGTTTTTCAAACCTTCACACGAAAAGAGTTTTACGCCACAAATAATTAAAGCTGGTTTTCGGAAAACAGAGATATTCTCATTCAACAGCAATGTCATCGCTCCTGAGGCAACAGCTCCCGCTCTTGTTTCCGACAGAAGTAACGGTAAAGGCGTGGGCCAACACATTTCGGATGAGCCTCTCTTAGCCATTCTTACTAATGAGTCACCCAATGTGCGCACTCCTTGCAGGAAATCACAATCTGTCAAGATGCATACAGTTTCACCAACATTAAACTCTGATACTGCTCTATCTTGTAGTCATGGATCCACTCCATATTATGGGAAAGTTCAAGAGAGGAGCAAACTATGCAAGAAAAATCAGTGTGCCAAAGTTGAAGCCATTCCCACAACAAATGACACGGACCTTGGTTTATCATGTAGACCTAGACCTAGGTGCAGCGCCAGACCAATGTCGAGTGGTGACAGCGACGATGATTCAATGTGTTCTGTTTGTTGACATAATTATGCATAAGATGTAAAAAAAAAAATAGCACAGATGCTAAGTGGATTCAAGGCTGTTTTTGTCTTCAGTGGTATCACTATGATTGTGAGGATANAAAAAAAATAGCACAGATGCTAAGTGGATTCAAGGCTGTTTTTGTCTTCAGTGGTATCACTATGATTGTGAGGATATTGATGATAAATTTGATGACGATGTCTACATGTGTTCTCAGTGTGAAGATGAATAAGCCTAGGATATTAACTTGAAGAAAGCCTACTTTTGACTATAAGAAGTGAATAAGCAACATGCAATTTGTGTAAAGTTTTCCTTTGTGTATTATAAATACACAACCAATGACAAAATCATAAAAGTGGTGTTAAATATACTTGTTGTTTTTGATTTGTTAGAGTATCGCGAAATTACGGTACACTATCGCGGAATTAGGATACCACTATTACGGAATAAAGGCATTTGTCACAGATTTAGGACCTTATGTTACCATTAATAAAAAATATTTGTATTCCATTGTATGTACTTTTATAAGTGGTCGAAAACATATTTAACTCGCTAGTCATAGAATAGGCTTAACATAAAAAAATGTAACATTTGCATTGTCTTACAGAAATTGCACTGAATTACTTCCAAAATAATTTATCACGGAATAAGGCGACCTTGCCCTACGTCGCAATATATGTCCGTTTGGACAGGGTGTTGTATATGAAAATCTTCAAACGAATGGTATTTTCAGGACGAAAACGTGGCCCAGGGTGTCGTTGGTCGGCGGGTTTTTCCCGAGGTCCGAGGGAGACCCCACCCCCACCCCTTTTTGTGCTAGTGTGTTTCGTCACTGACCCAACTTAGGTCTCATTCCGTCACGTCATGTATGTTAGCGCCGCGTCAACGTGAACGTATCTATACGTGTTATTGCATGCGTATCATTCGTTAGTTTCATTACATTTTACTTTCCGTCAATTTAATAATAATTTTTACTACAGTGATGATCTTGTATGTGTTCATTAGTCGTAAGGGTTCGTGCATTTAATTTCTTACTTTGTGTTGCTGTAGTGTGTATNTGCATTTAATTTCTTACTTTGTGTTGCTGTAGTGTGTATAAATAGGATGTTCACGGTAAAGTAAGCACTTTAGAAATGAACCTTTGAAAAAAAAAATACTGCCCGTAACTGCATACATATTTATGTAGGCAATGACCGCACTACTCGCGTAAAATTGGCAACGACGCACGAGAAGTGGTTTCATGGTTTAACGCCTTGTTAGTAGCAACATTAGAATTGTATGCCGCTTGTAAATCAGTTTCATTTTGTTATATGCAGTTAAGAATAAAAATTGTCGTGATTATAACGTATTTATGTTTCTATTTCACATCCATCGCTTGGCTGACGCCTTGTTCAAGTTGCCTAGACCATGCATTTATTTGTTTTTTACCTGCCCGCGCCTCCGTGTCAACAAAACTGTGTTTCACGAGCAACAATAGTTATTACATTTTATTTACTGAGTTTATGCTTTGAACAGATGATGAAAACACCAGCTGTGAGTCACATAACAACGTTAATATTGAAATGCGGAAGGATACGCCGCCAACGGGTTGGAAGTAGAGACTTCGCAGAGCTTTCAAAATTTATCACTTTACTTTTTATCGTGAAATAGCCTATAGTTCTTTTTATGACCAGTGGTGTAATGCTAGTCTGTTGAGGCATTTTCAGACTGCACAGTTTGAAAGGCCTCAACATCTAGCATTACGCATCACTGTACATACCTACGGTGGGCACTTCAATCTTCCGAATATAAACAAGTATTATTAGCCGTAAAACAACTGTGGAAGTGGAATGTTCTAAAAAAGTAGTTTCGAGATAATCACGCTACGAAGATTTACTTAGCAGCAGGAAGTACAATTTCTTGTGTAAATGCTCTAAGTTTTTCACAAAGAGTATTATCCTAACGCTTATGAGGGAAAATATTATATGTTTTTGCAGTTTTTTGTGTGTGATTAATAGCTGTGATTTCATTGTTGTGGCAGTTTTATATATCACAATCCAAACGCTAAGCTATCACATTAGTGATTATGGCAATATTACATTAACCATTTTAAAGAAAGGGTGCCAAAATTCACAACATAAAAATGCTGCGTCTCTATATGTGACATTATGAAATATTTTTAAGAAAATAAAACTGCTGCCTCTGGATATAGCATTCTGAAATTATTGAGCTACCTTTTTTATTGCTGACAAACCGTGAGCAATAGAACAAAATGTAATAAGCAAGTGTTGCTCTGCATTACCTATAAAAATGCAAAAGTGACACTTCTAAAGTAGCAATGGTCTTAAGGGACATACAAACTCGGCAGTNAGTGTTGCTCTGCATTACCTATAAAAATGCAAAAGTGACACTTCTAAAGTAGCAATGGTCTTAAGGGACATACAAACGCGGCAGTTTTTTCACAAGGTAAAAGACCTCTCTTCGACATGAAAAACAGGTGTAACTCGGAATCGACAGGTTTTTTTTTTGTGGCGGTATTGTTATCAGGTCTGCTAACTGGAAAGTTATGTTAAGGCTCGGCCTCATCCCTTTTGCAGAAATTCTTCGTTTTCGCGTCATAATTTTGGATTTATAGTAATTACTGACAATGTACGATTCTATAAAATGTACATTTTACTAGTTGTTTAATAATTTTGTGCGTAATTTTAATTATGTGTTATCTGCTTGTTGTAAGAAGCCAGGAACATGTTTATATCTTATCAATAAGTTCCTACCTTTTTGCAAGCAGGGAGTAACTTACGGTGAAAATGATATATAAAGTGATTAACCAACTAGTAAATTGTACATTTTTTATATTCAAATATTGATAATAATACCTGTGAAACTGAAATTACGACACTAAAGCGAAGTATTTCTGCATAATAGGTAAAGCCGAGCCTTAACTGCATACCGGGGTTTGCAGTAACCAGCACGGAACAGTAGGTGGCGTCAGTGTAGAGGAGATATTACACTATACCAGATTCAGTAAAAGCTTGTGCAGGTTCGCTATAGCGACCGGTATACGAGCTAGTGTGGCTTCCGTCATGGCATTTCCCGCCTTGTGCGGCCAGATTTCGTACCAGGTTTGGTAATTCGATACGTTCTATTTTTCGTGGCAGGTTTCATACCAGGCTTCGTACCTGGCCAATCACATCGCAGTTTCAGAGCGTAGGGCGCTCCCCGCGACTACTACTTGAAACGAGTTGATGAAAAAACCGAAAAGGACGCCTCCATCTTAAATATATACCCGTGAGGTTGAAACTCTTTCAGGTAGATTAAAAATACGACAACGACGAATAATATTTGCGATAACAGCTTTTAATTACTGTTTAAAACCGTTCTAAATATTTAAAATATTACCTACACAATGAAAAAATTAATTCAAGTGGTTAATTTATCTACAATTTATAAACACTGTATTGTAATGTGAATTGATAGTACAGTGGTTTTTTATCTTTAAATGTTACATGCGGACAATAACTTGTTACGTAAAGAAAAATCTATTTTTTGCAAACGGTTAATAATTTTCGCCAAAATTGAAAATAGCACACTCGTATTCTTAGTACTTCACACCATGTTCAAGAAAATGAATGAAACTATACTAGTTATGTAAAAGGATAAACAGTAATATAACAATATTAAGATGTGCTAGCTAGTTATTTTATAGGCTTACGCAAATTACTAACTGGTAGCAGTTCTACGAATGGGGTTCATATTTACTACAAACCACACACTGCGCNATAGGCTTACGCAAATTACTAACTGGTAGCAGTTCTACGAATGGGGTTCATATTTACTACAAACCACACACTGCGCACACACCGAGCGTGTCAAATGCTAGTACGTAAATTGCTGTCGTGTAATATGAATCTTCCAAGGCGGCTCATATAGCGGCTGGTATACCGGTTCGTGACCCAGGCCTTGTAGAAGCTTGTACAAGCAGGGCCGGATTTAAAGTTTGGACGCTCCTAGGCCCAAGAGTTTTTGCCGCCCCCNAAATAATCTTTATTGATGACAATTTTAATTCCATCGTATAAATAACATCACTTGTGAAAATAATTTGAGAATAAAATTTTTGTATTTTGTGTGTATTAAGTAAATGAAATAGCCCAACAAGGTATTGGAAATAAGTTTATTCTCTTCGATAGCTATCAACATATAAATACATGTATGCATTATACATTATTGACATATTAAAATTAAATATTGAAGTTTCCTTCAAATGTGAATATCAGAGAGAGTTTGTAAAATTAGTTTAATAATAAGTTTACTCATGTAACAAGATTGAAAAGGAACGTACTACACTTGATCAAACTATCAAAAAAATTCAAGAAACAATAAAAATGAGTACTGTTTTTTTATATGTAGTACTATTTACCTTCAAAGTCAATTTATAAAGCCTTCCTCCTCGCTTTTTTTCGAGCGAATGTGTCTATGATGCCATTGTACGGCATCTCTTGAGTCAGCCTTCCCTCGATGGTGAGCAGGGCTAATGATGTCAATCTGTCGTGGCTGGTTGAAGATATTAAATAGTTCTTCACACGACGAAGGGTGGAGAAGGATCTCTCTCCTGTGCAGTTTGTGGCAGCAGCACTAAAAACCATTCTTAAGGCAATGTCAATGTTCGGATAGATGTCAACTGCATCAAAATGACGCAAAACCTTGCTAATGTCAGTTTAGGTCATGCTGGATTTTCCTTTGTCAGTATTTTGCACCAAAAAGGGTTTCAAATGTAAACACTCATCTACAACAACAGGCTCAAGATCTTCGGGATACAAACTCAATAGTTATCTTGCATGTTTGGTGATTTCTGAGGCTTCCAGTCCTTTAATTACCTCGAAAATTCCAAACCTGTTATGGAGCTGAGTTTATTTATTTTCACGTATATTGAGTTCGGAATATAAGGTATCTAATATAAAGTTGAACGTGTTCACACGAAAGTTCTCAGATCCTGTAAATGTAACATCACTGCTATGTCCACCGTATTCACCAAACTGTGTAGGTATCTTCCTTTTACGTCGGGAGTCTGCTAAGTACTCCTTAGATTTGCCTCTCGCTGCACTTTCTAAGCCATCGAAATTTTTTCTCACTTCTTGAAGGAAACCACAAAGAGACTCATAGTAAGAAATAATCTTCCCTAGCTCTGTGGTTTCATACTGCAGTTTTATGTTCACGTTATTAAACCTTTCCAGTATGGTACCCCATAAAATCGCCATGAATGTAGTCTCANATACTGCAGTTTTATGTTCACGTTATTAAACCTTTCCAGTATGGTACCCCATAAAATCGCCATGAATGTAGTCTCAGGGGAACTCAACTTTTCTTTTAAAGCATTGGCTTTATTCCTTGTTGAGGGTCTTTCATCACTTTCATTAGCAATTTCATTCAAACTTCCCAAAATGCCTTCTCTGTTTTCATTTACAACTCGGCAGGCGTCGTGACGAGCAGACCATCGAGTATTCCATAGATTTTGTAGTTGTAGAGTACGCTTTTTCTCTAGGATGGCCCATCTGTGTGTTTGAGGCACTGAAGAAATTAAAAAGTTCCTGCAGCAATTCAAAAAATGAAACAGCCTCTGTACATGATTCTGCTGTNTCTTCCATAGATTTTGTAGTTGTAGAGTACGCTTTTTCTTTAGGATGGCCCATCTGTGTGTTGAGGCACTGAAGAAATTAAAAAGTTCCTGCAGCAATTCAAAAAATGAAACAGCCTCTGTACATGATTCTGCTGTACGAGACCCTATTAAATTTAGAGAATGCGCTGAACCTGGTACATACATCGCCAGAGAACTAAGTTCCTTGATACGATCTTGAACGCCGGTATACACGCCAGAAATATTCGAAGCGTTGTCGTATGCCTGGCCTCTGCAACTAGAAATGTCCAAATTAATTTTCTTAAAGAGTCCCAGGAATGTGTTGACAATTTCTCCAGCTTTATGTCCGACATTTGGCACAAAACAAATAAACCTTTCAATCGGCACGCCATCATTGGCAACATATCTGAGTACTACAGTCAGTTGGTCCACGTGTGAAATTTTTTGTGAGGAATCTAATACTATACCAAAGTAGTTAACTTCATTAACTTCTTTTAAAATTGTTTTTTTTTTACTTTGTCTGCCATAAGAGCAATAAGTTCTTCATATGTTGTATTAGAAAGATAAGATGTGCTTCCGGAACCTTTGTCACCATATTGCCTTAAATGTTCTGCCATAAAAGGGTCTAATTCGGCCATAAATTGCAACAGTCCGAGGAAATTTCCACTATCAAGTCTATTTAAGTGTTCATGTGTTCCACGTAATGCCAGCCCTTGAACAGTTAAATATTTAACTGCTGCCACTACTCTCTTGAGTACCTCCCTCCAATAGTGGACTTCTTGTTCGAGTGCCTCACTAAGTTGAACATCAACACGGCCTTTCAAACCACCCCTAAGTTTTATTTTTCCTAAGTTATTTTTATGATTAAAACTGTTTTCATGTTCTAACACTCGTACATTAGCATTTTTCCAGTCATTGAATCCGGTAGAAAATGCGCCCGTCGTATCAGACTGTCCAAATAGCATACATGGAACACAGAAAACGCATCCTTTTGATGGTGAATAAACCAGCCATGTTCTTTTTTTCTTTTCACAATTTTGAAGTTTTTGAAAAACAAGCTCTTGGACAGACAACGAACTTTGTCTGATTATTGTCTTTTAGACTGATTAAAGTCTAAATCGTTATTTTATATCACCCCTTTAGTGCACACTTAATCTCGTAGTTGTTCATTTACATTCCATAAAGCCGGATCCTCTCCAGGTTGATTTTCAAAAACAGCATGTGCCGGATCGGTTTCACAAGCAACTTCCTCGAATTTAGAAGAGACAGAAGAAACAGACGGTAAATTTTCAGTGTTGTGTATATTGTCATTCACAATTCACACACAGCAGTGCGTGAAAAAAATGGCGTTATTTTAGGAATCTGCTTTATAACTTTTTTATTTCTTTCATCTTTTTCTTCGCGCTCTTTTTTAACTCTGTGGCTCTAGGTTTTGGTTTATGGCTCATTGTAGACACGAACACTACAATTAAAAAAAACAGGATTATAATTATTTTAACGAACTCACGCCGCACCATAAAAAAGTTACATGTTAAAAGTCAGAGCGGACGTGCGGACCGTCTGTATTCGAACAAAGCACTGACTTATTTATGGTGACCGATTGCGCGTGCGATAAACCTGACTCACACGTTCTACGCCACTGTCTACGTGTCTACGTCAACCTCATTGCAAAACTACACGCAACTTCAATCAACAATAATTACGTACTCCAATAAACTGTATAAAAGAAAATTAAATGAAGACTTTTCTTAACTCATTATAAACATTTTCTTTGTTATTTAAACAAATATTTTTGTTTTAGCGTGCACCCCCTGGCATTGTGCTCCCTAGGCCGGGGCCTAGTGGTAAATNTTTTAACTCATCATAAACATTTTCTTTGTTATTTAAACAAATATTTTTGTTTTAGCGTGCACCCCCTGGCATTGTGCTCCCTAGGCCNTATAAACATTTTCTTTGTTATTTAAACAAATATTTTTGTTTTAGCGTGCACCCCCTGGCATTGTGCTCCCTAGGCCGGGGCCTAGTGGTAAATCCAGCCCTGTGTACAAGACCATGTACGGCAGAAGGTATCGTGTAATATCGGCTTAAGCCACGCGGGGCGGGTCGGTGGAGCAAGTCTGTCGAGTGCGCGGAGCAGGACCTAGTGAAGACTGAGGGGAGAGGGGGCGTGCCCGACCCTGCGCGCCTCAGTCGGTCGCGAGCTGGCCTGCCGACAGGGCGTCTCTTCTGCGTGCCGCCGAGGCGCGTGGCTGGCGGGGCCGGTATTTTTAGACGCGCGCCAGGCGAATCGATATCGCGGCCCCTGGAGTCCGGCGCGAGGTNGGTATTTTTAGACGCGCGCCAGGCGAATCGATATCGCGGCCCCTGGAGTCCGGCGCGAGGTAAGCCTATCCTCGCGGCCCGCCGCCGGCGTTTTGGCGGGAACCTGTGGAAATTGCTTGCCCGTCTTCTGCACATGGTGCACCGCCAGGGTGGCCTTCCAAAACGTCACGTTACTTTGCGAGTGAACTTTACTCTTTGGTTGTCTCAAAACACTCTCTAGTAAATGTTTTACTCGCTCTTGGCGATATCCCAAAACTAGAAACTTATTACTCTGAGCGTTTTGCCAGAGTAAAACTATTATACACGTTATTTCGGCGGGTAACGAAGAGTAAACTGCAAAATGGCGGGAGTTTAATTGAAATAAGTTAAGTGTAAGGAAAATCGCACGTTCTGGTTACAGATACAGATGGAAAATTACAAATGATGAGAGTTTCAATTCATATGATTTACGAATTAAGTTGTTCGTATAGCTGCATTTTGGACATGGTGTTTACGATTAGGCTATGGTAAATATAGTTTATTGTGTATATAAGACATTTAAATAGAAAAGGAAATAAATTATGGAAATATTGTGATTACATTGGTTGCTTAATCAGGATAGATATTTTTGTAAACACAGCGTGCCATTTACACTATGCTCATTCCAAAAGCACTTTTATTCTAACGTTGCTCACCTTTTACTCTGTGTTACTTCACTCTACTCTCAGAGTAGCGTTTTGGAACGCCGTCCAGTCGAGCAATTTTGATAGTTAACCCCAATAAAAAAAAAAAAATGATTATTGGGTGTATGGATAAAATAATTCTTGGAATTAACTGCATTTGTTTTTAACGAAAATACTGATGTAGTCAATTAATTATGAAAAGTAAGTCGTTGAATTCGTGTATTATTAAACATTTTAATTTGGGGGCATTGATATGTATATTCTTGCCTAAAACACGTTATTGGCATACTGGAAATATGTTTCGTTTCTAAAAATTACTGGATCGATTCTAGACGTTAGGGCCATTGTAGTGGTAATTTGTACATAAAGAACAAACAAAACCTGGTTTTCAAAAGTGTTCACTTAATCGTGAATCGTTTAGCGTAAGGTTTCCGTAGTTACGTGTAGATTGGTTTTGCGGACATATCTGTATCTCCTGGAAGCTTCCTTACCTNGTGAACTTTACTCTTTGGTTGTCTCAAAACACTCTCTAGTAAATGTTTTACTCGCTCTTGGCGATATCCCAAAACTGGAGACTTATTACTCTGAGCGTTTTGCCAGAGTAAAACTATTACACACGTTATTTCGGCGGGTAACGAAGAGTAAACTGCAAAATGGCGGGAGTTTAATTGAAATAAGCTAAGTGTAAGGAAAATCGCACGTTCTGGTTACAGATACAGATGGAAAATTACAAATGATGAGAGTTTCAATTCATATGATTTACGAATTAAGTTGTTCGTATAGCTGCATTTTGGACATGGTGTTTACGATTAGGCTATGGTAAATATAGTTTATTGTGTATATAATACATTTAAATAGAAAAAGAAATAAATTATGGAAATATTGTGATTACATTGGTTGCTTAATCAGGATAGATATGTTTGTAAACACAGCGTGCCATTTACACTATGCTCATTCCAAAAGCACTTTTATTCTAACGTTGCTCACCTTTTACTCTGTGTTACTTCACTCTACTCTCAGAGTAGCGTTTTGGAACGCCGTCCAGTCGAGCAATTTTGATAGTTAACCCTAAAAAAAAAAAATGATTCTTGGGTGTATGGATAAAATAATTCTTGGAATTAACTGCATTTGTTTTTAACGAAAATACTGATGTAGTCAATTAATTATGAAAAGTAAGTCGTTGAATTCGTGTATTATTAAACATTTTAATTTGGGGGCATTGATATGTATATTCTTGCCTAAAACACGTTATTAGCATACTGGAAATATTTTTCGTTTCTAAAAATTACTGGATCGATTCTAGACGTTAGGGCCATTGTAGTGGTAATTTGTACATAAAGAACAAACAAAACCTGGTTTTCAAAAGTGTTCACTTAATCGTGAATCGTCTAGCGTAAGGTTTCCGTAGTTACGTGTAGATTGGTTTTGCGGACATATCTGTATCTCCTGGAAGCTTCCTTACCTNCTAGCGTAAGGTTTCCGTAGTTACGTGTAGATTGGTTTTGCGGACATATCTGTATCTCCTGGAAGCTTCCTTACCTTGGTTACAAGGCACGGGTGCTCGCGCTAAACATGTTTGTTGCTGTCTGCGAAAATTTCGCAGTCCTTGGAAGAACGAGGAGCAATTTATGATAACATTTAATAAAAGGCCGTGTCACCAATGACGTTAGTTTCTGTTGTGGGGAAAAATCAGATAACTATCTCTTAACTAATTAACTATTTACGCTACACTCCAACTTAACTGTTTGTATAGCAATGACTTTGTCATAATTATTAGTTCGTTGTCATGATAAAAAATTTTACACGTGAACTTAATACAAGATAACGGCGAAACGCGATTAAAATGATTTATTGTAGTTAGTAACTGAGAATATGAAGTATATCACGTTACAAAACGATAAAATTAAAGGTTGGTATCAAGAGAAAATAACATTAATTAGGTTATGTAAGTTTTATAGGACATTAGAAAGCACAGTGAAATATATTAATTAATGTGATAGTTGTTCAGAGCATTTTGTGTTCCGTGCGAAGAAAAATGCCTCGAGATTGACGTACGCCTTAGACATGCAGTTCCCTGGCGTTGGGGGAGGGTGATATCCTAGCGTAGAAGAGCTAGTTTATTTTAAGGTGGCCGCCGGGTTGAAGGAATTTCGCACGTCTGGCCTAAAAGCGTGGGAGCGCTAGGGGCGACCGATACATGCGCCTCAACTCTTCTCATCGCCTCTACGCCCAAAGCACTGAACTGGCGTGTAGTCTTGCCGTCGATAACGCGCCTCTATGAGACTTTCAGCGGAGACTCTACCATTTTATGACGTAATAATANCGTGTAGTCTTGCCGTCGATAACGCGCCTCTATGAGACTTTCAGCGGAGACTCTACCATTTTATGACGTAATAATATAAAATAAAGGTGTGATGCACGTCCCTATTCCTTTTTTTTATGTTTTGTACCAGAATCTTCATACCTAAAAATGACCGTGAAAACATCCGTTTGGGTCATTTTCACACCATCACGAAAACATGTTTACAGAGAAATGGAGGAACNAAAATGACCGTGAAAACATCCGTTTGGGTCATTTTCACACCATCACGAAAACATGTTTACAGAGAAATGGAGGAACTGAAAAACGCATACAGACGCGTAACGTTTTGTAAATGCTATATGTAAGCAGGCCTCACTCAGACACGTTGGACGGTTTTTAATAAAACATTTCCTGCTGGAGCTCTGCACACAGTTCGGCGGCCTACCCAGGCGGCCACCGTAAGCGTAGAAAGATTTCCTGAATAGTTATCCTGGTCAAACATTTATTACAATAAAACGGAATTTTTTCCGTAAGTGGGGCTCTGTTGAAAATCATGATAAATTACAAGTGTAGGGCCATGTGTCGTAAAAGATCCAGGTGTACTTGACGGACATGTGGGAAATGCGTCTGAACATCTCCCATGACCTCTCTATCAGGTTCAAAGAGCTGCTTTAGTCCCAAGAAACAATCCAGCAAGTCCTTTATTTTGACATTTGAATTTTTAAACGTAACCATTGGTGGCAAGCTCAGTATTAATTGGCACAGCATTATTTGTTGTCTAACTATCCATTGTGATTTAATTCAAAAGTAAGTTTGGGAAATCGAATTCCAAGTTGGGCTGTTTGTCCTCTATCCCGATCTTTAGTTTAGATGCACATCCTCTGTAACCGTCCTGAGTTCCGGCTAGGCCGCATTCTTACTACACGGCGAAAACAAGATACCAAGACCACGGGAGAAGAGGATTTTATTATGATAGTGTGGTGGGACTGTGTCCATTGCCGACTATGAGACAAAATAAAATCGCTCACACACAGAACTCAGCAAGACAAAAACGAAAAAACCTTCTACAACATCACAGACAGATAATTAGGGAAAGCTGTTTCCTTGTCAGTAGAAAACAAATATGTATATAATTAAAACGACAAGACTATTGACGAATAACTTATTATTACAAAACAGGACAGACAACAAAAGAAAACCAAAATAAAAGATAACACGATGACGAAACCGAAAACACCACACAAATGAACAAAACAGTGTAAAAAACAATATCAGTGGGCACTGCTGAACAATAAACACAGACAAAATAGGGAAAAACCACAATGAAACACAAGTCAGGAAAAAGTATTCCTTGTCTTATTATAAAACAAAATAATTAAACACTACGAACAACACAGGGACCACGTGCTGAGTTCTGTGTGTGTGCGATTTTATTAAGTCTCATGGTCGGCAATGGTCACAGTCCAATCACACCATCATAATAACATGTACTCACCATTGCTAAACTTTAAAGATAAAAAGAGAAGAGGATGTTGAATGGTTTCAAGGTGCGGCGGCAGTCGTGTTGTTTGCTGGTTTATGAATCAGTGGACTTCCGCTCCATCCCCTCCTCCCCTTACCACTCTTGGAGAATTCTTTGTAAATGTTTTTTTCGCAGAACGGTTTCGCGTAAGCAAGGTGGGTTTTTAACACCCGTGGACACACCTGCGGCAGTTCTTTTGTTTTTCTTTTTGGCTGCTCTCCAAACGGGGAGCCGTTTCCTTGTATGATTCTGTCATTCGGAATTTCGTTAGTCGGCTTGAATGTAGGTGATTCGTGCGTGGACAGCAGAGACGTGNTTGTATGATTCTGTCATTCGGAATTTCGTTAGTCGGCTTGAATGTAGGTGATTCGTGCGTGGACAGCAGAGACGTGCGAAAAATACACAGTGCTCTAGTCAAGTGACTGGAACCGTGGAAATGAAACTGCGACTGTAACATGGAATTCGTGCTTGGATAGTTTTTTCTGTACGTATGCAGAATGCTTCTTAAATAACGCCAAACAAAATGCCTACTTGATGATCACAATATACTTCTGACTGAACATAATCTGATGAAGAACTAAAACTGATATAGTTCTCCTCATGNTTGTATGATTCTGTCATTCGGAATTTCGTTAGTCGGCTTGAATGTAGGTGATTCGTGCGTGGACAGCAGAGACGTGTGAAAAATACACAGTGCTCTAGTCAAGTGACTGGAACCGTAGAAATGAAACTGCGACTGTAACATGGAATTCGTGCTTGGATAGTTTTTTCTTTACGTATGCAGGATGCTTCTTAAATAACGCCAAACAAAATGCATACTTGATGATCACAATATACTTCTGACTGAACATAATCTGATGAAGAACTAAAACTGATATAGTTCTCCTCATGNCTACTTGATGATCACAATATACTTCTGACTGAACATAATCTGATGAAGAACTAAAACTGATATAGTTCTCCTCATGATATATGCTAGTGAATCGATTGAATTTCTTTAGTGCGACGATAAAATCTGCGTTCAGTCGAAGTATTTGGTTTAATAAATATCTTATTCTGCTGGCTCTTGCATTTTTTTTAAATATTGAATCAAAATTGCGTTTTATTCCGGCTGCACGCGCTAACAAGATGGCACGACGTCATTCCTTAATAAGTGCAGTGATGAAAACTCGTCACGCGATAACCGAACCAGTAAGGCATAAATGCTCCATTGCAAGAGGTAGACAGTAGGGAATGAGTTCGTTTGCATCCAGGGTCTACTATGCTACCGCCTCAGCACAGAATAAGTACGAGTAAATACACAAAACTGAAATGGCGTAACTGTTACTTCAATGTGAGCGTACTCATTCTCCGATTGACTGCGCGAGGTTCTGGGAATGGACCTTGAAAGTTACTGCGTAAGGTTCCTTCTTGACTTGACTGCCGGTTGGTAAGTAAGTTACCAGGTGCTGATTGGCAAACGGGCGGCGTTCCGATGTGTTGCTGGCCAGTGTTCGGCATTTTGCGGCGTGTGCAGCTGGAGTTCAACCGAACAAGCGTCTGTTTCGCCTCTGTATTCTTGAGTACTCTGTCGCTTCAATGTGCTTGTTTGCATCTTCTGTGGTAAAACGAAGTTGCAGANTGTGGTAAAACGAAGTTACAGAGTTTTAAAACTTTGCTAGCTGCGAAATTTTCGCAGGGAAACTAGGTGATACCAAATACTTCACATCCCGATAAATGACAAAAGGCAGGCATATTGGAAACCACATTGTCAATACCTGCTTACATTTTTAAATGACGAAAACAGTTTTGTAATCTTAGTGCTATAAAATTACAAATGGACGCAAATGTACGGAAAAGGACAGTGGGGAGTTCTAGTTTCACCCGTTTCAGCACAACTCATACGAGGTAGACTAGTGAAAAATGATTTTCAAGCCTTGCCAAGTCAAGTAACCAGTATGAATGGTATTGGGGTACACATTAGGTATTTGGTGATATAGTAAATGTCGCCAGCCACCGTCTGTGTTGCGAGGCTCTGACGTCACAAGCCGAAGTCTTAGTTTTTGTCGCACGGTCATGGCGGAAAGGCTAAATACATTTCAGCTGCGCTGTAACTACTATCTGTGTTCCAACAATAGCAGTAACAAAAACAACGCGGATAGGATTTGATGTTAAAGCACTTTTNCGTCTGTGTTGCGAGGCTCTGACGTCACAAGCCGAAGTCTTAGTTTTTGTCGCACGGTCATGGCGGAAAGGCTAAAGACATTTCAGCTGCGCTGTAACTACTCTCTGTGTTCCAAAATTTATGTAACTACTATCTGTGTTCCAACAATAGCAGTAACAAAAACAACGCGGATAGGATTTGATGTTAAAGCACTTTTNCTGTAACTACTATCTGTGTTCCAACAATAGCAGTAACAAAAACAACGCGGATAGGATTTGATGTTAAAGCACTTTTTATGTAAGTAACTGCTTTTAGATGTTTGTAAACCTCGTCTAGCCTAGTTTTAACCAAACTAATATGCATTTAAATTAGTGGGTCAGTTGAAGATTCAGACGTAAATAAACATACTCGTCACTGTTGATCGTGTGATTTTTGACAGTTTTATTGGCGGTGGATGAGTGACTGAAGATATNAAATAAACATACTCGTCACTGTTGATCGTGTGATTTTTGACAGTTTTATTGGCGGTGGATGAGTGACTGAAGATATGCGCAGAAGACGAAGATTTGTCTCCTCATCTGTAATGTATGAGTGAGGTTCGAAGCACTTGGTTACCGGCTCGGTGCTCAGGAACTTTTTGAGTCATGCAAGCAGTTGAAGGCTAATCACCACTGCCCCGGCGCCTTAGCGAGCACGGCTACTGACAACCATGACGTCACGTGTGTGTATGTGTGTGACNTAATCACCACTGCCCCGGCGCCTTAGCGAGCACGGCTACTGACAACCATGACGTCACGTGTGTGTATGTGTGTGACGGGTGTTTCGGTGCGTAGTCATCAGTGTGGTCAGGAAAATTTCACGAATTAATTTGAGGACAAGCTAGTCTTCAAACACATGTATCTTATGTGTGCAATTGGATCACCGTTTAATAGACACGCCCAGGTGAGCTATGAGCCAATAACAGACCTGCAAGGAATCCGTACCACGTAGTCTGAGGTAAAACTGGTTACACACTGGGGCAGCAGCCAACGAACAGAAAGCTGAGGCTCGAAAATACATATGGTCTTGGAGTCTCAGGTCGTTTAAAAGGCGAAATTGTCCTTTCCCTAATCATTAGTGATAGCATCGGTCCAATAGCCGCATGCTCCCTTTTGTAGTTAACGGGAAGTTTTATGCAAACGCGATCCGTAATTAGTAAACATGGAAATGCGCTCCATACTCAGAGAAAATACGGAACCCCCTTGGCGTGTCGTGACGATAATTGCCTAGACAACTACCGTTACATATCGAAAATGACCGCTCTTGCGGTATAGTTTGTCATTCCCGCTACCATAAAAAGATTTAATTTAGTAATGACGAAAATCATGAAAGAGAAACCGACGCTTCAGGCCCTTGAATAAGACAGAGAACTGAAAACGTGTGCGCTGCATAAATTAAAATATACATTATTCTCACCGCGCGACCACTGTGAGTCCGGCAGGTGAGTGGGTCTATGATGTTCAACAACTTATCTTATAGTTCACTTTCCACTCCTGGCCAGGAACTTTGATCATTCATACGTAAAACTCTGTTGTTATTCTGAGCATGCGTTCCTGCGACGTTATCAAAGCGCATTCTGAGTGGTGTTTGGCGGCAGTCACGTGGCAGTCATTTCGACATCTATCGCAGTGTGAATTCCAGTAACCGCGTCGCCTGCAATCTGCCAGATACTACAACTTGGCCTACTAGCAGGTGGTGACGTCCATAGACTAAATATGAGGTAGACCGCTTATTCGTCTTCTACGCATGTACCCAACATTGTCCTGCCCCAATCACACACAACTGTCAAAAGTCACATGGTCTTCAGTTTTTGTTTATACCTTAATTTTTAAATTACAAGCAATAAAGTACTTGTACCAATTTTAATTTAGTCAAACTGTATTACAAATTGGTTAGAGAAAGTATAAAACATATCTAAGCACTTGTTTACAAATCAGTTTTCTAACCTAATATCCAAAACCATGCCGTTTTCGCTAGACGTGTTGGGAGGTGAGCAGTTCAATGCTGGGACACGGAGATTGGCTGTGCGCAGCCAGCGAGATCTGTCTACCTCATGTTTAGCCTATGGTGACGTCACGGATAGAGGAGCGGGCAGTCGGAGCTCACCAGCCTCCTGCACTGCTACCGACACTGTCAGTTCTGTCAGGGACTATGTTGTTCAGTCAACCAGTAAACAACATCCCAGAGACTGGTACTCGCAGATTGACAGACGAGTTACCAGACGGCCGGCAAAATTACATGTCATCTTTTTTAACTTTGTATTTTCCCAGCTGGATTTTTCCAGTGTGTTTCGGGCCAAGGTGGTGTAGTGGTTAGACTACTCGCCTCTCACCTAAGCGAACTGGGTTCTATTCCCGCCAGGCTCGCTCTCGGATTTTCGCATGTGGGAATCGTGCCGGACGATACCGCTGGCCAGTGGGTTTTCTCGGGGATCTCCCTTTTCCACCGCCCCCTCATTCCGGCGCTGCTCCACACACACACACACACACACCTCGCTTCACCCTCATCGGTTCTCAAGACCTCGATTTAAGAGGCACGCAAATCTCTTCACTCACCCCAGCATTTTTTTTTTTTTACTTTATAAAGTCAATAAACATTATGTAGTTTCCCCGATTTCTGTTTTTGCGATGAACTGCAAGATGCGTCATTCTGCAAATTTTTTGCTTGCTCAGCACATAAGAGTTTTTGTTCTTAGCGAGACTGATAGCAGCAAGCGTTTCGCAGTTTTCAACACGGGCATGTATAAAAATGTCAGTATAACAAATGTGTTCCGTGATTTAGAAACATTTTTACAGTTAATTACGTAATCAGAAATCAGTCGGCTTGAATAAATTATGATTTTTAACAAAAGGTGTGAAAAACATNTTTACAGTTAATTACGTAATCAGAAATCAGTCGGCTTGAATAAATTATGATTTTTAACAAAAGGTGTGAAAAACATCTTTTCATTGTATGACCCTTCAGTATAAATTTTTGCGGCTGATGTGAAATTCATTTGTACCCTATTAAAAGGAAATAGCTTCGTTATTTTATCTTGAATGTCCGTTAACAGTTAGTTAGTTTGGAACACCTTGCCATTGGCGTTCATCTAGACGAGAACGGTATCGTCCGGCGGTGAATGTTGATTTTGGCGGCATGCTGTCGGCGTCCTCTTGGAGACTGCGGAAGTTGCGTCAGGCGTGAATTCCCAGTTATTTGTATACCAGGTGGTGGGTTCTTCACCGCAGAATACGTGGGTCCCGCCCTATTTTCGCGAGAATATTAATGTGCAGTCCAGATTTCAATGTACCTATCCTGCGTGTTCGCCTGCTTAGTTATCTGGCCGCGTGTCTGTTTGTCAGAAGGCGTCTTCTTCCTTCATTTAGCCAATCAGATTTAGGTTACTACGATACTGAAAGTTTGGGATTCGCGGGCAGACAAGTAAGAGGGGAAAAATAATTATGAACATTCAACCACGGAAGTGGTTGGTGAGTTAAAGTGTTTCGAAATACGGTCAGCAGCATCAAGTTTCATTTCTTGGTCTAGTAAGCACTTTACCTTTGAAAAGAACGTTCATCTGTGTTACTGTTAATATATAAAGAAGATATAGGCTGTTCACTATAAACTGAGCACTTTTCAAAGCCCTGCTTAGGATCTACTTGCATGTACCATTTGTATTCCACCATATGTAAAATTAACAGTACCATGTGCCTGGTCACTTTAGTCATGTTTTGGTGAAGTGAAACTGTAAAATTATTAGAAAAGTAAATATTTTTTAGATATGCTAACATTAGTATAGGTCTACATTAAAAATACTGAAAGCAAAAGAAATAATTTCAGTTTTTACAAATGTTTACTTAACACATTTAATTCAACGTCAAGACAAGGAAATACTTTTTATCCCGTCATTACCAACATTACTGGGCGCATGGCAGTCAATGCGCCCGTTAAATATATGCAGGCAATAGCAGTCACATTATCAAAAGGTTGGTTTCTAAAGTTCTCAAATAACTACAAACAGCCTATAGAAGTGTCGAATCGTTTTCAGGAATTATTTTNAAAGGTTGGTTTCTAAAGTTCTCAAATAACTACAAACAGCCTATAGAAGTGTCGAATCGTTTTCAGGAATTATTTTGAACAGAAGTGGACATAAAACGTTTGTATCGTCGACCGCGTAAAGGTTTGTGGTAGGGCGGGGGGTGCCACCCACCAAGTGTCACGTGAAAGGCGACCTCAGGATGAAGCAGCAGTGGAATACATATAAGTTACAGAGAAAACAGTTACTGTGAAAACGAGGCCGGCGTGCTGACTACACTGGAGAGCCAAAAAAAACTGGTATAGGTGTGTGTATGCAAATAACAGAGGTACGGAACCAATCAGAGTAACGCGATGCGGTCGGCAGCGACTATATAAGACAACAAGCGTCTGGCAAAGTTTCTAGATGGGTTACTGCTGCTACAATGGCAGGTTATCAAGATTTAAGTGAGTTTGAACGTGGTGTCATAGTCGGCGCACGAGAAATGGGACATAGCATCTCCGAGGTAGCGATAAAATTTGAATTTTCGCGTACGACCATTTCACGAGTGTACCGTGAATATCGGGAATCCGGTAAAACATCAAATCTTCGAAATCGCTGCGGCCGGAAAAAGATCGTGAACGAACGGGACAAACGACGACTGACGAGAATCATTAAACGTTACAGACGTGCAACCCTTTCTCATTGGCGCAGATTTCAATGCTTCCTGCATACCTCCAGACATTAGTAGAGTCCATGCCACGTCGCCTTGCGGCACTTCTGCGTGCTCGCGGGGGTCCTACACGATATTAGGCAGGTGTACCAGTTTTTTTTGGCTCTTTAGTGTACATGGCCACCAGTTCAGTTTCCTCCGCAGTTTGAGCGTGAAAAGTAGGCGTGGCGTGACCCGGGAGGGACATGTGTAATACTTGCTCCAGACTTTCTGGGAATTGAATCCGGGACTTCTGATCCACAAGTCATTAGCTCTGAATCATATATCGAGTGACCCAAGCATTCGGGTGTGCGAATTCTTATGGTTTTGATATTTTGTGGTTATTTATCCTAAACGGCGATATAGGGCGTAACAAGTTATTGATAAGAGTTATGTAATTAACACTATATAAAAGAGGTTTATTTAACATTAAGGTTGTANTAACAAGTTATTGATAAGAGTTATGTAATTAACACTATATAAAAGAGGTTTATTTAACATTAAGGTTGTACAATATGATTTAAATATAAACATGCTTGAATATGAACGGGGGGAGCTATACTAATATACTAAAATATTAAATGATATTATTTTATAAAGATTCAACTAGCCACGTTATGAGTAAAGCCTAATTGAAGAGTCCGTGAAAGTAATTGTATCTTATTTCTCCGTATGCTCCTTCAACTTTCTTTATGTTCAGTTACTACAGCCAAATTCTGGGCATGCCATCTTCCTTTATTTTGTAGCTTGTAATGTTTAAAAACAAAGTTCATCAATGCCCATGGTAAAGTTCATAGCACTTTACATAAAGTTACTTATGACTGATTAAAAACGAAATATTAATAACTAATTTGAAACAGATAAATACCGCTCGCATCATGTTTTCGTATGGACGAAAAATAATACTGTGATGTCTTTCAATATGGCGGACGGCTAATTTTCAGCTGCCTTTCCTCTCCCCGCTGGACTGCATACCCCTTCACCCATTAACCGGCTTTGTGCTACCTACATGAAGAGACCACGCCGCCATCTCGTATTCGTATGCCTAGCTTCTCTGTGACGCCATGTAATTTATTGATAATCTTTGAAGAAGTGCTGTTGAACTTTTCCGTACGCATTTAACTTTGACACGGGGTATATAAGGTGAGATTTCGGCACTTTGCCAACATATCAAACCATTGCAATCATGGGCCAGAAACTCAATTTACGATACATTGTAAAGTGGATGATCATCTATTTTCGAGCCAAATGTAGCCTTGTTTCTAAAACAGTGCAGTTTATGAATTGTCCGCGTGCTGCTGGAGTTAAAATGTATTCTAGTTGGACAGACGGCACCAATGTGAATAAAGGGAGTGGGGACTGCGGAGGACGTCGTGACATCGATGCGAGAGTTGAGTGTCAGCTGCGAAGGTGGCGAGGGTCCTTCGACAAGCGACAGTTGGGCAACTCACCGTCCAAACGAACCAGGGGGTTATCACCCGTGTGCATAAAACAATAGTTCAGCGAACCTTGTTGCATAGAGGGCTCCGAAGTGGACGGCTGGTCATCCACTGTACCCAAGCTGACGAAGATTCATCGGCGTAAACAGCTTCGATTTTTACGACAGTATCACAATTGGATCTTTTCTAATTGGCAAAGAGATGCCTTCTTTAATAGCCCAAGTTTTCTTTTCCATCGAAAGGATGGTTGTTGGCGTGTCAGATGAGAAATATCAGATACTCTGCAACTATTATAGGAAGAACACAAGCTGGTGACGGCAGCGTTAATTTTTTGAGGAATGTTTTCTTGGCATTGTTCCAGCCCATTCATTCCTCTACAAATCACTCTCAACCGATTTATCTNATTTTTTGAGGAATGTTTTCTTGGCATTGTTCCAGCCCATTCATTCCTCTACAAATCACTCTCAACCGATTTATCTTTCCATCCTTGGAGATCGTGCACCCATACATGTCGACTGTCTTCAGGGTGGGATTTTCCAACAGAACAATTTGGCGTGTCACGTGGCCAGAATTGTTCAGAAGTGGTTGGAAGAGTCAGACCAAAACATCCAAGTACTTTCCTGACCTTCCAATTTCCCATACCTGAACACAATTGAGCAGTTTTGGAGCAACCTCGATCGTCACGTTCGCTGTATGGATTCTCCACCACGCTTCCACGCACACCATTCAGTAGCTGTCACATGCACTGAAGTCTGCATGGCTATAGTATTTTTTTTTATTTAGAACAGCAGAGTGATAAACAACACAGAGAAGGGAAGGTTTATACCTGGTGTTTTTGAACAACACTGACAAACTCCTTACAATAAAATAAAACGAAAAAAATATGTACTTTTTTATTCCCTTAAGGGCGCTATGCGTTCCCAAAAATCCAATTTTTAAAGCTTTTCGTTCAAAATATTATAAACTACCTGAAATTACGCAATAAATCTGTGAATTGGGTTTTTTTTTAAATTGAGATCTTACACCTCTGATAATGAGGCTGACAATATGTTGAAAATGGAGGCTGACATCTAATTTTTGGGTAAAACTTTGTAACTGTAAGACGTACGTGATGTTTTTTTAATATTTTATGAATCAGCACGTCTAATTTAACTAAAAAGGTCCTCTAGTTGAAACGCCCTTAGGTGAGCAGTTATCGAGAAATTCATGCGTAACTCCCAAAAAAGATTGCTTGGTGCCTGACAGGGAACACACAAACCACAGAAGACTTTTTAAATTAACATGTGATGGGGACGCACANAAGATTGCTTGGTGCCTGACAGGGAACACACAAACCACAGAAGACTTTTTAAATTAACATGTGATGGGGACGCACAGCTTATATTTTCGCGAGTAATAACCCGCCGAAGTTTGTTAGTGTTGTTCAAAAACATCCGGTAGAGAGCAGCTGTCTTCCATAGTGACTCCTGAAGCAAAGCAAAGCCTCGTACCTAACGATCTCTAGCGGCTCTGCTCAGAAAAGTTTCAAGCTAATCATATAGGCCGGCTGTAATCGAAGCTATAAATTGTGTCACTAATTTTTTTAATAATAGCTGTAGAAAATAGGGGGTAAAAATAAAATGCATAACTAACTCATAACTAAACAAAAATAATACGGTATAAACCTTTCAATAAAACTGATGTCTCAAGTAAAAATTAGGAAAAATGTTTTATAGTCTGCATTATTTCCTGTTGTAATACACCGGAAGTCAAAACATACTATATTAAATGACATCAAAATTAGCGTTACATTTCGTTCTTCTCTTGTGGAAGGTTTGCATGTACGTTGCTCCCAGGTCTGTTTTTTTTATTTGTCGTTATTGTTATACAAAAGTAAACGTAATGGCCTACATGACGTTTTGAATAGAACAACGGCCACAGCCATACAACATTTATTGAATTTTTCATCTTACATACTGTACTGCATAAAATATACAGATGTAATTTGTCTACGAAGAAAAACCATATGTATAAATTTTAGTGTTTTAGGGAACGTGTTTTAGTTGATGTGCCACTGATAAGAGGACAATATTGTGTCTAATACCACAAAATGGTAGAGTATTTCCTTGGAAATGTTACATAGTGAACAGTAAGAGCCCCCTCCCCCTGGATCCGTCCCTGTAGTCCCATAGGGTTCGGCCCTTCTTTCCGTTGCTAAGGTTTTGTAATTATCTCGTAGTCTCCAAGGGTGTGTCGCATAATGTGTGAACTAGTTGCAGAAACAGCGCAGACTTTATAAGAAGTTATGCTTGCCATCAAAAAATTATGTTTATAAGGTGTCACCGGAGACAAATCTTTTTTTTGTCACAATAAATGGTGTCGAATACCAAAAACGTAATGAACGCTAAACTTGAAACTGTATCGTTTACATTAATAAAAAACAAACAGCTTCAATAAATGGAATATGCTGGAAAGTGATGATGTGCCGTAACTATAAAAACTCCCCCTTGGGATAAACTGGAGAACAATGCACAGTCGCGTAGCACGTCTTTATCTTTATTATCGCGCCATAAAGTTAGCTTTGCTACTCCAAGCCCCGCGGGAATTTAAATACCACTTCGCGACTTCGCCAGTGCTCCCTGGCGCAGCCATACGGGCGAATGTGTGCGCAATGCTAGTGCGAGGGTAAGCCTTACAGACACTGTGTGTGTGTGTGTGTGTGGGTGTGTGTGTTGTTTCCCCCTCTTGGTTGGCGTCGTTCCCCGGGGACGTATCTTCGCGACCTCGGCTGTTGCACTCCCCATTCCCCTCTGCTTGGCGGGATAGAGGAAGGGGGATTTGTAAATGTTGCCGCGGCTGCCATGGCAACGGAGATAAGCTCCAGATTTCCTCCGAGGAGCCGGACACCGCCAGGCCATGGCATGGTGGCGCCCTCACTCGAAATTACGGTACACAAACTCGAATATATGGTACAGGTACACCAAATTTTTGTACAGAAAATATTCGAAGAATCTTTGAATACTGGTTTTCTATAGGCTTCTACTTTATATGTATATACGTATCCACAATTTTTTTTTCTCTTACTGGCTGCTGTTATTGGCTGGAAAAAATAATTTACCAATATGATTGCTTACTTTAATAAAGAACGCCGGTGACATCTACAGGTGGTTTAAAATGCTTTATATAGGATGTTTTGCTGTTAATTGAGCGTTTTTAAAAGCCCTGCATAGAATATACTCTGCCAATTTTGTATATTTCAGCCAAATGTAAAAAACGTCGCCACTTACACCCGTTTACGTATTTCGTGCGTCGATCATGTGAAAATTTAAAATGTTTAGAACAGAAATGTGTTACTAATATGCCAACTCGTAAATTTGTGTGCACAAAACAAACAGAAAGTAAATGAAATAAATTCAGCGCAAACATATTTAATTTAAACATGACACCATTATTGTAACGTTAAGACAGGGAACCACTTTCTTTGGTTCACTGCGAACTNCCAACTTTACTATCAATTGTCAGCGGTGACATTTTTTTTTCGAAGGTTGATTTTTAATTTCTTAATTATCCACGAATGGTTATTCAGAAGTGGTTCACTAAACATTTTTGATTTGAAAACCCCGTTTAGTTTCTTCTTTCTCCCGTCGTGTATCGTTCCGCCAAGTGTAGAAGTTTTCACGTATTGCTATAAACATTGTGGCTAGCATGTGAGCGTTGAAAAAATTGCATTCCGACATTTTAGAAATATTACACCAGTTCATAGCCTAGTACGAATGTAAATAAGCGCTCTTCAGTAGTCATAAATTTAAACATTACACAGAACTAACTCTTTTGGTTCCTCGTTCAGTTTGTAGAAAATACATGCAGGTAAAGGCAGTGGGTTTTCTATGGTTGATTTATGTTGTTATATTAACTCTGAAATAGCCATACGTTTTTTTTTTAAAAAATTAATAAATTAAATTTTATATAAAAATAGTTAGTATGTGAAACGTGTCATCAGTAACACGAGTAACAAATTACAGGCGTTTTGGCTACTACTATTAAAAGAATAATGAAATACCTTATCTATTAATACTTTGAAAAAAAATTATGGATACCCTCTGTTGATCTGTGTTCAAACTTGGAAAACTGCATTTTCCGATAAGAGATAATTATCATTGTAAACTGGAGTTGAAACTTAAGGCATTTATTTTTCTTAAATGCTGTTCTTGAGAGGGCTCTAAAAAAAAATTTACAGTTTCTGAATGACCACGTGGTTTACTGGCCGACTTCATTTTATTTCATGATAGAAATGTGCTGGGCCTTGATACCGTTCCACAAACATTCTCACTCGTTGTATGAACACGTGAACTGTTGTGAACTGTTTGCCAAGTAAACTAGGTACAGGAGGAGTTGTACGTTTTATTCGTGACTTACGGTGCCCGATGTCGCTAAAACCGCCTTTTGGACAATGAGTCTCCGGGCTCGAGTTCCGACCACGTTATGGAAGTTGTCTATTTAAATGCAAATTCTGGGTAATGTAACTATGTTTCCCACCATCCTCAGTTAGACTCCACTCATAAAGTGGAGAATTAAAAAGTAATTATGTAAAAAAAATTGTTGTTATTTTGAGTTTGTCTCTCTCGATGCAATGACAGAGAACAGTATTGTACAGTTGGCACCCTACGTAGTTCTTCGACAAACGGTTTTATACACAACACTTAGTTGAAATTTATCCATCCCTAGACATATTTGTCCATTTTGCGGCATGTCATACGCGTATTCGAGACTGGTAACGAAAGGCTTTCTCAACACCAAAAAATGAACTATTCCTTACTCGACAAAAAAATAAATACCTCCCCAACTCGCTCCTGAGCACGTTGCCAAGTGTTAAGAATTTCGTTTGTTCGCCTAATCACAAGTATGCGAGTTGTTGGTATATTGGGGCAAGAAAAAGTGCTTAGAGGGTGTTTTAAGTGAGATGAACTAATGGTAAATTCAACTTCGGTATTACGCTTGGTTCACGATGAAAAACGAACACGTGTTCATCGAATGCATAATAACGTGTACGTATGAAGGAAAAAAAAAATCATGTGGTTCACGATGGCTAAATACTCTTTCGCATCCAGCCAGTCATAGTCGAACCTGATTTTGGCGGCTAGGCGCGATAAGGTTACAGTATTTAGGTTGCATTTCGTGGCGTTCTCAAGAGGTTAACTTTTCGCAATGAGGATATGGAGGAATGAAGAGAGTTAGTTTATTGTGTTCGTTTTGACAAGCATTTAATTTTAAAAACAAACCCCTAAAAATAATGGACGTGGGCAGAACACAAATATTTATATTCGTACGGTAGCCTAATCGAAGTGTATCCATTGAGCTGTTTAGAAAACTAAATACCAAGCAAACAATTTGCATTTTGAACGCTTCTTGTTCATTATGGTTCCAATCTCCTTTCGTGAATTTCCTTTTATATTAGCATCCAAAGAAGTGTTTCAGTTTTCGGTCGTATAAATTAAGACATCCCTTAACTACTTACATGAGTAAACTATCACTGTTCTGTTGCAAGCAGAAAACTCATATCACGCCCATTTAAACAGTCTTTTAAAGGCTCATCAACAAACTTGATAGGATGCGAGAGAATGGAAATTATGTTTTCACCTTTGTTTCTCGAACGCTCCCATTGGCTGAGACTCCACGTGCACACGATCAGAAATAACATTTCGCCAATTCTTACAAGTCTGCTCGTCGAAGTCCCGTCCTATACGACACGAACTCGGCGACCGTGAACCATATCAGAAGGACTGCTGACTTTCATTCTAAAACTTACTTGTTTTTNACTCGGCGACCGTGAACCATATCAGAAGGACTGCTGACTTTCATTCTAAAACTTACTTGTTTTTCATCGTGAACGTAGCTTTAGTCTTGGCAGTAATAACATTATGGTGCGCACGATAGTTGTGGTACGCCGGGTGTCGTAGCTGGGTGCGAAGCAAGCGCCCGCCGTCAGTATAATGCCGGGGCCAATCGATCACGACGGATGTGTCCATTCGTCACCTCGAGAGCAGNCCCCGTAAACCCTCCAGGTCTTGACGCAGTGTCGAGAGGCGGGACTGAGCCACGGCTGTGCAGCCTCGCCAAAGCACACTTCAAGTCAGATAAGAAAACTGGCGTTAATACTGACTTTCAGTCAATTTACGTAGAGCATGTAAGACGTCCATACAAGGTTTCTGGAAATGGTAGGTACCTGCCATTTGTATCCGGCGATGACAGGGCCAGATCCATATGGACATGGTTTCGAACGACCCTAAATTTTATTGATTAGCATTACAGTAGTGCAGATATTAACGTCTGGAAGAAATAATTTAATGGCATAAATGTTTATTGCCACATTAAACATTTTTTATCACATCGACAAAAAAAGTTTTAGCAGCTACTTTCCATATTTTAAACTGTACAAAATATTTTACTGCGGTAACGCCTCCTATATTTTAACGAGCATGCTGAATGGCATGCTCCTAGCTAATTTGGTAGTGAAGCTGGTAAAGTATTTCCATGTATTTACGTCGTATTTGAAGTGTATGTTTAAACTTATAGACGACTATGCTTTTAAGCTTTCTGTTTGTATTATGCATATAAATAAAGAACTATCGTATTATTAACAATATTTACGTTCACAAGAGTAATACAGTTTCACTCCATCGACGCATGAATTAAATAATTGGNATCGTATTATTAACAATATTTACGTTCACAAGAGTAATACAGTTTCACTCCATCGACGCATGAATTAAATAATTGGTTCGATTGTAATTTTAATCTCACGTATGGCGCAAGGATACGAAATGTGCAGAGAAGTAGATCTTGAGCAGGACTTTTAAAAAATGCTCAGTTAACCGCGAACACCTTACAACAGCCNATCGTATTATTAACAATATTTACGTTCACAAGAGTAATACAGTTTCACTCCATCGACGCATGAATTAAATAATTGGGTCGATTGTAATTTTAATCTCACGTATGGCGCAAGGATACCAAATGTGCAGAGAAGTAGATCTTGAGCAGGACTTTTAAAAAATGCTCAGTTAACCGCGAACACCTTACAACAGCCTCGTGTCTGCATGGCATGTGGGAACACCTCACACATGACAATAAGGGGACAACCCTACATCGCTGTACCTCGCCTTTGTTTCCTGCGCCACAGCTATTAGTTTCGCTGAACGCCGCCATTTTCGCGAATGTGCTTCTAAAAATCTTCTGCGTCCCACCTCGCCTATCAATTGCTGCCAGGGATGGCAGATCTTCTTAAAAATCGGAATATATATATTTATTAGTAATAGCAGGAAATACGGATTTTTCTCAGAATCCTTCCGATATTTACATGATATATCCGTGAGCTCTCTTACTCATAATTTAAACTTACTGAAATAGTTATTTTTTTACATATATGAAAACATGTTTATAAAAAATCATTATTTTTCTACGACCCAACCAGTGTAACTGTTATTGTTGGACCTCGGTAAAAGTAGAAAAAAGAAGACAAAATAAAGGGGATAGTACCAAATACATTAGTGAGTGGGAGTGATCCTGTCTTTCGCGGGTGGTTGAGGAAAAAAGTGCAATTATGAAAAAAACATTGTGACTCCACTTTTTAATACTTTTTTTTTGGTGCTATCTATGATACAGGATATTTGATAAAAGTAAAAATAAATGGAATAGCTTAAACCAAAAACAAAATTATCAGGAATTACGAATTTGCTCGTTAGAGTTGTGTGGTTCTTGGGCGTTTGTACCGGTATTTTTGTACAGTGGACACAATTTTACGCATGTGCGCATGTGTTTTCTAAATAGTTTTAAAGTACGTAGTTTGTCGGAATATCTTCCGAATTCTTTAACTTTCTCCCTGTCATCTGGCAACACTAGTTGCTGCCTCGCTGGGAGGCAGTTTCTCCAATATATGCCAATTTTTGGCCGTGCTATCTTCGACTTTGCAAGGTTCGAAACACTCCAACTGACTTGTTCGTACATTTATCCAAGATGTAATCAGTAATGTTAGTGCGTGGATTTTGGAATGANTTAGTAATTTTAGTGCGTGGATTTTGGAATGATACACACCTCACAAAAAGTTTAACACCACCGGGATTTCTTAGTTGCTAGGTAGCTCACGGCATAAGAGAAAGTATGGGATGAAAATACATATTTGTCTGTGCAGAATACTACGCCAGACTTGAAGAATGTCTTTTCGTAATGCGTGTACTGGTCCTAGTGAACATCCTTCATGTGCAACCAATTCTAGGTCGTGCAAAACTCTATTTGAGGTCTGTATGTTATTGACGGCAGTTGTGTAACGACATTTTAAATTTTGTGATCATATTATTTTCTGTCTACTCGGTCAAAATAAATCCGGTCAGCGACTTGTTCCACTTATCTAAAGTACAGTTTGCTGTGGTGCCATAAATTCACAGGTCCGTTACTGCCGTATAATTAATATATTTTTTCAACGTCCTCTTTTTGAAAGGAAAAAAGGAGGATGAAGGAGATCTAGGAATTTTCATAACTAATTCTAAAATCATAGTTAAGAAAATAAAAAAATTATTTTTGAGTGTATTACTTTGGGAAATAATTTTTTTAAGCAAAGGAAGCGACGGCTGTGTTTTAAATTACCCCCTGCGAAACTTCTTAAAATACGGCGGAAGTTCTATGGTATGTCCATGTGTTGCGGATGTTCATCGTGCAAGTTATCCTTCAGAGTGCACTGGAGTAGCATCGATGGCGTGTGGTGATGTGTTGCAAGTTAAGCTGATGCTTGACCAGTGCTGTACACACTTGGTACACGCAGCAGAAACCATTAACCATAATGGAGCCGGGGTAAAATGAATGTATTTCGGCCACTCACGAGAGAGCGGCGAAGCACCCATTACACACGTGCTGTGATGTTAACCACGTTTAAGTGGCTTATGTGTAAACTAGCAAACGATTATGTATAGCACAGAGCAAAACACAGCTTACCTTGCAACGTTTCACCACACGCCGGTGAGTTGCTTTCTACAAAACCTCAGACGAAGAAGCCTTGCGGCCTCTACCGCTCAAACACGAAGCGTTCCTGGCTGTAGTCGAATGCACTCGCTGTGGACAACAAAACCCGTGTAACGTCGTCTTATTTACATCCTTCATGGTGGTGTAACGAGTCCGTTGTAGCGCTGACGACACGTGGGACGGAAGAATGGCAGGGGTTTCCCGAGTTCAGTTCCACGAGCGGGCAAGTGCAGGTTGCAATGCCACAACTGCGGACAGCGTCGAGGCCTACTAAACAAACGCGAATTTAAAAAGGGCGGGTGGGTGGTAAGTGGCACCCCCCCCCTCCCTCCTTAAAATTGATAAGACAATATTATGGAAGTGAACGTAAGAACTGCAGGATATAAAAACCGATTTAAAAAAATTCTAAATTTAGGTTCTACCACAGTGAAAATTGTAAAATACTCTCTCGTGCTTTTCACGAATAGCTGTTTTTTCTTACCTGTTTACATTTTGATAAAACATGTATATGAATCAAAAAGTTACTTTCATACAGCATCTCATCGCAAGGGTGTGACTTGGAAGTATATATTAGGGATGACAACTTGGAAGGAAAAGCATGCACACTCGTTCTCCCTCCAACCATATGTATGTATGTATGTATGTATGTGTTCCCTCCTTTTAGAGTTTCTAAATTCGTGCTTACTACTAAACCCCTGTGCGCATGTTCCCAACACTGGCTCATGATTTGTATACAGAATTGTTACAATGAGTATTGTGATCAAACACCAAGGCCTGTTGGCAGTGTTAGGACTCGGGACAATTGGCGCGCGCGGTCTCCTACAAAGTAAGTAAGTGTACAGAGGTGAAACAGCCGCTTGTACCACGAACTCCAGCAGCACACGCCAACAACATTACGTCACTGATCAGCAATATGNGTCCTAGTGAACATCCTTCATGTGCAACCAATTCAATATGTTAGAACGTCGTTCGCCAATCAGCGCGTGGCAACATACTCGCCAGCCGGCAGTCCAGCCAATAGGGAATGTTTCGCATCACGCCGTAGCCGTTCAGACTCACGGCCTCGCGCAGCCAGTCAGCGAATGGGTAAGCACACATCAAAGTAGCCGCCACGCCATTTCACTGCCTTATACTTGCCTGCTATTTGACTCTACTTTGTATTCCCTCTACGACTGATGGAGGGTAGCCCGTGGGTCAACAAGAGTTGGAGCGTGACTGTGTACAACCCTCTCTTCTTGGCGTCTCCCACCTGAATACAAATTCTGGCGTCTCTTTTGTTTTTCTCGTCTCGCGGCTGTGCACTGGAAGTTCTAAATTATTCTTTTGTGTATTAACGACCGAGCTTATAATGACAGTTTTGAAAGTTGTACAGTTTACGTCCGTTTTCATAGCAAAACAAGTGCATCCCTACGCCATATGCGCGGCGTTTAGAAACACTGGAATGCCTGACTGTCATAGTCTGCCCGGAATGTAAATACTGGGCTGTCGTTACCTTGCAGTTAAAAAAAGTGTGTGGCCTGCTTACATACGAAATTTATATAGGTCGTGGTCCAAGTTGATAAACATATATTTTTATACTATGCAAGTACATAGTAAATTAGAAAATATTAAATTTATTAATTAGTGTAATAACAGAACTGAAATCTATAATAAATAACTTAAATAATCTGCAGTAGGCCCAAAATAGTTGGAACCAAGCCAACATTATTGTGTATAAGCGCAATTTCATAACACACAAAATACAGGAAACAACATGTTTACGTATATTGCAGACGAGAGGAATGCATAAGTGATTCGGTACATGCATATATGACCGCGGTACACATCTTTCGGCATATTTTTACCATTTTTTGTTAAAAGCATTGGTCAACTAGGAGCTCAATGGCCAGGTGTAAACTTAAAATAATGCATTTTATCAAGCTGGTTAACAGCTAGGGATCTGTTTAATTTATTAAAAATTGCGAATTTAGTTGTTGTTTTTTTTCATGAGACAGTAACTGCTGTTTTTTTAAGTACTGTAATAGCAATCTTAGTGTTACATTTTATTTTAGAGAGTTTAAGCAGAATGTTCCCTGCTCGAAGTTGTGTGAAAAACACTTTATAAGTTTTAACTGCATTTTGAAAAACAAAATGCAATGAATACCACATGTCGCTGTTTGTACTTACGCAAGTACATCAACCCTCTTAGTGAGGGTAACCTTAAAGCTAAACAAAATTTGCTAGTGAAAATTTCAAGTTTACTATTAAAATAAACTGATTGTATATCATCGATCCGTAACACAATTTTCTGTGCTTACTCGCGTGAATAAATTTATTTTTAGCACTTGTTTTCCATTAAACATGTGTTTACATTTTAATACTGAGACCGGTTTTTCTAAGNAAATAAATTTATTTTTAGCACTTGTTTTCCATTAAACATGTGTTTACATTTTAATACTGAGACCGGTTTTTCTAAGATTCAAAACGAGCAAACGTGCAAGGTACATTTGAAACATTACTACTGTTATGTTATTAATTATTTACGCATTATAGTATACACTTTGGAAACTTACTAGAGTTAGTGCATAAACAAAATTAGTATAATTTTCTTAAAACGACTGTCACAAATATTCTACTAATTATTTTTCTATCGTTGGTACCAAATATAATTTTTGTACACCCAACACAGCGCTTTGTCTATTTAGTATAGTAACTACTAACACACTCGAACGTGACATGTATTAGTACTGCTACTGACATGGTGGCCATGATGACGTAGGTTGGAAAGCAAAACAACAGTCATTTCATGTAGCAAAAATAAAATCACGCTCCTTTTAAAGTTACATTTAATTTAAAACACGTACTTTCTATTATTTTAGCAAAAAAAAAAATANACGTGACATGTATTAGTACTGCTACTGACATGGTGGCCATGATGACGTAGGTTGGAAAGCAAAACAACAGTCATTTCATGTAGCAAAAATAAAATCACGCTCCTTTTAAAGTTACATTTAATTTCAAACACGTACTTTCTATTATTTTAGCAAAAAAAAAAATAGTTTGTAACTCCAATTACAGCTGCTTTGTGACTATGTAGTAGCAAATGTATTGTAACATACTTGCTGCTCTGCGTGGCTTCCCTTGCCCCGGGACGGGGCACTACTTAAGCTGCGACGGGCCTCCGAGCCCACAGTTGAGAGTTTGGAGGATTGTGCGAGCTTGAGCACCAGGTGTGCGAAGACAGCGAAGCGACGAGCCAGCAGAGCGACGAGTGTGGTGGTGAGAGGGTCCAGCGGGAGTGAAGTCTGCGGACTGCGAGCATCGGTGCAGTGAAGAGTGCGACTGACGGACGGGGCTACTGAACTGGATGCGTGAGTGACATACATTTGGAATGATGTCAATATACAGATTGTATCTGTGTAAATAATGAGTGTGAATTAGGTGACTAACCAATGTAGAGACACTGATAAGGATTTTAATTAGAAATGAGATATACATAAAATATTGCGCTCGCTGAGAATAACAAGAGTTATAGTGGAGGTAGACAGTTTAATGTTGTAAATAATAGCTATGTGAATACATAACAATTCAGTTATTTTATTTTTATTGAGGCCTCCGTCCCTCACGAACTCCGATACGCCCCTGGCGGCTTGTAACAGTATTAATAATTCTTCCAAAAGCCGATCTAGAAATGATTTTAACATGGAACTCGTTGAGTTAACTTTGCATAGTCGTTATGTTCTGGTATATATCGCGCAACGGTGTATTCACAATGAGTTGAGAGCGACGTTGAGGGAGTGTATAAGAAGTTTTGCATGTGGGCTGTTCAGTTCTGATTCTAATTTATTAAAACGTTAGTAAATAGATTTTCGTCATTACGAATTATAACAAAACGTTAATACTTTTCCGATGCTGCTAATATTACTGTTAGTGCTTAAAAGTAAGTTTACGTTAAAACATAATCATTTAAGTAGAAGTTTTTTTTTCCTCTAAAGTTGACTGCAAAAGTACTTAACCGTGAAACAGCTAGAGCCTGCTCGTTATCATAATCGTATATTGACTTTTCCCTTGTTGCTGTTGACTGCAGTAGCCTTCTTCATTTCTGCCGACCGTCTGAGTTTATTCCTCCTTGTTATTTTCCATTTGCCGCTAACACTATCCCTCCTCTCGACAATCTTATGCTCATGGTTCAGCCTCTTCCGTAGTCTGCCCTTTGCTTCCGTCTCCTTTCCTCCCTCTGATCTCGTTGTCCTCTGCATTCTTCCTCGTTCCCCATCGTCTACCCAAACCCCCGCATCTATTCCCCTCTTGTCATTTACCATTCTTGCTCCAATTTCTTCATTCTAATTCTGTCACTCCTTGTTACCTTCTAGGGCCTCTTAGAAAGCTCATCTTTGTCGCTTGTAATCTAGCTTGTTACCAAGCTCGTAACTGGCAATTGGCGGGTCCTTATCAATATGCGGGCAGGTCGGGAGTATTGGCGTACTGAATTATGGGTATTAGCTAATTTTGTACTAACACCTCCGAGAAAGACTCTTTCCCATCTGAGAAATATGGGAAAGCTCCTGTTATTTTGATAAACACTGCGTGCATTCGAAGTTTACAAATTACTGTAAATCTGACCTTACATTCGCATATGTTTAACTGCCCTGGGTTTAAAAAAAAAAGATAACTTGAATGCCGAAGTGATGAAAGGTATTTTCGCATGCCTAAATTCTCAGATATTGTCGACTATAAAATGTTACACTACAGAAGTGCAACAAAATTGGATTAGCTAAAGCAAGATTGGTGTCTGTGTAGTGTACGTGGTCTTTAAATTTTTAAATTGCTTCGGAGATAAGTTTACCATTCGACCACTTCATTTAAACAGTTGTTTTATCGAATTAAATTATTATGTTAATATTACGTTTGTAAATAAATTGTCGCGTAATTTATTGTTCACTCCAAATATATCCAGCGTAAGGTGGCTGTATATGTGATTTTACGTTTGCAGAAAAGTAAATTTGGAAAAGTTCAACTTTATAGAAGCGAAATTATTTGAGTTTACTATGGATGTTCATAAGAAAAATATGGAAAATGTAGACATGGCAACAGAGCTTTAACCTTTTAAAAGGGTCAAGATATACTAAAAGTGGTTCTTTTACTTTGGAATAACTGGGAAGTAAGGACAGATAAATCATTGACATTGAATCGTCAAAATAATACTTTATATACTGAAGAGCCAAAAAACTGGTATAGGCGTGCGTATGCAAATAACAGAGGTATGGAATCAATCAGAGTAATGCGATGCGGTCGGCAGCTATATCGGTTACTGCTGCTACAATGGCAGGTTATCAATATTTAAGTGAGTTTGAACGTGGTGTTATAGTCGGCGCACGAGAGATGGGACGTAGCATCTCCGAGGTAGCGATAACATTTGGATGTTCGCGTACGACCATTTCACGAGTGTACCGTGAATATCGGGAATCCAGTAAAACATCACATCTTCGACATCGCTGCGGCCGGAAAAAGATCGTGAAAGAACGGGACAAACGACGACTGACGAGAATCATTAAACGTGACATACGTGCAACCCTTTCTCAAATTGGCGCAGATTGGATTTGTGGACTGCCCTGCAGGATTAATGGTGTGAATTGCCTCCTGCATACCCTCAGACATTAGTCGAGTCTATGCCACGTCGCCTTGCGGCACTTCTGCGTTCTCGGGGGCCCTACACGATATTAGGCTGGTGTACCAGTTTTTTTGGCTCTTCAGTGTATATCACCTATTTTAAATTAATGACAACTTTAATTTCTTATTTCACTCGAAGGATTGTCTCCTTGTGTTCTTTGTAGAATGATATTTTATTCTCTTAAAAACTGGCTTACAAAAACAGACGTGCCCCATACTCGAAGCGATTCTTATTCGTTTCATGAAGCGTTTAAGTCGTGTCTATTATCCTGTAGTCAAACCTATATCGTATTGAATTTCTGCTGTTTTCCAACAGCTAACCGATATGTGGTTTTTGTGGTTAGCATAAAACTATATTATTTAGTTTGAAATGCATTGAATTTTCGTTACCAATTTGTTGCATGTTATAATTTGTGTGTTTTTAAATACGTCATTTATTATGGTTATTTATATTTCATGTGAAATGAGCCGCGATATCTAAATGACAGACTTTTGAGAAGCCTTTAATAATGGCTGCAAATCCGTGAGCAGATGGGACTGTGGAAAAATCTTTTCTTCATAGTATAAAAATAATGAATAAATAAGAGGGGGTTAGTTTTTTATCACGGCCAACTTCCTAGATCACCAGATTTTCGCTCAAAGATAGCCGTACAGGATAGACTCGTAAAATCATACTAGCGATTGGTTACTGACAGCATGTCTTTGCGAGAAGAAGTTTTCTTACTTGCTTTGCCAATCAGTATCAAGTTACTCCAATACTGAACATTGTGATTCGCGGGCAAGTATACAAGACGCACAACAATAAGTCATCTATCACGGAAGTGAATCTAAACGGAAGTGTTTTCAAATGCGAGTAGTCACTAATATTTTCGCGAAAATCAAGTATCCGTACTCATAAATGTCATCAGTCATCTTGTACAAGATCGGAAGGGTCTTTGGTGGTCGTTGTTCGCTGTGACGTCACACCCATGCGACGAAGAGCTCGGACCGACGATGGCAATATTACTGATCAAACTGAGCCCACTATATCGTCTTTAAACTTGCGAAGCAAAACCAAACCTTTTACTTTTTTTTAATACAAGATTGTGACAACACACGCAATTCTAAGTTCATTTGTACGTTTGTCTTTCTCGCGCTCCACTCAGCCACACGCATATCACAAAAAAAGAAAGAGTGAGAAAGGGGGTGTACAAGGGTGTATATGTATACATTTTAAAATAATAGTTTCTCAAATTTTTTTTTAAATTTTTTTACGTTATATCTAATATTTGTGGTCATAATTGTTTGGTCTTCGCCAGTAACGCCTGAATATTATATCTATGGCGACTTTCAGATGCCAGACGTTGATTTCTGAATATCCGTTTCGCTCACACGGTGCTCACAGCGAAATAATTATCTCGCCACGGTGGATTCGCGCACCGGATGTAAGTTTCTATGAAACGCTTTGTTGTTGTTGTTGGGTGCGGTTTATGGCAGTTATTGCCGGCATTCGTGGGAGGCGGTGAGAACGATGGCGTACACTGTCAAACCTGTGTTCTAATGGCTAGTACAGTCTGCACTTTCCAAGTAAGCCAGTGAAGTTATTACACTTGGCTCTTGTGTCCTCATAATACTTGTGGGTCGATAAAGTTGATCTTGATTAATAAAACTGTGGAAAAAAATCCCTGCTAGTATTAGTATTTTAATGTGAATACTTACAGGACTTGAAATAACATTAGCAGCGAATTATGAAAAGTTTGTTGACTTTTATTAAATTAAAAACATAATGTTTAGTTTGGCGGATTCTGAAGCTTACCAATTTTCGTTTAGAAGACATTAGAGTGAGAACTGACGTAATGTTGACACGCTTGTATTTCTTACTGTTTTACAGTTTTATTATATCGACGCATGGGTATCGGTCATTAGTTTCACAGCAGTGTTAAATTGCATGCACATTTTTTGGCGAAGTGCTATGCAACGCACAGAAAAAAGAAACTGTAAATCTGAGTTTTTAAAAGTGCTGGATTAACCGTCGGAAAAAAATTGATCTATCTGTACTACTCTACTTGTCGCATGATATGGCCGAAATAAATGTAAATTGTGACGTATAGATTTAAGAAATAATCTTCGGCCTAAAATAGTTATATAATTGTCATTGACAGACACGTATGATTTTAATTTTTTATACATGCTTTACAGTGTTAACTGTACACAAGCTAACAAGCAATAAAACAAGTGTGGCGACAGCAATAAGAGCGCAAGTATTCCCAGCAAATATAATCTTTGATTACTTGCGTGGTGTCCCTAAGTACTTCACATCTCAGTCGGCAACTTCAATATGCTCACTGTGACGTCGCAGCAGAGGGTAAGGATGGTGAGGTGGTGTACTTGAATGTATGGCTTGAACGCTGCTTAGTCATGTCGCGTACACGCGCAATGAGTTGTCTTCCCAGTGGTTTTCAGCCCACGTTCCAAGTAAATGTCGGAAACATTTCCACCTCCGTTATTAGTAGATGAACTTGATTTTGTCGAAAAGAGATCCATGCATGCTAGACTTAAATATCGTACGTGTGTACTTGGAATTTTCCTTTGGATACTGGCCGCGCGTCGTAGTGAGATGACATTGTTATATTTGACTGGACCAGTCAGAAATAGGCTTATCCGCTACTGAACGTCTGTTCTTCGCGGGCAGGCACCTAAAACGCTTAACAGGTCCAATAACAAAAATTGATTTAATATAAAGTGTTTTGAAATACATCTAGGTAGAGACACTTCGCTAAAATCCGGTGCCCCTAGTTATTAGGGGGCCGTGGTGGCTGAGCGGTTAGACTGCTCGCCTCCCACCAAGGCGAACCTGGTTCAATCCCCGGCCGCGTCACTCCCGGAGTTTTGCAAGTGGGAATCGTTCCGGATGATGCCGCTGGTCTGCGGGTTTTCTTGGGGATCACCCGTCTCCCCCGCCCTTGCTTTCCGGCGCTGCTCGATACTCACCTCGCTTCACCCTCATCGGCTCTGAATACCTAATCTCTCCACTTGTGCAACCAGTTAACATCGAACTGCGTTCTCGATAACATTTGCATTAATCATTCTTTTCAAAGAAGTGTAGAAAGTTTTACGAATCAGATTAGACAGCAGGAAGACTTAAAGTACTGCGTACTGATGACTCACTGTGCACAGTACAGATCGTAAATATCATTCATGTTCTGTGTCCACGATCGTGGAGGCGATGATTTAACGGGCTAAATGGGAGCCTGCATTACAGTACGCACTTTAAGAGGGCAGCGATATTTTCCAGAGGTCGATTTCAAATTTGCTACACTTCACCGTGAACAGTCTATATAAATATATATTATTTCAAATCTTGTGATTAACTCGCCGCTCATCCGACAAGCCCAGGGACACTCGGGTGGCGTAATTCCGCGTGCCGAGTGTAACACGAGAAAGCATTCTGACTGCGACAGCAGCCGAACAAATTAGCTCTGTTCGAGAATGTAGACAACTGCGCATTCTGTAAAGGTACTCGTTTTATAACGCGAAATGCAAGTGTCTCTGCTGCTGGTGAACGCACCGCGCGGAGTGGCAAGGGACCTGCGTGCCGGTCGCTGACGGCGACGGCCGAGGAGAGGGGTGTGACGTTGCGTGTGGTCCGGCAGCTGGTGGCGTGCCCGAGGATGCTGACTCTGCAGTCCTCGTGTGAGTCGTCTGCACGTGCACTCGTGGCCTCGCGAATCTCCTACACTGTCCCGGCCCCCGTCTGTCCCGAGGTGCGCACTGCGTCGCGTCTGCGACGTCCCTTGTGTAGTGGCCAGTCCATCCAACTACATGAAGTAGACATACTTGGAATCTATAGCTGGTTCACGGTTTACTGCCTTCGTGAAATAATCCTTCCCCATATAACTGCGTACATTTGTAAACTTTGATTAACGGATGTACAGTAATAAAGTTAGCATCGAATTACGGCAAGTTGTTATGCATTAAGGGGCCTGCCCACTTGGAGCTGCGTTCCGCGCTTGAGACCGAGAAGCGAGGGAGCGATAAGAACGTGCAGTGTTCTTGTCGTGCTGCGTGTACCCAGTAGCGTAGCCAGGATTATCTAAAAGGGGGAGGGGTGTTCGTCTACATCAATTTTTACTGTCATATTAAGACGTACACAAATTTGACAGAAACTGTAGGCCTAATATTATTGGCATTAATAATAGGTGCCACTGTTTTTAAAATACATTTTTTTTTTCAATAAAATCTTGACTTCAAAATAAGACTACAAAATTATTTAACTAATTAGTCTCAGTTTTCGACTGGTGGCTTTTGTTTCATTTGGGAAGGGGGGGGGTGTATGAACCCGTGTAAACCTCGCCTCCATCCCTCCCCCGGCTGCGCGTTTAAGCGGTTATCGCGTTATTTTATTGGTTGAAAGTATGTAGCAAGGTTCATTGCATGCCCCTTGAGTACTTTTGTATGCATGTGACACAAATATTTTAAGGTACAACACAGTCATGATGAAATGCTCTGAAATTGTGTTTTTAATGTGCGTGATGTCTTGAAGTAACAGATAGGCATTGTCTGAAGTCCGTGTTCTTTTAGTAGATCAGCACAAAGGGCTCACGGTATTACGATGAAAATAGTGATTCTGGGCCATGAAATTATTAAAGAGAAGTCGGAGCTGGTCAGTAACCTTGAGCGGTGGCCACCTTGACTCTAAATTTTCCTTTTTTCTCTCAGAATTGTTTGTTTTTTCCCTTAAAATTTTCCTTTTTTACCATTAAATAAAAAAAATTGAAAATGTTGCGCACATGTCTTTATATCGGCAAGGTAAACTCGAGACTCACTAAGAAAGTCCATAAATTAGCTAGATACAGTAAAGCTTCCGAGTCAAGCCCAGCGGATCAGGAGGAACAATAGCCATATTTGTTAACGTAATGAACACCGACCACCGTAATTGTTTACATAATGATCCCTCACTGTGACATTGAAAAATCCTAAAAATTAGTTAAACTTTTTGTTATTGGTCCCGACCACCATCTTGAATTAGCATGAGCTTGATCTTGACCTGTGATGACCTTGGAGTGACCTGAAACCAAAATCGAGAAAAAATAGTAGAAAACGTTAGAGAAAGTACATTATTCACCCCGACCGCCATATTGGATATTTGTGACCTTGATCTTTACTCTGAATGATTTATAGCACAAAAATTAAGAAAAAACGTAAAAAATTAAAAAAAATTATAATTTAAATGCTATATTTAAAAACATAAAAAAATTAAAGAAAATTAAAAAAAAATTGAAAAAAAANTAAAAAATTATAATTTAAATGCTATATTTAAAAACATAAAAAAATTAAAGAAAATTAAAAAAAAATTGAAAAAAAATTATTCTTGAAAGACTTACATTTGGTAGATCCAGTGTTAGTGTTCGATTCTCGTTAAGATAGCGGAACACACATCCTCTCAGTACGCGGACCAGCAAACGACTGAGTCCCGCCACTTTATTTAATTGATTATGTAGTCAACTAATCTGTCGGCTCTCCCCTAACAAATCTTTAGCTTTACATCACACTGGGTCTCCCATCCAACTACCCTCTCCCCGTAAAACTACCATCCGTTGTCTGTCGGTATTTTTCCACTAGCGTGGGCTGATAACTTACTTTTCCAGTATTGTCCACTAGAGTGCGCAGGTAAATCGGGTTTTCAGCATCAGCCACTAGAGCGCACCCACATTTCCAAACCTGCTGTCTAGACTGATGTGATATCGACCTTTGCCTAATGGCAACGAGGCCCACTACTCCATGTTTGCTTCAACCTACAAAGTATGCAACTTGACATATTTAATTATTTCCTTTTTCTTTTCAACTAATTAAGATTAAGTTTTTTATTTTATTATTCTAAATTATATTTGCATCACAGCGGTTCTGTTACTAAACCAATTTTATATAAATCAGTTAATTTTCGTCAATGTATAAAAAAAACACGCAATTTTTAGTTTATTTTACTTACCAAAACCTACGTCTGTACAGCCATCTCTTTATGATACCTATTATAAGTAAGAAGAGGAAAATATCATATGATTATGTTGTAAAGGAGAACATCTATATTGTAAGTGGGCGTCGTACATTGGTCCTCAGTTTTATATAATCAATTGAAACGAGAGTCGATTTATTCTTCCTTGCGACATATATTTGTATTCTCTATTAAACACTCTCTTCGATATCATGCACATTAGAAAGATCAATATGTGGGGGTTTTAATGCCCTTTCGCACGATGCCCATCCTGGTACGGTTCTGGTTTAGAGTAGTTACATTCCAACCACAGATTATACACTGAAAAGCCAAAAAAAACTTGTACACCTGCCTAATATCGTGTAGGGCCCCTGCGAGCACGCAGAAGTGCCGCAAGATGACGTGGTATGCTGAGCTGATTACAGACTTCCATACGTCCTCCGTTAAGTGTGGTACAATCCTGCAGGGCAGTCTACAAATCCATAAGAGTGTGAGGCGGTGGAGATCTCTTCTGAACAGCACGTTGCAAGGCATCCCAGATATGCTCAATAATGTTCATGTCTGGTGATTTAGGTGGCCAATGGAAGTGTCTAAAGTCAGAAGAGTATTCGTGGAGCCACTCGGTAGCAACTCTCGATGTATGGGGTGCCGCTTTATCCTGCTGGAATTGTCCACGTTCGTCGGAATGCACAATGGACATGAGTGGGTGCAGGTGATCGGACAGGATGCTTACGTATCTGTCACCTGTCTGAGTCGTATCTAGACATATCAGGGGTCCCATTTCACGCCAACTGCACACGCCCCATACCATGACAGAGCCTCCACCAGCTTGAACAGTCCCCTGTTGACATGTAGGGTCCATATATTCATGAGGATGTCTCCATACCTTTACACGTCCATCCGCCCGATGCAATTGGAAACGAGACCAGTCAGACCAGGAAAACGTGTTTCCAGTCATCAACAGTTCAATGGCGGTGTTGGCGGGCCCAGGCGAGGTGTAAAGCTTTGTGTCGTGCAGTCAACAACGGTACACGAGTGGGCCTTCGGCTCCGAAAGCCCATATCAATGATGGTCCGTTGAATAGTTCGCACGTTTGCACTTGTTGATGCCCCAGCATTGAAATCTGCACCAATTTGAGAAGGGGTTGCACGTCTGTCAGGTTTAATGATTCTCGTCAGTCGTCGTTTGTCTCGTTCGTTCCCGATCTTTTTCCGGCCGCAACGATGTCGAAGATTTGATGTTTTACCGGATTCCCGATATTCACGGTACACTCGTGAAATGGTCGTAAGCGAAAATCCATATTTTATCTCTACCTTGGAGGTGCTATGTCCCATATCTCGTACACCGACTATAACATCACGTTCAAACTCACTTAAATCTTGATAACCTGCCATTGTAGTATTTGTAACTGATCTAGAAACTTTGCCAGACGCTTGTTGTCTTATATAGGCGCTGCCGACCGCATCGCGTTACTCTGATTGGTTCCAACCCTCTATTATTTGCATACGCACGCCTATACCAGTTGTTTTGGCTCTCCAGTGTATGTAAGAGACCCACGGTCTTCTGTCTCCTCTGTAAGTTGGTTTATTAAATTATTTTTCATAGCTGACAGAAACGAGCAATTATATTTTGGCATACCCAGCGAATTACCTGTAAGATACGTCCTCAGATTGCTATAGAAAGCAGATTCCTTCAGCACGAATTATTTATAAATCGGTTTGCCAAGAACATGGAGAGGTTTTCCATTTTAGAACCGCAGGTGTACTCTCTTCGACATGATGCCAATATGCCTCGTTACACTTTATTCTTCATTGTTTGATGTATTGTAACTCTTGAACTCACGTCAATACTTAACGACAAACAAGAGTCAAATAAGCCGAGCCTGTCTTATTCACAAATTTTTTACTCCTCTCATGCCATCGTGCTTTGCTACTTTTACCGAAGATGTCGCTACATTAGCAGTACAAACGTCTTGGTATTGACAGCCAATTGTTCATGGTGTTCACATATAGGTTGTCACTTGCCGATGGTGTCATCATTGTTTCACCGCTTACTGTGTTAGAAGGCAGTGTCATGATGACATCATTATTCACTGCAGTAGTAATAGCTACAAGCCCATTACAATTTTTTACAGATGGCAATACATTTTTTTGCTTAGCAGTTAGAGGAGCAAATCTTTCACATATTTTCAAATGCCTTTTTAGACTGTCAGAACAAGCAAACGAACGATAAGCACTTTTCACTCCTTTATGTCAAAATATATAGGTTCATCCTACATTTATGCTTCTCATGTCGTCTAACATTACTGCTATTCGCGAAGACTTCATTGTAGTACTTGCATCGAAGTCGCGAAGATGGTTTTGCCACCACTGGTACCACTCCCGAAGAAGTTGTTAGCACCACTAGTACCACTCCCGAAGAAGTCGTGAGCACCGTTGGTACCATGTCCAACGAAGTCGATGACACTTTCATAGGCCCCATTATCTCTGGGATATCCGATGACTTCGCGGACGCAGAATAAGACTTTGACTTAGAAGCAAAGTGCAGGTGCTATACGAGGCGAACCATACATTTACTATTCCGTCGACGAATTCCCAATCCCAGAAGGTTCCATTCCCTTTATTTCCCCAAAAATGTATAATAACCGATGCAACAAATGCATGCTTAGATTTTCCAAAATTTTCCTTTTTTTTTTTTACTAAATCTTGACGCATTCTGTGTCCCTATATTTTATTCGTCAGAACACACGCTCTGGCGAAGCTCGCAGGCGGACGACCGCAATAAGGATTAAGGGTTTGGCGGACATGATGGGAGAATGGCGCCAGGACGGCCCGGCGGAACAACCACGTGCGGAGGAAGGCGGATGCAGCTGCATCTCGCAGCTGCCGGGGACGCAGAGCCCACACCAGTGGCGGCGCCTGTCCCAGGCTAGCTACCGCCATAAACATTGAGAGCTTTTGGCGGGCGTGCTGGGATAATAACGACACAATATCCGGAGGCATAAGAACAACACATGCGCCGAACCAAAGAGTTCCTGCACGTGCAGAACGGAACAATAAACTTCCATACCAGAGTCGAGGGGCGACGCCGGACCCAAGTGCGGATAGCTAGTGCACCGAACACGTGTTTACGACCAGGGGACCCACCAAGTAGCACGTGCAGGGCGAAGCACTAAAACTTCTAGACCAGAACCGAGGGACAACGCCGCCCACGTGTTTTACGACTCAGGAGGATGCGGCGGCCGCCCCGGACACTTGCAGAGATGGTGCAAGTTGAATATGGCGATCGANATGCGGCGGCCGCCCCGGACACTTGCAGAGATGGTGCAAGTTGAATATGGCGATCGAGCCTACAAAACCACGAGGAGGAGGATCGAGCAGTCAGTCAGTCGGAGGACCTGAAGCGAGGCGTCCGGATCGGAGCCGGACGAAACGAGTGCGAGGATCGATCGGTCAGTCAGACGTCGTCGAGCGAGCAGTGCAAAGAGAGCCGGGAGTTCAAGAGGGCGTCGAGACGCCGACGCCGAACGGGAGGAAGTGACGCAGCCTAGACGTTCCNGGGAGTTCAAGAGGGCGTCGAGACGCCGACGCCGAACGGGAGGAAGTGACGCAGCCTAGACGTTCCAGTCTACCTACCGAGAGACGAAGCAGTCCCGAGATCGCCGGCTGAGAGAAGACCAGGGCCGCAAGTCAGATAAGTAGAGTTCTACACCAAGTGTGAAGAATCTTGCCCCCCACGACGCAAAATCGTCGCGTCAAGCCATACGTAGCCTACATAGGAAGAGGGGAGGGGAGAGTTGTCTCGTGAGTTCATGTACCAGTTAACCTGTTAAGCAACAATAAAACTNCAGTTAACCTGTTAAATTAGCACTAGGGACAATAATGTCGACATATTCCTACGCCCTAACACGGAGGGCCAGCATCAATTGCTAGCGCCTTACGCAGAGAGCAGATTCGATACCTACTTATAAACCATAGCATTGGGCAGGTATCAATCTTTTATTTTTATTTAATAATGAAAAAATTATAACCTTTCCGCTATTATTTACAGTTTTTGTTACGATTTTTCTCGATTTTGAGTTTAAGGCCACTCGGGGTTAAAGTCAAGGTTATAGAGATCCAGGATGGTGGTCGAGGTCAAAATGTCATTCTTACCCTGTTTTTTTTTTTTCATTCTTTTTGAATAATTTTTGTGATTTTTTTCTTGATTTTTTATTTAAGGTCATTGCATCAAGATGGTCGGGGTTACTAATAAAACAATTTCCTGATTTTTGGAATCATTTAGAATTGCGATTTTTCTCGATTTTTTGGGTTGAATGTCACCTAGAGTCAGGGTCACAGTCGAGGTTATGTAAGTTAAAGATGACAATCGGGGTCTGTTACGTAAACAAGCATGGCAGCTGCCCCCCTGGTCCGCTGTGCTTGACTCTGAGCCTTTAAGTCCACCTTGCTAATTTGTGGAATTTTCAATGAGTCTCGAGTACATCGTGCCAATTTAAGAGAGAAAAACTTACACCTTTTCTTTGAAATTTTATAGGGAAAAAATAAATTTTGAGGGAGTTGTTGCATTTTTAGGAAAACCGAGAAATTCTGATCGAAAAACTAAATATTTTGAGCCAAAATGGACGCCGCTAGGTTACTGACCCGCTCCGCAGCTCCTCTTCAATACCCGATGGTCTAGAATAACAGTTTTCATGCTATTCACGTTTAATAGTTCTGTAAAATTACCAAGCTACAATGGAGTTCAAGCGCCAGATAGACGGGCTCCTTAGCGTATTATTAAATGTGTTGTGTGTGTGTGTTGAGTAATGGTTTGTTTTTGTTTTGTATGCATTACTAATTGATAACTTTTTTTGTTTCCAACAAATACACTCTGACCCTCAACAGATGCGTGGATACGCGTGATTAGGTGAACGGCGATGTTAAATTTTCGTACGTGGTGGGAGAATACACACAGTTGGCAGAAAGAAGGTACTAAGCAGTCGCTAAAGGCGTGGTTTGTCCAGGTCCTCGAACGTAGCGCAGAGGTTCGGTCGTTTGGTTATAATTTAAAAACTGTTCAATATTATTGAGTGGTGTCTGCTTACGAACAGCATTGTTTTACATGTCCAAATACTAGTTTCTGTATTCCGTTCCCGTCTCTTATGTGTATTTTTTTTTTAAATTTAAAAATGGCTATTATGAATGTTTTACAATTATTTTAAGGTGTGAAACTTCCGGTACAGGCTCCTGTAATTTTTGTTTGTTGTTCATATTATTTGATATTGGTATCTAGGATTTAACGTAATTTCTTGCTTTTTAATTTGTCTTGAATAATTGTTCCAAACAATTAATTTCACCACGGCTTTGCTTCAAATAATTATGTGTGAACGAAATTAATATGCTATCTTCTTTCTATAATATTTATTGCCGCTCATTTTTAATTAAACAATGTACTTCTTCCCAAAGCCAAAACCTTCATGATCACACAATCTACAACCATCCTAGAACATGCTACCCTCCCGGTGAGGAGTGCAGCCTAGCCTTGGTCGGCTTGCAAACTGGTTCCCTATCGCGGACCGAAAAATGATCTGGTCGTTCAAAGTTAACTTGTAATGTCTCCCAATACATTACAAAAATAACCCCAACATGTGTGGGGGTAAACACGCCGTTACACTACTTAACATAGCTTAGCGACAGGTAGCGCATCTTTGTCTTTATTATTACACCCCAAAGTGATACGGTCGCAACTGAAAGTCTTATAGGGCGAGTCGACGAGAAAAAGACAGCAAAAGTAACTTTTTATTATTTGCATTGAAAACGTAATATAGTGAGTGATAGTAAAATGCAAGATAATAACTGTTAAGATTTTAGTAATAGTGCAAACAAATATGAAAATTACATTTAGTTCTTTTGTTTTAGGAATACAGACACCCTTCACGAACCCAGAAAAACCCAGGCACTTATAAAAATACCTTATACTTATAAACTGTAGAAAAAACAGGGAATCCTACGTACTTTTTCGCAATAGAGCACGTGTAAAGAGAGTATCATACTATTATTTTAAATTTTACACGTTGATATGTCTGCGCGAAAATGCAAAATATTCATCGAGGTCACGGGGCTCCATTCGTAATGACATAGCCACATTTGTGTTTGTTGTTGCGGCAGACTGGCCATGTTAAGTCTTGCAGATCGTGTAAACTGGGAGAAGCCAGAGGAATAGAGTACTTTGTTATTGTTTTGCCAGCCACTGCTTATTTGGAGCTATTATTTGTTGTGGGCGTGCAGCAGTTTAACAGCTGCCGTCCAACGTACTTCTTGCAAGACACCGACGTTCGTCACAGATTCTCAGCAAACTAGTATTGTACCTGGGCAACTTATTTATCCGTGTCTGAAGTCCCTTGGTTCTCCGAGGGCCGAGCAGTTTAAGGGACATTCTCCACACAATGCACAATGGAAATTCAGTTTTATTTTTTTACACCCTGAAGATGAAACAATGAACATTTACGAAAATAAGTGAAATTCGACTGTGAATTTGTGACAATTGCATGAGTATAATAAATAAAATCGTACATGGTATTTCAGTGAACGATTTTCACTTATTCAAATTGTAATTTACACTGGATTACAGTGAACGGCAGTATATCGGGCACTGATTTCTATTGCATTTCACCTATTCATGTGTAGAGCGCAAACTACCAGTGTGTTTCGTGTTTTAACCTTTCTACAAATAGTTTGCCACATCAAGTAAACGACTTACGGACTATAGTAACTTAAACTATTCTCTCATAAAACCTGCTCGAGTCTAATTCTCAGAGGGTTAGAATCCTGTGAATAACGGCGAAAAGGTTGGTTGGCTAGCGGTATGCGTGCAATACGAAATGTTGTGCCGTAATTTGCATAGCCGTCCGGGTTAGAACATACTGTTTTTGCTCACGGAAATCACTTTGAGGGAATTTTTATGTTGCGTGCGCTTTGCGGTATCATAATTCTCAATTTAAAAGTGTGCAGTACGTGGGTCGCGCTGTATTCTGTATTAACTCCGAGTAAGGAAAACAGCTGTTCGAAAATTATATAAAATCTTATAATATCTACGGTTCACTCGGTAGTTGGAATCTAGCCAATAGTCAATTCGCGGTTTCTTCACATTTTTTGATTCAAACCTTTGAAAAAAACAAGGAAGGAATGGTTCTTTCAAGCCAACATGCGGACAGTAAATATTATTTTGGAGCCCTTCAACATCGGCAAAATTGTTTTCTTCACACTGCTGTATCTTAACACATACTACTTGAACACGAGCGATACTACGATTGGGAGCCTGTGCTGAACTTTGCCAAAGGCTATTCACGGTAAAGTGAGAACTTTTTTAAGCCATCTTATTTTGAATAATAGTCAATAAATATATTTCATTGTAGCCTTAGGCGTTAACTTTTGAGACCGGTGATGTACACTATGTTTATTACTTACATGGCAATATTTATTTTAAAAAGTGGTGGAAGAATAAAAAATGGCGGATAGTAAAAAGTAACTAGGGCCTCGAAAGTGCTCACTTTACCGTGAACAGCCTATACACACTTTCTAGCAATAACATAATAGGGTCGCCGCTTATTAGCTACACGCAACACGACGATAAATCCGCACGCCAGTTCCGAGTCTTGCGCGTAGCGGCAATGGCACACTTGATACGCATGGAAATGCAGCCCTTATCGCTTTTTTTTTAACGCGAAAACAACTCTAAGTAGGTGACCGCATTAAAGGAAAAAGTTAGTCATCGTGGATTGTGCGAATGTTGAATTCGTCACGTCACACGCGAAGACTGAGAGAAATATTCTTGATATGGTACCTACAGGGGAAGGGAACGGTTCATTCCCTAATAACTTTTTTTTATCCCTTTATCAACGTCCCCGCTTTATGTCGGTAGGCTATCGTGCGGCAGAAACTTTGACCTGGAAATGGCAGGCATTCATGCTTTACCCGGGATTCGCACCCAGATTCCTTCCCACCGGTAACAGGATGTCCAAACCTACTACATCGCAGTGGTTAGAACCAATATCTTAGTTTGAACGTTACAAATACAAAGGTCTAAATACAAATCGCGATAGAGTTACCTTACAAGCGTCATAGCAATGCACTATGCTTTTAAAGTCGGCGTGGCACGGCACTGGACGTGCGGGCAAATGGCGCCTCACTGCCACTGCCATCTCTACCAATAGTAAATGAACGTCCTAAGCTGCCGAAATGTCATCAGACTAGCGTCTAGCTTAGCTTTTTTTTTCCCTTCCTGCACGTCGTGGTTTATTGATTGCCGGCTGCTCCCCTCCATCCACCTTGCTGTTCCGAAATGAGGGAGATAA
>NQII01000918.1:543917-566930 GCA_002778355.1 Clitarchus hookeri | reverse complement strand
CTCTGTTCTTGCTCCATTGCGGCGCCCCACTGCGAAAAGATATAGTGAAGAGTTGACACGGGTCCCGAATTCACTGCAGCCAGCACACAAGTGTAGAGGAGAAAGGCACTGTGTCACCGGAAGCTACGGTACTTGTGGTATTTCCGCCTCCCTCACCTTCCTTGCAGGGTGTGTGCGGTCATTGCGGTAACACACCTGAATACCTTCCGTGAACATATTAATTTTGCCACGTCACGAATATAGACGTAACGGACGAAAAAAAGACACAGATCAGGAATTTAAAAATATTGTGCCCACTTAAACTAAGTATTCCAGCAGTAACACCATGTGCCCATGTCAATCCTTTGAGTTTAACGGGTGAGAGGAAGAGGGGGGTTATCCCCCTCTCTTGCAGCCATATTTTTAAAATGAGGTAGTGACGTATTCTTGTCTTCTGCACATCGCTTATGACTCGCTACAAGCACATTTGTCAAAATCACGTCATCAAAAAGGACGTGAAATTTTGATCACGTTAGGTTTTAGAACAGACCCATGCATGACTGCTGTACTGAAATTTCGTGTCGCGTGTACATGCATGTATACAGTATGACTGCTATGAGTCCAAGACGCGTGATTTTGTAAACGTTAGAGGCAAAAGCCGTTTAAAGGGGAGATTGTCCTCGCCATCTTATATATACGTATATTCCTTCATTACTTTACTTTATTGACAGAATTAGTATAATTTATTAACCAAGCTTATCAATGTACAAGTAACAAACATCTTAACAGTTATTTCGAAATTCAATTAATTTTTCTTCCGTTACTCATTTTTCATGTATAAAGATTTCTTCATTATTTAATAATTTTTGTCCCACGCGGAAAAAGGATATAACTGAAACAGTACAAACTTAAATTTATAAGGAGCCATGTATGCCATTTTTAAGCTTTGGTTTTTAATGCCTGCTCATAAAGTTTGATAAAAAAATAAAAAAAAATAAAAAATCGAAGATGGATGGGCTTTTTCCACCTTAAGTGCTGAGACTACAAAATTATACTGCTCTGCAGGCATAGGCTCTTTACCCAGTATTGCCTCCACGCTGGGCGGCGTTCCAAAACGTTACTCTGCGGGTAAATTTTTCTCTTTGGCTGTCCCAAAACTACAGAGTAAATACTCTAATCATCTTGCCAGCGTAAAACTTATACACGCACCATTTCAGCGAGTAACGAATGGTAAACTGAAAATGGAGAAATTGAGTATATTTAAACAAACCACAAGGAAATGTGGACGTTCTGGTTACAACTTAAAGTGAAAAAATTCGTGTTTTTATTTAAAAGTTAACTCGTGTAAAGGTTGCATCTTTAGACGTAATGTTTAGTATTAATTGATGGCAATTAAAGATTGTTGTGTATAGATATAACTATTGTTTTTTGAAAAGAAAGAATTTGGAGAAAGGGATATGTATTTGTTTTAATTTACATTGGTTGCTTAATCAGTACATTTTGTAAACAAGGTATTCCATTTACGTCATACTCGTTTCAAAATAACGTTTACTCTTGCTCCTCAGCTGTTACTCTCTGTTACTTTACTCTACTCTCGTAGTAATGTTTTGGAACGTCGCCCTGGAAGGCGAGCGAGCAGCGGCCAGAAGAGTGTGGTCCTCGGACCGGCCAGGCAGGGCGGATGCTGTTCCTCGGCTCCACCAGAACCAGTTTCCCTTCTAAGCTGAATTTTTCGCCAGCTCCTGTTGGCGCGCCGCCCGTCGTCTTGTGTGGCCTCCCGCCTCGGGGTCGCCGTTTTGTTTCTCTCTCCTCCTCTCCGTCATTACACCGGACTGGCCACCGCCCCCATTCTTCTTCCTTGTCATCTCTCGTTTTCCCTCCTCGTTTATTATTTACCATGCCACCTGCGCCTCCCGCGCCGCTGCTGATGTGCCGTACCGCCGCTAGATCGCACTGCCGGCCGTCCTCGCCTAGAGCTCTACCCTCGCCTGCCTGCCTGCCTGAACTTTGCGTTGCGTGTCCGAGGCACGTAGCGTGCCCAAGGGCGAGCGTGCCGTGCGCGTCCGATGCCTCGACGCCTTTACGAGTAGGCGTGTAGCAGCGCGCATCTTAATATCATCCCGGGAGAACGAAACAAAACCTGTTCCAGCAACTTCTACGCCAGAAAAAAAATTCCTTATAAGATGGAAATGAGTACCTAAAATTCTCATCGGGAGAGATGCGTCTCTTAAATGATTATTATAAGATGGTACCACTTAAATATGTAAAACAGTACTGAAATTACGGCCCCGCAGAAGTGAAATCCTGCACGCCATTAGGCTGCCAAGGTCAATCGGCATTTGCGCGTTCATTTTTACTGTAGTCCATTCACTGTGACTTAACTTTTCTGAAGCCTTGCTAAAGTTCTACTTCCAGGATATTCTTCTGCCTCATGCAAACAAAGTATAATTAAGTCTAGAAAATTACATCAAAGCGACAACTCACCGCATTCGTGCGCACTCAGTTTAATAATATATTGCATAAGAACTATTTATTACTAGGTATTACCAATACACCTATTCTCCCTGTTTTTGTTCGTAATAATTGTAAATAAATTATAATTAATAACTAGAATATATGTAGAAGTTTAATATAACAAAAATAAGGCACTTTTATAACATCATTATAACACGCCTGTGATACATGGCTAGGAGACAACCAAGAACCTCATACATGGTGTGAATTTTCAAAGGTTTGATCCAAAAAGTATGAAGAAATCGCGAATATACTATACCTGTTATTTTGGCCGGAGACTATACGATGTTTACCTGGCATATTTTAAATATTCCGTTGCTATTAATTCTTTATTTGTCATAATTCTTAGTAATCTGTAATTTATCATACTAGGGAATGTTTAAGCATCCAGTGGTTATAAACTTAATTATACAGTCACATGCTACACTTTTACAGGGCCAAGTAAATCTGAAGTACGTCGGCAGCGCCCAAAAACAGATCAAGCCAATACTACTCTCACGCGTCCCGTCTCAAGTACCGCGGTCTGATTTTTTGCAAAATATGCAAAGAACTGAATAGAATTTATAGCTTGATGATTTTTGTTATTCACCCACGAGTCCCCAGGAATAGTGAGATCAGCGATGGTTCATTTTCGCGTGAAACGAATGCGTGTCTAGTTTATGCGTGAGGGGCCGCGGTGTTGCAGCGGCTAGAAAACCTACCTCCTACTAAGGCGAATCGGGTCCGATTGCCGGCGGAATCGCTCCCGGATTTTCACACGAGGTAATTGTGCCGGACGATGCCGCTGGTCGGCGGGTTTACTCGAGGGTCTCCCTTTTCTCCTGCCCGTGCATTCCTGCGCTGCTCCATACCTTGCCTCACCCTCATAGGGGATCTCGAGACCTCTTTGTCAAAGAGCCGCCCAAATCTCTCCACTCCGCTCATTTATGTGTGTCACCAAACTGAAACATGTAAGCTTCTTGACTACGGAGGTCAACAAAAAGATCATAAATTTATGAAATTCAATGAAACGTGTATATGGATATGAATGAAACCCGGTCGGCCAATCAGTTATGCTTTACTTTTTGTGTTAAAATCGGTCTAGCTAGAATGAGTCCTTCGGTAAATCAGAAAGACAAGAAAGGAAGCGCCACCACAAACACGGAGTATTTTCGTGTGTCGACACCAAAACCCGGGACCGGAGTGAGTGAGGCGATGGAGTCCAGTATGCGTCGTGTTTCGGCTAGCCACACTATCAGAGCGCCGAAAGAGAAGAGAAGAGAGACGAAGAGTTACCAAACACCACCGCGAGCGCGTGAGATAGAGGCAGATGCGTAACCGGCGTCACTTACAGTCGGGATGCCACGAATCGAACCGAGCAATACCTAAATAAATACGATACGCATTATTTTGAAGATCTTTGTTGTTATCAGTGTCAGCATTTCCAGACTGCTATGCCTTTAAACGTATTATAGTTCATTTCATATAAGAAGGCCACATTCTGACAGTCAGTGAGTGGCAACTTAATATATTGAAAACAAATAACGTGCCATTTACAAAATCCTGTATCAGCTGATGCACGAACGAACAAAAGTTAATATTACGTTGGCTATTCTGAGAAGTGCCGAAGCACATCACGCAAGCAGAAAATACGCGGATAAGAAAGAGTTCGTAGATTGATTAATACATTTTATTTTATGTGGTCATAAAACAGCAGTTTTTAGTTTTAGAAACGAAACTTCGTGATAAAATAGTAATGTATAGGTGTTCAAAATGAGATGCACAATAAAACGATACGTATCCGAATGTAACGAAAAAATCCAAAGTTTCCAGACTCTCAAACCAGGTGCTGATATCTTGTGAGTTAAAGGCGCACCATCTGTTGCGACATGCTCTTCCACGCTATCTGTTATCCATATCCCGAACTACACCCAGAAACGTATTATAGTTTTGTTGTTTAAAATAACGTATTTACGCGCATATACAAATAATTTTATTTTCTTGCGAGCTCTGTATAATTTTTAAAGTAACATATATTTCGTGTACCGCGTTTACGAACGACTCTACACACGACCACCAAGCTCCGTTTACGAATGCAGCGCCACCCAAGCAGTTCACCAATTGCCGCACGGAGCAGCACCTCCTGGACGCGCTGACTCGCCACATCAAAGCCTATTCTTGACACGCCAGTTGATGGCGAATGGATACATAAACGAAAAGGCGCGGCGATTGTCAACTGTCAAGAAAGTGGCCTTCGTATATGGTACACAGTATAACAGAATTAATGCGAAACGTGTGTAGTCTACTGCAAATGACTTCAGCCAACAAAGCGATGGGGGTCGCCGCTTTACTAGTCACGCATAGCATGACAAAAAGACTGCACGGTGGTTTAGTGCGATACGGTGTTTGATGCATCGGCCAGTGTCACATTTGTCTCAGATGCCTAAGATAGCTCTAGATAAGGGGAACCAGTTACCCGAGCCACGAGGTTAGGACCAGCACCAAGCTCTTGTCATCACATTAATTTAGTTTCTTTCAGCCATAGAAAGTTTAGCTAGTGTAATGTAGTGAAGCTACACCAACGTCTCCTCTCGATGCAAGTACCCTGGAAGAATTAAAAGAAACTACTTTAGCGTAGCTTTGGTACGAATTTTCTTGCATGTTCGAGGATACAATTTTTTGTAGTGGTGCATTTCCTTTGTTACGAGGGTACAAGTGAATGTTATATAGTTTCTTATGATACATTCTTAGTACTCGTGACTCACGCCCATGGCATCTGCAATTACCACACACGTGCAAACATACACTCATATATATTTGTGTGTGCTCGATATTCTAAATAAATCTACCTATCACTATCACTTTATGTAATTTTATAGTTCAGAATTTTTTCCGAACATGGAATGTTAATGTTGCATTAAGTGTATCAAATTTTAAAATACACCTAAGCACTAATTATATTTTTTTTACTAATTTTTTTTTCATCTCTACTTACAAAAATATTCCAAACTCTCACTAAAACAGGTCTCTCCTCAAACAATCACTAAACATTCAAAAAACATAAATCAAATTTCCGTGCTCTTTTCTTTGCGATACACACCAGATACACTTTCTCGAGAGCTGGTGAATTTTGGCTGCATAAGTTGACACTACTGCCACCTGAGTTATACAGGGTGGTGGCTAGTAGGGTACTGAGTTACTGTACTTTGGTGCAGACTAAGGGCGCATGTAGTTGTTGCGTAAGGGGTGAACAAATTCTCTTATTCTCAGTTAGTTGACACACAAGTCCTTTATTTGACTGAAAATAACATGGGTATTTACACACACACGAGACCGACCACCCCCCCCCCTCCTACACGTCGTAGGCCTGAAGGGCGGGTTGGCAGAATGCTATGCGTCAGGGGAAGGTTGCTTGAATGGAGACATTTTTACTTAACTGTGACTGCAGCTTTTGGTGAGTTGTCTTCGTTGGTTGGTGTAGCTGGGTCATCTCGGCGTCCCTTCTCGGAAGTCCGGGGTTGGTTTCCCGAGACTTGTGGTGTCTCTGCGATCTCGGCTGGCTGTTCCCGTCGGATAACTTAGCTTCTCTCCTCTTCTGCGTCGACGTCCGCCACGATCCGGCTCGCGCTTCCGACTCCTCCGCCTCGCGTCGAGGCGCCGGACAACTGCCTCTCGTCTCGGCCGCCGAACAACTACTGCCTCCGTCTCGGCTGCGCTCGTGGTTTAACTCGTTCGTCGCTATATTGAAGCTACCTTTGTCAGCAATTTCTCGGGAGAAAATTGGGGAGTTCCCCTTTGTAACTCGGGCGTTTTTGTGCCTGATTTTGTGTCTTGTCAGTGGATTGTGCCCTCCAACCAGGGTGGGGGAAGGGTGAGGGTGGTGTCGCAGAGATTCCTACGGTACTAATTTCCGAGCTGTGGTCTGCACAATTCTGGCCGGAGGCACCCCCGGTTTCCGTCGTCGTGAGCTGTCCAGCCAGTTCTCTTGTGTGGCTGAAGGTTCTCCCCCGAGCCATTTGCCTCGGTACTTTCCCTGTGGCATTCGAGCCTCGGTTCATCCCCGGGGGTGAATCACCGGGTTGAAAGTTTCGTGGTCAGCTGCCCGCCCTGGATATGTATTAATAATATAGCAGGGTGTGGTAACGGCGCTATGCCTATTCTAGTATGTGACGTGCGTCAAAATTTTACGAGGTGTACCACCAGTTTAAAGAAATGATAATTTTCGGTTGGTCTGTCGCCATATGCAGTTAGAAATAACGTTTGTGTAGTTTTGCTTGTCTGTGTTGCCTGCGCAATTGGAAGAAACGAACCTATTGTCGCAGTTGGGCGGTGAGGAAGCTGTCGATATTTACTCAGTTCTTTGTCGCCGGGATGCGCAAGTGACGCACGCCAACCAGAGGACCAGCAATGTGCGTGGTTGCACGCGGTCTCTTCGCGGTGTACTCGCTAGGGCGGCGTTCAAAAGTTTACTCCGCGAGTAAACTTTTCTCTTTGACTGTCCCAAAAAAAAACAGAGTAATTACTCTGAGCATCTTGCCAGAGTAAAACTGTTGCACGCACTATTTCATAACGAAGGGTAAACTGAAAATGGCGGGAAGTTTAGTACAATTAAACAAACTGAAAGGAAATGTGTACATTATGGTTACAGACACACACTGGAAAATTACAAATGACGAATGACAAAATTAGTATTTTTTTTAATGTTTACTTGGTTAAGTTTGCATTTTTTGAAGTAATGTTTGTGATTAAGTTATGGCAAGTAAAGCTGTTTATGTATATAACTATTTTTTTTTTGAAAGAAATAGTATGGGGAAAATTATATTATCTTTTGGTATTTACGTTGGTAGCTTGATTAGTGCATATTTGTAAACACAGCATGTTGTTTACATCATAATCGTTCCAAAACCATGTTCACTCTTGCACTCCTCAGCTGTTACTTTCTTTACCTTTCTCTACTCTCGGAGTAACGTTTTGAAACGTCGTCTAATAAATGCACTCAAAGAAATTTTTTGTAAATTTACCATATCGGTTCATACCTACAGTGAAAAAGCGTGAATGGTAAATTATTTTCCCATACATGCATGGTAACGTTTCTACAGTTGCTCAGGAAACAGTCAAATGCGTAGGGAAGTTCCCAACTTTGTATAGTAGCAATGTAAAACATTCCCATATATTCAGCCCGACATGTAGTATTATTTCCCTACACTGCATAGGTTAAAAACTTCCATTACAGGTTAGGGAGTTCATGAGCAATTTTTTTACAGTGTGCTTTGTCGCTGCAGTGGTTTGGGCTCTCGTTATTTGTGGCATTACAGCGAAATAATTCGTTTCGATCATAAGATGTTCATTAATGTTGCTCTTACCAGACAGTTTTAAACAGTGATTTAACAACTAGGGGGAGGGGGGGAGGACAGTGTGTACCCCTCCTTCCCCCCTAAATTTATTCAAGGGTGCCCGAATGTGAGAGTAAATGGGTGCCCAATNAGGACAGTGTGTACCCCTCCTTCCCCCCTAAATTTATTCAAGGGTGCCCGAATGTGAGAGTAAATGGGTGCCCAATCTGTTTTTTGTTCACCGAGGTGCGTTTATATATTGTACACAATATCTAATGACTTGTTATAATGTATTTCTGCAATACTTGTTAGTATATATGTTCTGTGTTATATACTTTTCTATATTTTTATGCAGCATGTAATTTATGTTTTTATCGACTCAAAATGAAATTTAAGAGAAACAACGCTGTTTTAAGGGCGGCGCCAAAAGCGTGCCACTTTCTAAAGTGGAGATGATAATTCGCCACATGTTTTAGAGGCAGCCTTTGTATTCGAGGTCACTAAAATGCTTCTGACGTCGTCTTCCGATTAGCGTCGCTGTACGTGGAAACGGCCACATAGCTGCTACTATAATACATTTTGCGTCACAACAAATATTACCAGGAAAAAAATTTTCTTTGTTTTATCGTGGAAATGGAAAAAAATAAACTAAATAAAATTCATGCTTAAGAATCAATTTTATTACAACACAACATTCTAAATCGGAATCAATTTATTTTAACTGATTGGCAGTTAAAACTGCTCCATACGGAATCTAAAAAAAAAATCACTAATTCATTAGTTAAAATAAATCCATTAATTCAAAAGTAAAAAATTGGTTATTTATAGTTGGTTAATAAATAAGCTTTCGGATAAAAAAAAAACAGATAATTTCTATGTGATATACTTNAATTGGTTATTTATAGTTGGTTAATAAATAAGCTTTCGGATAAAAAAAAAACAGATAATTTCTATGTGATATACTTTAGATATGTTTTATTTTGTCGCAAAATAAAAATATTGTTTGCACACAAAGTATTTTGCTTGTGATTGGAATCGAACCTCTGCCCATAAAGTAGAGTAAGTTGCAACATTCACGGTCAGCCATATCCACTGCCCTACTCTACCACCGCCAAACATGTGCTCGTAATATGGTTGTTGAAATACAAAATGTTTTGGCTAACTGCTGTAAGTTTCGTGATATGAAAGTATCTCATGCTGTTAAAAGATATATATATATATATATGTATATACATATATTCTGCGCAAGTACATGTCTTTGCAAAGTTCGAAAGTCAATCTATGTTAGTTTAGTTCAGATTTTTTTTTTTTCTCGGAAGATAAATATAGTTGGTTTTAATTTACGAGGTTATCGATGTTCACTAGTATCCGCCATTTTACAATGCAACGAGACATTACAGAATTAAACTGTTATTTTTAGTGAAAGATTGATCAGTTATATTTTTACTAATTCAATGGTGTGGTGATTCAATAAGAAACATGAATTTTCACCGACAATAGTTTGGTTTTCTGCAAGTTGATAAATCAAATATTGAGGAAACAAGAAATTATATAAAAGATTGAATTGGTTCTGACATTCCATTGTCTAATTAGCACTGTTATTACTAGTATCTGTCTCTTCAAAATAACAGTTTCATTCTGTAAAATCTCGTTGCTTTGTAAACTGGCAGATACAAGAAAACACCGACAACATCGTTAAAACCACTATGTTTCACTTTTAAAGCACACAATCTGAACTAAAGTTAACTTAGATTGACTTTCGAACCTTACAAAGACATCCTACGTGCGCATATTATGTGTATATTTCGGCAGCATGAAGTACTTTCCCATTACGAAACTTATAGCCGTTGGGGCAGTGGTGGCTGACCGGTTGGCCTGCTCGCCTTCCACCAAGGCGAACCGGGTTCAATCTCCGGCCGGGCCACTCCCGGATCTTCGCATGTAAGAATTGGGTTTTCTCGGGAGCTCCCGTTTCCTCCGCTCTCATCGGCTCTCAATACCTCGCCCAAATCTCATCACTCGCTTATTTACTCATTCACTCACTTAGAGCTGTTCTCCATTGCAAATTGATGTTACTATTCAAATTCCGAGAGTGCATATCACAGTTGCGAAGTAGCAGAGTTGATAAGAGGATAGACAATAGAGACAGAATAGTATGTTACGTTTTGGGGCGGCGGTTCGATCCCAACCACTTCCCAAGTATTTTTGTGCATGTAATAATTTTGTTTTGCGACAAAATAATTGTACTAAATTTATTTCAAACTATAATTGACTGTTTTTAATCCATGTGTTTATTTATTAATCGAATATAAATAACTGATTTTCTACTGTTTGAATTAGTGGATTTCATTTAACTGAAGAGATTAGTAGTTTTCTTTTTCCACTTATTCCGGATGGAGCAGTTTCAACTGGCAACCAGTAAATATTCACTGATTCCGATTTGAGTGAAAATATTTCGTGAGGGCGGTACTCATAGAATGCTCGTAGTTGCTGAAAAACTTTTGCCGGTTAGTGTGTACTGGCATCTCAAAATGACTCTTCTGATCGAATTTCGCCTTCTGTACAAGACCCTGCCACAGAGTACGCTAACACCGCGAATTCCAGCCGCACACGCCAGCAAAATGACGTCACCAGCCAGACAAATGTTGAAAAAAATCCTTCCGTCAATCAGCGCCTGGTAATCTACTCGCCAGTTGGCAGCTCAGCCGATAGGGAAACTTTTCGCTGCATGCAGTAGCCAATCGGACACAACAACACTCGTTCCCAGAACCTCGCGCAGCCAATCAGAGAATGAGTACGTCTATAAGCTGTTCACGATAAACTGAGCACTTTTCAAAGCCCTGCTTAAGATCTACTTGTAGGTACGTTGTGTATTATTCCGCCTTATGTAAAGTTAACATGCCTGGGGCCTTATCACTTTATTCATGTATAGGTCGTGTGTGAAACTGTAAAATAATTAGAAAGGTAAATATTTTTCAAATTTGCTTATCATTACATTTTTATGCATTAAAAAACAGGAATTCAAAGAAATAATTTCAGTGTTCACAAATGTGTATTTAACATTTTTAATTCAACGTTAAGACATGAAACTGGCCGCAAGCCACTCAGTGTGCCCGTTAAAATATATGCGGATGGTGCAGTGACATTTTCTAGAGGTTGATTTCAAAAGTGCTCAACAGTCTACATTAAAGGAGCCTTCACGCCATTTTGCCTCTGTGTATGTAACTACTCTGTGATGCTGCACTGTGATGTGAGTGAGTGCTCCGTCGGGCTTGCCGGCCTTTGCTGTAGCGTCGGCTCTGCTCAACTGAATCCCGCAATCAGCTGTGCGATCAATGAAATTTCGTTCCCGCGTCCCGTTTGCATAACCCCGGGTGTATTATAAATAACCAGTTNATCAGCTGTGCGATCAATGAAATTTCGTTCCCGCGTCCCGTTTGCATAACCCCGGGTGTATTATAAATAACCAGTTTTTTTTTTTGTTTCCTTGCGTTTATTTTATTTTGCATGATTGGACGCTCACTACATCGTAGTAGCTATAAATCGTTCTTCCCTCTTAAGTACATTACGATATTTGCAAGTCAGGGTGTGTGGCATATTTCACCGCGATTTCACGACCATTAGAAAGGAAACTTAACTATCGTCTTTTGAAATCAATTTTCCACTTAAATCAGCCAGCGCCTTGATGAATGCCGTCACGATGGAATTCTTTAAACGTAGCATTTGCTTTAAATTTTCAGTGCATTTCTACTTTTCGTATAACAAAATGGATGCGTTAGAAATGTTTATGTCTCTTTAAGAACTTAAACAAAAATATAATAGTAATACCTTGTTGAGAAAGGTCAAATTTCACGCAGAAAAGTCAGATTATTTTGTTTAATTTTGAACGGCGAAAACATGGTAACTGTGAATGTATTTTGCTGGTTAATGTAGCCGAAACAGCATATACGAGGGTTATTAGGAAATTAAGGTTCGAATCGCCGTAACTAATCGAATGTTGCGCGAACCTTTGTAACGCGCATGCGCACCGACTCCCGGCATGCCTTGCTCGTCAAACGACGCAATTTGCATTGGTATTGTTGCAGTGTGCTGTTTACAATGTCAGTTCAAAATGTTTAAAACAATTGATCAGCCCGCCGACTGTGAAATACGATCAGTGATTCGGTTTTTGACAGCAAGGAACGTTTCAGCAGCGGAAGTTCATCGACAGATAAGTCAAGTGTATGGCCCCAATGCGATGAGTGACAGCAAAGTGCGTAAGTGGGTGAGAGCTTTCAAGGACGGGCGTGAAAATGTCCATGATGAACCGCGATCAGGCCGACCATCAGTGGTCACAGAAGATTTGGTCAAAGCCGTGGACGAAAAGATTCGTGAAGACCGGCGATTCACAATTTCAACTTTAGCATTGGAATTTCCGAATGTGGGTAGAACAACTTTGCACAAAATTGTCTCTGAAATTTGGCAATTTCACAAATTGTGCGCACGTTGGGTTCCCAGGCTGCTTACTGAGGAACACCAAATGAAAAGGATGGCTTGTGCTCTTGATTTTTTGGACAGATATCATAAGGAAGGTGATAAATTTTTAGAGAAGATTGTCACAGGGGACGAGACGTGGGTTTATCACATTACCCTAGAGTGTAAACGTTAGTCAATGGAATGGCGTCACCCGACATCACCACTTTTTGGTTTTTTTAACGGTTTTCCGCGCGCTCTAGCGGCTAAACGGTTGATCGTAGAAACAAATGTCATGTACATAAAATGTAGCAAATTTTGTATACTTTCATTNAAAAAAAAAAAAAAAAAAAGTGCCAAAATTTACGTTTTTTTGCAACAAAAAAAAACATGTTTCCGGGCAAAATTAGTGTTGGCAAACCTCAGATTCGTGTTCAGCGACCCAAAAAACATACATGCACCAAAAATCACGACAACAACAAAACTTTCCCCTATTTTCTCTTTCTGTTGCTTAGACTATACGTCGCTAATATCAAGTTTATTTCTAGTCGTGTATGATTGGTTGAACGTACGATTACATTCACAATNATAGACTATACGTCGCTAATATCAAGTTTATTTCTAGTCGTGTATGATTGGTTGAACGTACGATTACATTCACAATGAACAACACATTTTTCTACACGTTCTATGCAGACGTCTTGTACATACACGAAAGTGATGGTGAACTAGCCTAGCAGTTTTTTAAACGCCACAAAATACTTAAGCTGCCGCCACAAAAAGTTTCGTGAGGGTCGTGTTGTCAAAACATTTTCTAGTCGCACACAATTATTGTTTTCCCAGTGTCGACAAGGTTAACAACCTCGCTCTTTCGAGACGCTGTCGACTCGGGGCGCGCACAAAGAAGCGGCCCTAGTCACGTGACATGGTCGCATAGCCGCCGCCATTGTCATGGAAATGCTTCATTCTCGCCGGCCGCCGCCTGCCAAATTGGTAATATTGTCAAGCGCTTATCCAAACATTTCCACACTTCATTTTAATTAAGATCTTATCGAACCATTTTCGGAGAATGGCGTTTGTATTTGAACTCTCCTCTGATAGGAGTCACGGATAGCAACTGTTGAGTTTACAGCCTTTTACTATGTAAATGCAAACCTTTTACGATGTAAATGCATGTCTGTCTCTGGCAACTGGCTTGCCTTCATTTTGTTATTTTGGAAGAAAAATTCTCAGGCTGTACAAAAGATAAGATGTTTGTCTNTGGCAACTGGCTTGCCTTCATTTTGTTATTTTGGAAGAAAAATTCTCAGGCTGTACAAAAGATAAGATGTTTGTCTTCATTCACAACACGAGCATTAGTATTGTTCTTAGTTTTTGTCACCGTTGTCTTTATTTCTTATCAGTTTTAGAATGTTTTAATTTGCGCTCTCCTGAGAACTAAAATGAAATAAAACACCCCGGAACTAGCGACCTGACATAAAATGTACATATTTTACAACTGTTACCTTTTCTTGCAGTGAGAGGGAAATTGATTTACCTGCTCTTGATTGAGGTAGCACAAGTGTTCTCGTACCAAGTTTATTAGTATAAGTTAGACTAAAAACTTTTTTTTTTATTGTATCTTATGTTTTTAAATAGTCCCAGAGGTATTGACCCGCAGTAACAGGTTTTTACAAGCTGTGTGGATTGTTCGAAAGTTACTAAGGAGGAGTGATACGAAACGCAGCAGGCCTTCGTGAAAAACGGTCATTAATTTTTTATCTTCGGTCAGAATGATTTGAGTTGGTGAATTAGGTTTGGCTGGACTCTTACAGGCAGGTTGTTTGAAAACCTAATTGCGTGCTGGCGTCTAGCACACGAATTGAAAATGCCCAGTGTTTATTCACTAGCTCCCTATTTGTTAGATCTTCTGGATCTAATCCATACCTCAACGGGCCATAAATGTTTTCGGGGAAGGTTGTGGGATTATTTTCTCCTGGTCATTCCGTCGTTGCTTCACGTCCACACGGCAATATCTTATCCGTTTTTCAGGCTGGCTAGGAAAGAGCTTGTAAATCCTGTATGCCACGATACAATTTTCTGTGCAAGCTCGGGCGGGAGCTTGTACCCGAGCCTGCATGCAAGCATATATGGAGGGTTCTTTGGAATAACCTATCCAACGATACTTGTTGCCGCACAAGTAAAGACGAGTGCATTTGTTATGATTTTACTAATGCAACTGTCGTTCAGGAAGTTTCCACTCACGACCTCAGAATTATGCGTTTATACACAGAGTTTTGTTGTTATAACTGGAACTTTTGTGTTAAATAAACACGAACGTTTACTTTAATTTTCACACAATAGAATTAGTAGACCTTTTTGGGGTTTTTATTGACTATTTGTTACTATTTCTCAAAACAAAATAAGCAAAATCACTTTACCGTCCTCTCTCTGATTGTTTAAAATTTTAACCTTGTAGGAAACCTTCCATCGAACATTGCATACGACCAATTACGAAAACGTCCATGAAAAGAGCCAGCAGTCGTCCAAATCTTCCATAAAACCATCCATATAAGCGGCCATGCAGGCTTTCATGGAATCACCCAAGAGATGTTCCATTTTGACCACGCTTCAGGTGGGACAAAAAAAAATGTTGACTTTTCATTTGTTACCAATAACGGAGTTACGAATTCCATTGATTGAAAGAATTACGCCGAACTAACATCTTGCAGGTGAAAATCACTGGAACTTACCTGTTACAATGTTAAAGGCTGTTCACGCTTCCCGATCTGTACTGTATAGTAACGGGCACATTGACTGCGCCCAGTAAAGTTGGTAGGAAAGTAGTTCCATGTCTTAAAATTGAATTAGAAGTGTTAGTTAAAATGTGTAAAAAGTGAAATAAGTTATTTTGCTTCTTTTTAATGTATGTAAATGTAAGAATAAACAAATGTGTAATATATATACTTTTCTGATAATTTCATAGTTTGACTTAGATGACGCACGAATGAAGTGATCAGGCCCAAGGCAACGTTAATTACGGTGTAAGAATACACGATGTGCATATAAGTATATCTTAACCAGGGTGTTCAAAAGTGCTCAGTTTAACCGTGAACGGCTTGTATTGGCTGTTCACGGTAAAATGAGCACTTTTGAAGCCTTAGTTACTTTTTCTTATCAGTTAATTTTTTTATCCTTTCACCACTTTTTAAAATAAATATTGTCATGTAAGCAATAAACAAAGTGTATATATTATATATTTCGTCGGACTCGAAAATTAACATCTAAAAAATATATTTATTGACTTATTCCAAATGAGACGGCTTCAAAAAGTGCTCACGTTGCCGTGAATAGCATACAGCAGCCCCGCGTGAGGGGACCGTCTCCAGGAGACAGGGTCGCCGCGGGTTGGTTTGTGGCGTGCGTGAGTTACGCCTGCGCGCCGTGCCGCCCGGCACAAATTCAAGTTCCTCTAGCGTGGCCTGTAATCGTAACTTCTCTCCGGTATTTGTTCTCCGCCACCGCTGCTGGACGACGAGGGCCGGCGGAGAACCAGTCTGCAGCGTCGAAACCTTTTTTCTCTTCCCTTCCTTCGCTCGCGTTCTTATTTTTTTTTTAATTCCCGCGGTCAGATTTCAGTATAACGACGGCCATAAAATTCCCCGGCTAGGAAAAAAAAGTTGGGGGAGGGTGTTAAGAAATGAGAAGAAAGGCGGACGGCAAACACACACACACACACAGACACAGAGCCAGCCAAGCCCTCTGGAAGCAATATTAAAAATATTGCGGGGGTTGAGAGGAGGTATAAAATAAGAACAGAATGTTGAGGGAGTCCTCGCATCGTTTTGTGGATTGCGGTGGTGAAAGACTCGTGGAAGATTGGAGTCTTCTGGATAAGGGGAAGGGTTGGTGGTGAGGTTAGGAACCTGTAATGCCTTAATGCCCCGGGTGCGAAGCGGCCCTGATCTTAGACGAAAAGCAGTGGAGAGGGCATTGTTATTTCCTGCCATTCTTTTCCCCCCCTACCCACCTTTTCACTTCTTCCTCCGCCGAGAAGAATCGTGTGCCTACCGCTTTCTTCTTATTAAGCCACCCTCCTCCCAGGAAAAAAACACGTAATCAATTTCTGTCATGTTTATGCCTTTCTCCCTCTCAGCTTCCCCCACCCCCCTCCCTCACAATCACCCTGCACTTTCTCACGCGTTTGAGGATCGGCCAGCGTAAGGCCGGCGGGAGAAAATAATTTAAATTGCTAATTAACTCCTGAACGCCGGGTACTTGGGACTGGACCCTACCTCCCCTCCCGCGCATGCGCCTGGGGGCCGCGGTCAGGTGACCAGAATTATAGGCTGCTGGGAAATAAATGGCCGCACCCTGACCTGAGACACGGCGAGGAGAAGCTCTCGGCATTTGTTTTCCATAACATTTGAATCTGGTTACGTGTTCCTCGTGCCAAAGACGCTTCCGAACAAGTTATGTGAAACAACTGGAAAGCGGGTAATCATCGGAAGAAGGGTTGAGTCAAACGGAAAAACAAAACACTGGCTTATGGGCACTGCCTAACCGCTGACAGCTGCGAACTTTTAATAGGAAATTCCATGTTAAGGAAATTTTGCCTCATTGCGTTAATTTTAAAGATAAGCGTCGCTACGAGCGTATATTTTGAATATAGATAGGCAGTATGCACTCTTTTTTTGTAAAACATACATTTTAAAAATTCTTTGCAAACAGGCAGTGCATGTTATGGAAATATCTCCGTTGTAGGGCTGTTNTTTTTTGTAAAACATACATTTTAAAAATTCTTTGCAAACAGGCAGTGCATGTTATGGAAATATCTCCGTTGTAGGGATGTTCTCATAAAAAACTCGCAAAGAAAACATTTGGTTTGAAACGCCTAGCTTTAAAATTAACGCTCTGAGGCGAAATTTTCGCCAACATGGGATTTCCTGATTAAATTTCGCAGCTGCCAGCCAGTAGGTACCCTTTAAGGTCGGAGCTACGTAAGGAAATATCAACCTTCTTAGAATACCAAGGGAGAAGGGTCAACCTCTCGGTGGCCAACGGCCCTGGTTAGGTGAAAAGCTACACTCAATGTCGGCCGTGGAGTGTGTCAAATTTTCGAAACAGGGTTGCAGTCTGGTATGGACTTTTCCAGGGTTCACTTGTTTTCGCTTCATTTAGTCCGTCCATTCTCCTGAAGGCGGTCATTTATCAAACGCCATTAAAAAAAGAAAGCTGGCCCGCTGATGTGTGACGTCGCGCAACTTGTGGCGAAGTGCTGCGCGGGCGTTCGCCGGGTAAGCCCGCACTTTTTGGAATCTTTTCGCGAAAAATAGGTGGCCCTACCTATAAATGATCGTAAGTCATTTTTCCTGTTGGANACCACCGTAGTGCGGAGAGAGGAGGGAGGCTTCACGCGTGCGGGAGGTATTGGTTCGCGCCTGCGTGAATGATGGGCATTGTGTGCGTCACAAAGAACCGATGAAACTACGAGGCCAGGGTCGGCCACCGCTTCTGCTGCAGTATTGCAACTATACACTGAACTGGGTGGGGCCTCTACGATACGTATTTCATATTCTCTACCTAAACGTTCATAACCCATCAATAATACTACCTGTTTTTCGCAAAAATGTCTATACACGTATTAGGCTTCAACTACGTATGTGCACACTTACAAATTGCCTTCGGCTATTGGCCATGTGTCTGTGTGAGAAGACATTTTGTACTCGACTTGGCCAATCAGAATTAAGTTATCCCGACACTGAAAGTCGGTGATTAGCTGGCAGACACCAAGACGTGTGAGCATTGGAATATTTTCGCGTAAAATAGTTGGCCCTACCTATAAATGATCGTAAATCATTTTTCCTGTTGGGAAAAAAATACACTTGCGAGATTACTCGAGAATCTGTCAATTGTCTTACATACGTACATTTTCTAAAATATCGTTCGTAAGCAGACACTATATAAAAATGTTAACAGTTTTTTTTAAATAGAATAATTAATACTGAAGCTATGCATTTCGTTTAGTGGCTTAGACGAACGGAGTTCCTCATTCTTTCCTCCGTCGTCCAACCTTTTGCCCTTTGTCCTTCTCCCACATGAGAAACATGGTTTGGAGCGAATGAATTATCACTTTATTTAGGAGTTGCGTCCGAACACCGCTTGGCACTTCGAGCGCGCTGAGGCATTCCCGCAACCTGTGTTATTACTTAAAATGTCTCGTACACTGTCACTGCAAATTGCCAACTCGAAATATACGGTTCGCGCAGTCACAGCAGCTGAAGATTTTTTTTATTCTTCCTTGTTTTTACGCTATGAGTTATGTTTGAGTGAAATATATTGCACCCGAGTTTCTCGAACTCGGTGGGGCCGTGGATGGTGTAGTGGTTAGACTGCTCGCCTCCCACCAAGGCGAACCGGATTCGATTCCCGGCGGGGTCGCCCCCGGATTTTTGCATGTGGGAATCTTGCCGGACGATACCGCTAGTCGGCGGGTTTTCTCGGGGATCTCCAGTTTCCCCCACTCATACATTCCGGCGCTGTTCCATTCTCACCTCGCTTCACCCTCATCGGCTCTCAAAACCACGATGTTAAGAACCGCCCAAATATTTCCACTCCACTTCACTCTAACTCGGTGTATCGTCTGGAAAAATTGCTGAAGACGTGGTATGTTTGGACGTTTTGAAGAGAATGCCAAGTCATTTTATATCGCTTATCCAATTATGCTGACAGACGGAACTTCCAACGATCGAATTTTGGAAAGGTCTCAAAATGTGTCCTGTACTATAACAGTGTCTAAACGCATGCGCACGGGCGCACGCACACGGATGCATAAACACACACGCGCGAACATGCATCTTCTTCGGCCATCATCATATTCATCGTCCAAAATCTCCCAGCGTCCATTGTTATTTGCGTGATGCATGGGCATTAATCATTAAATTTTCGCCTTCATATCCTGGCTCCCTGTCTGTAAAATGTAATGTCCTTAATGTGAAAACCACTTTTAATTCTTTTTGGGTTCGTAGTTTTCACGCCTTCTTATAAGAAGCTCGTAAACGAGCCGCTACTCGTTTAGTGTCGGGCACCCTAATTGGGACTCTCGTATGCGAGCGACCGGAAAATAAAGAGGGCAGAAAAAGCTTTTGACAACTACGTATTCTTAAAAATACTCTGAAACGTTTAAAACGGAGAAATATGTGCAATAATACTAGTGAATTACATAAACGAACTCGTTGACGTGCATAAATAAAATGGCGGACAATAAAGCCTTATAATTTCAGAAACTAAAACTAGGCACATGAATTTCCAAGTTAGGATGACGTTGCATTGTAAAAACTAATTTGCTCAGTTTTTAAACGCGGCTATTGCTGTTGCATACCTCTGCGATAAAGCCTTGTAAGACAACGTTTCAAGACATTAATGTTATTTTCTCGTAAGTTTGGAATTCAAATTGGTCTCGAAATGGAACATTTTACGTAACTATACAGGTGCGGGAAATCCTTTGCATAAACTTCTCACAAAAGCTATAGGGTAAAAACTTTATAAATAAAATGTTTCGTTCCGTCGTTTTATTGGCCTTGCACACATTGGCTGATCGTGTTTAATCCCCAAAAATGTCGTGTCTGTGGTAATTCCGTAGGTACAGTTACCAAATTTTCCGTGTAAAATACCGATCAGGAATTCTATTTTTATTTGTATAAATCCGGCCTACAAGTTACTAGAAGATGTGATATCAACCTGCTGATCGCTGAAAAATTATAGCCAACTGTAAATACAACGTAAGTAATGAAAGTTACGTGTTTCTTTGATGTTTGTGTTTTGTACTTCTTTGCTCTACGTTCAGTGCATAGACGGAAAATTAAATATCCCTTCAATGTATTTAACGAGGTCATTACAAGAAATAACTTAAATTTCTAAAATCTACTGTTATTTTGTGCATTTATACGTAATTTATAAAAAAAAAATTCAACTTGAGGGGATGTGAACACTAATAAAATTACAGATCAACAGACCGTTACCTTCGTCGTTTACTTACTGCAACTACGAGAGCTCGAGGAAGAAATCATGTATACCAATGCAGTTAACTTTAGATATGTATATTTCGTTTTTCTGTTGTTTCTTTTCGTGTTAGGTTCATTCGGACATATTGTAATTATGAATATTTATTATTTGCTCTGATAAACTGTTTTTATGTTTTAGTTGACACGTTAACTAATATTTTCAAGTCGGGGTAGTCATTCGAGAATCCGCGATTTTAACGATCAAGTCTTCTCATCTCGTACGTTGGGCTCCGAAACATCTGATGACGACTCAGTGTTCGTGTACTGATTTCACGACGCATGTTTTAAGAATGGAAGCATGTTAGTAGACGGCGGGCTTTCTGAGTGACCTTTGACCGGAAGCTCGACCGAAAATGTAGGATATTCAGGAAGTCTGAATATGGCTGTTACATACCGTTTGTGACGTAGTTGAACATGGCATACACAAAGTATTGTCAGAGGAACTCGAAGATGTGGTGTGGCATGATGCAGTGAAACTGGTGCCCAGAGTGCGGTGTGTTGTACTAAAAAAAATATTAAAATTTGAATTTATATAATTGNTGATGCAGTGAAACTGGTGCCCAGAGTGCGGTGTGTTGTACTAAAAAAAATATTAAAATTTGAATTTATATAATTGGCAGAGATGGGACTTTCAGATTATGGCAGAAACTGAACCATTTGGAACCTCGGTGCTCATAAATCAATGTCGGAGGCTGCGCGCGAATATCATCTCTTCCCTATCTCCTTGCCACGAGAATGTGATGCCACACGAGCTTTGCTGAAACGGAACACAATACTTCGTGTCTACGCACGCCGAGCTAGAGAACCAGGCGGCATCGTGCGCGGCCACCGAGGACATTCNGGAACACAATACTTCGTGTCTACGCACGCCGAGCTAGAGAACCAGGCGGCATCGTGCGCGGCCACCGAGGACATTCATTCTGTGGATGAAAGAAGCTAACTTTAAATAAGGTTTATTCTACTCTGGAGAGGGGGAAGGGGTGAGATTCCTCATGGGGGAGCTTGACATAGAGAAAATTTCCACCGAAAGTTGCGCTGGCGTTCCGCTGTCCGTGAATAGAGACATCCTCTTTATTTATTTGTAAAAGTTTGTGTTCAGTCCGAATTGTATTATATACACGCCCCAGCAAAAAAAATAAAATATTAACTTTATTTTGCATTTATTGTGCTCGCCCTCCAATGGTGTTTACAATCGTAAACAGTAAAAATACAATTGTGTTTGTCATTAAAGTTATGTAGACAAGAAAGAATTCAAGGGCAAAATAATTATAGTTCTCAAAACGAATTTTTCGATTCTGTTCTCACAATATATGTAATCCAATGTTTTGATAAATTCTGTTTTATGACAATGTTAATTAAATAAGTGTGGTGATATTTCGTTAAAATTTTACTCTGCAGTTCGAAGAACAGAGTTAAATATATACAAAAGTTCTAACAAAATACAAAAGGAAAGATTTTACACGATTGTATTTAATGTATGTAATTTTAAATAATAGTAACTCGGTACACATGCAAAACAAGGGCTACCTGGCGGCGAAAGTTTATGTTTACCTAGCTATTAGCATTGAGTTTCCCAATGCGAGTGGAATAAATCGTACACTTTGAATACTGACGACGAATATTACATCCATTGAATTCACCAGAGTTTTATGGAGTTTGCCGTAATATAACGATCTCCGAATCTCTCAAGTCGTTCATGGCGTAATATTACCTCGCTAGTACTCTTCACTGCAACCAAGCAATGTGTCGGCAACACTCAAATTGTAAATTACCGGCACTTTAACGAGCGCAGCAGTCATGGTTAAATGTAAGAAAATGCCTTTTCCTTAATTTCACCACGTAGAAATAAGACGTACATAAATAATTAAATTATTGATTGTGTATACTACGTTACATAGGGAAGAACATTTCATTGCATATTTACAAGTCGCAATCATATTTGCTGGCAGCTGGTTACAGGTTGTTTGTGGTAAAGTGATCCCTTTTTTAAGGCTGTGCTTAAAACTCCTTCCAGCTTATTTGTACTGCAGGCGCCTGGAGTACTGGCAGCTCGCCTCCCTAGATGTCCGCGTTTGGACCACCGGCACGGTCCAGCCGGGGCAGCTGATATTAGTACCGGCCCGGTTGTGCACTAACTGTTACGAAAATATTTGCCGTGCAGCTGATTATATGGAAAGTAATGTTTTTAGCACGGCATCAGGCTGTGGCAGTTTGCGTGCGCAGGTACCCTCCCCTCGCTGGGCGCAACCCTCTACCGGTTAATTCACCCGAGCAATTGTAGCGCTAACTAAATCCTCTCGGCAATTTTTTATATAAATTTTTCTTTTTGCCGTGTCACTAATAAAGAGGCCACAATAAAATATATTTTTTTGGTTATCATGTCTGCTGGGAGGGTCTTAAAAAGTGTTCACTTTATTGTGAATATACTAATGTTGACGCCTGCGGCGTCCCTATATTTTATTCGTCCGTACCACGCTCTAACGAAGCTCACAGGCGAACGACATCAATCAGGATTTAGGGCCTGGCAGCCGTGACGAAGGGAACGGCGCCAGAGCGGCCCTACAAGACGACCATTTGCATGGGAAGGCGGACATGCGGGAGAATAGCGTCACGGTATGGTATCAGGTGACATAGGGAAGAACACGAGTGCAGTGGCCAGGGGGAGATCCTGAAGTATTCCCACAACGCCGAACCAAACAACAAACCTCCAGGCA
>NQII01000918.1:514817-542135 GCA_002778355.1 Clitarchus hookeri | reverse complement strand
ACACACACACATACATACATACATATGGTTGACATGTATTTTCCTTAAACTCCAAAACCAAAAGTACAACGAGATGGTTTCGTTTATTCCATATAACAAATTATCCCTATTTGGACAATTGTGGAAAAGTTTGTGTTTCTGCGTTCCTTTTAACCCCTTAAATTACGTGTTTCCAGGGAGTTTCACCTTAAATGCCACAGGAAGTGACATTTTGGCCATTACTGTCCATTGTATTCATACGCTCAAAGATTTTGGACAGACATACGAAGTTTGTCAATCACCAGCCGCTGATTGAGTTCGTTGCCGTTTCTAAGAAAATATAGTTTCACGGTCCACTCAAGAACTATGGTTCGTAGGTTAAGCTATAGTAAACACGCCTTGCTGTGTCCAAAACTGTCTTTCATTGCTTGTTGTTTCACAAATAGTGTGTATTTAAAAAAAAGTAAAGTTTTAGTAACTGAGTTTTTCTTAAAAAAAATTATAACAAGAGTTTTAATTTTTGACAATTATTTATCCAACTTGCCTTTGATATAAGCTCCTGAGCCGTATGAGGCATAATGATCATCGTCTCTTCAGGTTTTCTGAATCCAACCTCGTGACGTCTACGAAACGAGCCGGCCTCCGTAGCGCAGTCTTGTTTAGTTGTGTGAAATGGGCTGGGTTCGAGTACCGGGTAGGTCTTCGGCGTTAAATTGTCCACCTCATCAATGCCATGATAATTACTACTCGAAACTAGGTACGATTCGATTACAACAATTTCTTCAGTGTAAAATTTCTTATTATTTGTACAGTTAAAAAATTATGTTGTGAGTGTAAACAAGTGTCTTAAATGTTTTTGAAGAGTGCCAAAAAATATTTATTAAGTTTTTCCTTAAAAAATTTTTTTTTCGAAATACAAGAAATGTTAATCATTTACGAAATTATTGCTAACCATACTGCCGCTTGAAATTAAAAACTGTAAGCACATAACCCATTTGTTCACCTCCTCGTCTGCTTTACCAAAGTATACCAAAGGATAGAGAGTTGAAACAGCCTGTTATACCACGAACTCCAGCTAAGGTTACTTATACTCAGGTTAGGAACAAAACGAGTTTTCTTATGGGAAAGTTTGGCATAAGGAAAATTTCCGCCGCTAGGTGCGCAGTGTTCCAAAGAGGTCACTTTTAATTAACATTTTAAGCTACGTGAATAATAAAAGAGAAACTTTTTACTTATTTAGGTAGTTATTTTATATTTGATTTATGATCATTACAATTAATTAGTTTTTTTAAAGTAGAAAATAGAGAAAATCAGATACACATGCGACACTAGCGCTTACATAGTGGCGAAAAATTTTAGTTGCCAAACTAAAAGAATTGCGCTTCCAGTAGAATAAACCTTACTCCAGCCCAACCACCATCAATATGGCGTTACTGGCCATCAACATGTCAGAACGCCGTTCACCGATCAGCGCTTGGTAACTTACTTGCAGCCTGCATTTCACCCAGTAGGGAATATTTTGCAGCACGCAGTAGCAAATGAGACACAAGACCCCTTCCAGAGTTTCGCGCAGCCAATCAGCTCACGGGTAGGCCTACATCAAGGGAACCGCTAAGCCATTTCACTTTCGTAGGCTACAAGGTCTATTCTGTGACTTTTTCTCGGCTGTCTGTGACGTCACTTTAATGGACTGGTGTATCCAACAGAGAAATATAACAAAAATAACACTTCGATTAATTTTCTGCATAGTCTAAAATCAAGTGGCTGTGCTACATTTATAGTACCTATTTCTGTACTTTTCCATTTATTTAAAAAAAACTGTATTGTAATTGAGAAAGCGTTTCCGCTAATTCTGATAACAGGCTGGCTCCCTAAACAAATGAATGTCACCGTAAAACTCCTCACATCAAACTTTCAGCTGTTGCCTCCCGCCAAACCTATACCTTTCATTTTAGAATATATTTTNCCTCACATCAAACTTTCAGCTGTTGCCTCCCGCCAAACCTATACCTTTCATTTTAGAATATATTTTCATCGCTCTACACTCATAAAGAGGGACCGTACAAAATTTGATAATATATATTAGTATAAATTGTTATTTAAAATATTTAAGAATATGTGTTCACTAAATACTCAAGATCAATGTGTTACGAGAAAAAAATTAAAAAATAATATTAGTTGGTGAATTTAGTGACACCACGAGTTTCCGAGACGGTTCTTGTACACATAAACAGAGTATTCTGGTGTTAATTTTTTACAGTTTACCGTGCATCATTTATTCATGCGTGTTGTAACCGTGCTCTAGAAGGACGTTTCATACTACTCAGCAGAAGAAAGCCTTAAAAAATAATAATGCAAAATACGTCGGAATGTTTACTTATTTTTAATCAGTTTCGTAGATGTTTTTCGGTAGCTTGATTCGGTATAGCTACAAATAAACAAATGTAATGAATTTTATTGTGCATCCAAAATAAATTTATTGGTTTCGTGCATTTTTACTTGCTTATTGTTAAAAGTTACATTTTTAAGTCTTCTGGCCATATGCAACACATGATTACCTTTATGTCAGCCAATTTTCGACCAATATCTTGTAATTTTTGTAAATTTTAATTTATTATTTTAACTTATTTTTTAGTCGTTTTTGAGGCCTAAAGTTATTGGATTATTTTTTCATTAAAAGTTGCCAACACAGGGTCATTACAAAATAAATTTATGGAACACAATAACTTTATACTTCACCGGCGCTCGAGAATGCATTTTCAGTGCTTGATTGAAGACAAACGAATAAAAGACGTTCTGAGAATCGAAGTCTATCATACGAGTATAACGGATTTTGTGGCCAGCAAAGAAATTTGAAGCAAATAGATGTACAGGCCGACTGTTTATAATTGAGTGTTGAGTTGAGAGGTTNATGAGACACAAGACCCCTTCCAGAGTTTCGCGCAGCCAATCAGCTCACGGGTAGGCCTACATCAAGGGAACCGCTACGCCATTTCACTTTCGTAGGCTACAAGGTCTATTCTGTGACTTTTTCTCGGCTGTCTGTGACGTCACTTTAATGGACTGGTGTATCCAACAGAGAAATATAACAAAAATAACACTTCGATTAATTTTCTTCATAGTCTAAAATCAAGTGGCTGTGCTACATTTATAGTACCTATTTATGTACTTTACCATTTATTTAAAAAAAAACTGTATTGTAATTGAGAAAGCGTTTCCGCTAATTCTGATAACAGGCTGGCTCCCTAAACAAATGAATGTCAGCGTAAAACTCCTCACATCAAACTTTCAGCTGTTGCCTCCCGCCAAACCTATACCTTTCATTTTAGAATATATTTTNCCTCACATCAAACTTTCAGCTGTTGCCTCCCGCCAAACCTATACCTTTCATTTTAGAATATATTTTCATCGCTCTAAACTCATAAAGAGGGACCGTACAAAATTTGATAATATATATTAGTATAAATTGTTATTTAAAATATTTAAGAATATGTGTTCACTAAATACTCAAGTTCAATGTGTTACGAGAAAAAAATAAAAAAATAATATTAGTTGGTGAATTTAGTGACACCACGAGTTTCCGAGACGGTTCTTGTACACATAAACAGAGTATTCTGGTGTTAATTTTTTACAGTTTACCGTGCATCATTTATTCATGCGTGTTGTAACCGTGCTCTAGAAGGACGTTTCATACTACTCAGCAGAAGAAAGCCTTAAAAAATAATAATGCAAAATACGTCGGAATGTTTACTTATTTTTAATCAGTTTCGTAGATGTTTTTCGGTAGCTTGATTCGGTATAGCTACAAATAAACAAATGTAATGAATTTTATTGTGCATCCAAAATAAATTTATTGGTTTCGTGCATTTTTACTTGCTTATTGTTAAAAGTTACATTTTTAAGTCTTCTGGCCATATGCAACACATGATTACCTTTATGTCAGCCAATTTTCGACCAATATCTTGTAATTTTTGTAAATTTTAATTTATTATTTTAACTTATTTTTTAGTAGTTTTTGAGGCCTAAAGTTATTGGATTATTTTTTCAGTGAAAGTTGCCAACACAGGGTCATTACAAAATAAATTTATGGAACACAATAACTTTATACTTCACCGGCGCTCGAGAATGCATTTTCAGTGCTTGATTGAAGACAAACGAATAAAAGACGTTCTGAGAATCGAAGTCTATCATACGAGTATAACGGATTTGGTGGCCAGCAAAGAAATTTGAAGCAAATAGATGTACAGGCCGACTGTTTATAATTGAGTGTTGAGTTGAGAGGTTNTGTGGCCAGCAAAGAAATTTGAAGCAAATAGATGTACAGGCCGACTGTTTATAATTGAGTGTTGAGTTGAGAGGTTTGGGCGGCTTTTAACAACGAGGTCTTGAGAGCCAATGAGGGTGAAATGAGGTGAGGATGGAGCAGCGCCGGAATGCAAGGGCGGAGGAAACTGGAGATATCCAAGAAAGCCCGCCGACCAGTGGCATCGTCCGGCACGATTCCCACATGCGAAAATTGTGTGGGAGGCGAGCAGACTAACCACTCAGCCATCGCGATCCCTGCTGTCTATAGTATGTCCGCTCAGCCATCAATGCAGCACAAATATACCTAAAGTAAGAACAAATCTTGAGTTAAGTTCACAGCCAACTGGGAATTTTTGTGAATGCGGCTGAAAATTGCTCCCTAAAAACTGCAGTTATTCCAATAGTCTGAGTGACCAGAGTGAAACTGCACCTTGGATTTGCGCGCAAAAATTAGACGCCGCTGCAATGAGGCGATTCTACGCTCGGGTGGGTTTTATTGCGAAACTGTTGTTTCCTCTACCAGTGCAGTTCGCCGTCTTATCCAGAAGTGTCACCCCAGGATGTGTATGTCCATTGGCTTTGTTTGCAGCGACGAGGCGACATCCCACATCAGTGGGCTTGGAAACATACAGAACGTTCACGTATAGACAAATGAAAATTCTTCGACATCGGACCTCTGCAGGATTCCCCAAGTTTTACATACAGGGCATTACTTGGATGCCTTTACAAAACTTCGATCCCCTAACAATACCGAGCAAAGGGAAGTTACAGGACCCACTTGACTGGCGCATGAAGTGCGTTGCAGAGGTTTGGTAGAAAGCACACTATTAAAAAACGTTTCGTACCCAAAGACAAGTTTCAAGTTTTAATTTCAACTGTAATTGTTTTGTTTTTTTCGGGCGTGAGAACGGCTAAAATGGATGTTTACAGAATCACTTTTAGCTGATAAATTTTCTGCACAGAAGCAAACTTTAGAGTTGTCTTCTGACACGCATCATAAGTTTATCTATAGTACACATACTGTATGTTAATAAAAGAGAAACTATTAACGACAGACTAATGGGACTGCGTGTATTGGACGCTATAAGAACAACATTGGGTGTGCGCGAATGTTAATAAAAGTTACAAATGTTCAAAATATCTGTCATCAGTAACAAGGCATCATCTATAACTCTGTAGAACAGAACGACAAAGAATAGCTACGGTTTCCACAGGAGTGGATTCACAGGCGGTCACANTCATCTATAACTCTGTAGAACAGAACGACAAAGAATAGCTACGGTTTCCACAGGAGTGGATTCACAGGCGGTCACAATCGCGTCTCTCGTGACATCCAGTGGCCGTGGCTTTGTGATGTACTCTGTGTTCTTCAGAGTTCCTCGCAGATAAAAATGTAAGGACTTTTTACCAGAAAAACTACTTCGGACATAACGTCATTGACGCCAAGGAAATCACAGAGGATGCCATTAAAAATATACACGAGAACAAGTCAAGACTATCGGGTGTCAACAGATATTTAAAACATTAATTATCCGGTTGTCTTTCAGTGACTTTCGTTTCGAACATACAAAAAAAAAATTACACAATTTCCTTTCAAAACCTTTATTGGTTGATCTATTTTGAATAGTTTGTTTATGGGATTCTCTGTGTTCGCACTCGCTTAAACAAGTATTACACAATTTTTTGCCGTAATTGTTATTGTACAAGGCGTGGTGCACGAGCCGACTCGTGTTACACAACAGGCGTACTAGCAGGAGGCGCGCGGCATACCGAGTGCACAGATTANTCATCTATAACTCTGTAGAACAGAACGACAAAGAATAGCTACGGTTTCCACAGGAGTGGATTCACAGGCGGTCACAGTCGCGTCTCTCGTGACATCCAGTGGCCGTGGCCTTGTGATGTACTCCGTGTTCTTCGGAGTTCCTCGCAGATAAAAATGTAACGACTTTTTAACAGAAAAACTACTTCGGACATAACGTCATTGACGCCAAGGAAATCACAGAGGATGCCATTAAAAATATACACGAGAACAAGTCAAGACTATCGGGTGTCAACAGATATTTAAAACATTAATTATCCGGTTGTCTTTCAGTGACTTTCGTTTCGAACATACAAAAAAAAATTACACAATTTCCTTTCAAAACCTTTATTGGTTTATCTATTTTGAATAGTTTGTTTATGTGATGGGATTCTCTGTGTTCGAACTCGCTTAAAAAAGTATTACACAGTGCTTGTTGCCGTAATTGTTATTGTACAAGGCTCTATAGAGCATGGTGCACGAGCCGACTCGTGTTACACAACAGGCGTACTAGCAGGAGGCGCGCGGCATACCGAGTGCACAGATTANATGGTGCACGAGCCGACTCGTGTTACACAACAGGCGTACTAGCAGGAGGCGCGCGGCATACCGAGTGCACAGATTAGCATATGTTTCGCAGTAAATATGAACACAACTCGCTCATCTGGTAGCCAGTAACTAGCGTAATTGAAAACTCGCACACCTCAATATTGTTTCGGTACTATTGGCAGTTTCAAGGGTTGATGCATGTTGCTGTATTTCCAACCGATGAAAACGATAATGTCAACAAGTCACCAAGATTTATTTGTATTTGCCTGATTTCTATCATATATCATAATGCAGTAGTATGTTCTTAACTTGAATATATAATTCGCATTAAAATTTAAAAAAAAAANTTTCTATCATATATCATAATGCAGTAGTATGTTCTTAACTTGAATATATAATTCGCATTAAAATTTAAAAAAAAAAGAGAGAGAAATCTCGGAGTTTTGAACTTAAATTAACATTTCCGTAAACCCTTCGGTGTAAAGATGANAAAAAAAAAAGAGAGAGAAATCTCGGAGTTTTGAACTTAAATTAACATTTCCGTAAACCCTTCGGTGTAAAGATGAAAACTTTGCCACTACACTATACAAATCCACATGTTGAAATATATTTATAACAGGTGTATGGCATATATGTCGTATTAGAATTTTCGTTATGTATGTGACGTTTTAGGTCTTTAATGCACCTTGAAACAGGATTTAAAGAGTTTTGGTTGGCAATATTATTTGACTTCGTTGTAATTTAAAGCAACGGATATCAACTTCATGGACATAATCATAATGTAGGCATCCTTTTCGCTTCATAAACTCGTTTCAAGTTGTGACTAAGGGCAGAAAACACCCTTCACTATGAAACTGCAACGTTATTGGCTATGCACGAAAGCTGGCATGGAACCTACCACGAACAACACGACAGGTCTTGTTACCAACTGGAATGAAGTCCGGCCGCACAAGGCTACAAATGTAGTAGCTGGTATAACAGCTGCTGTGGAAGACCTTGTACAAAGTTGTACGGAACATATTGTACTGTGTACGCCTTATGGCGTCCGGCTGACGCGGCGAGGAGGTTGTACCAGTAATGGCCCAATTTGTGAGCGCCGAACAGATATCATGTTGTTCGGAACCCATGTCCCGTTATCTTCAGTATTCCTGTCCATAATTGTGCCACTCACGATTCTTTTTTTAAGGCGTGAAAACATGTTTAAAGTCAGACCGACCCATGTGGTACCAGGACGGTGACTGGGGAGAGTGTGGAAATATTTGGCCTGATCTTAACATCGGGGTCTTGAGAGACGGAAACGGCAATGTTACGTTTGTAGGATGATAAATTCCAGTTCTACAACTTCGTGATTACTTACACGATTGAAATAAATGCTGCATCGTTTGCTCGGGTATGCGCAAGTTTTATTGCCAAGTGAAATACTTTGTCTAGAGCTATCGATTTAAGCCATAAAAACTAGGTATCCATTTCGTTACTTTTACTTAATTTTCCGTATCCCGAAGGAAATATTAGCCGCCAACAGATGTATTTACGTAAAACCTACGGCCGTGTTCCGACTCAGCAACACCACGATATTTTAAATCTTTAATTTTTAACTACGTTTTTTTCGTAAACAAAGAGTTCTGTCAATGTGTACTAATGAACACCCAGTGTTGGCACCCCGCGTGGGCTGAGTGCATCTCACGCGTAGAGGCGACGGCGACATGTGATTCGCGTGAGAATGCCACCCATACAGCCCGCGCGTGGATGACGCCGGTATAGGCCATTCACGGTTACTTCACACTTTACTGAAGCCCTGCTAAAGTTCTACTTTTGGTTACCGAGTACGTATCCTTCCGTTACATGTAAACATAAACACTGCCATGTGACTACGTTTTAACTGTCATGCTTATTTGCTGTTTTCAGCTGTTCAAAGAATTTAGTCATACTTCAAAAATAATTTCGTAAGAATGTCCACAATTTAGGCCTATAACCATATCTAGGTCAGCTTTATAACTTTTTAACAATGTCTATGTTGACGATAGTTCCTACGGTTATTATTTTACATTGTTAACATATTTGTTATACACGGCATAGTACATTACACATAATACACTTTAACATTTTGCCGCGACTGTTTTTAACCCTGTTATTGACATGTGTTGGGTTATTTCATTAAAAGGACGGCCTCAGTTTGAATAAAAATCAAAACTAAGGAACAACCAGTCCAACAAAAATATAGACACAGTAAATTTTGGCACGCAACTCGTGTCACTTATTTTGTGTGCGTACTAACGACAAATATAAAATACAGTATAGTGGAGCATATGCACATAATAGGCCTACTGTAACTTTTATCCCACTCATATTTATATGTATTGGTACTTACTGTTTTCTGGCTTTATTTCATTATTTATTTTATTTATCTGGCTGGGCTTAGTATTTTGTTGGGATTGTGGCAAACATTCAAATCACAGAAACGTAAGCACGCTACACAATTGTTTTTCAAACACCTAGGGCAAGATTACAACGTTGTGATAAACAGACGTGACTTTCAAACAATTAATTTCGTCTTAAAAATAGCTCACGGTTAAAACGCACAAATTTCACTCGTCCCATATTAACAATCACACACACTGGTCCAATGTAACGTAATGGCAATAAAACTCTTTCACACGCACAGTGGTCACGACGCACTTTACACTATATTTATTCCTGCCGTGGAAAAACAGATTTATCACAACATAGTAACTTGCCTAGGTAGGTTTAAAAAACATGAGTACAAACTTAATGCTTCGTTCAGAAACACGCCATGTTATGTAGGCGTCGCCAGTCGCCACTTCTGCCAACTTAGAATTTTTAACCGTCCATCACATCTAAATATGATAAGTATTCAAAAATCATTATTTTTNGCCACTTCTGCCAACTTAGAATTTTTAACCGTCCATCACATCTAAATATGATAAGTATTCAAAAATCATTATTTTTGTTGTAATAAGTATGAAATATGCTAAAATTGAAAACATGTATAATTTTCTGCTACTACAGGCGGTGCGAAACTTCCAGAGAGAGAGAGAGAAAGAGAGAGACAGAGATACGGAGAAAGAGAGAGAGAGAGAGAGAGAGAGAGAGAGAGAGAGAGAGAGCGACAAACTCCGCCCCGCTTATTAAATTTTCTTCCTCGGACGAAAAAAAAGCANGCCACTTCTGCCAACTTAGAATTTTTAACCGTCCATCACATCTAAATATGATAAGTATTCAAAAATCATTATTTTTTGTTGTAATAAGTATGAAATATGCTAAAATTGAAAACATGTATAATTTTCTGCTACTACAGGCGGTGCGAAACTTCCAGAGAGAGAGAGAGAAATAAAGAGAGAGACAGAGATACGGAGAAAGAGAGAGAGAGAGAGAGAGAGCGACAAACTCCGCCCCGCTTATTAAATTTTCTTCCTCGGACGAAAAAAAAGCACAATTTCACTAGGGCCTACGCACGGTCATTTCCGCTGATATTTTTTAACTGTAACAAGGAAATACGTTTCCTTCAGTGCTACCTAAAAATTCAAATATATCAATAGACAACTTTTAATTTACAAATAGCATACCAAAAAACTAGGTTGAAACAATATTTATCTGGGAACTATTTCTTACTAGCCGTTGCTAACACATCGCTGATCTCACTGTTTTTAATTCGTATTTCATACGAAATAAATATTAAAAGTTATAGAAAATACTAAGTCAAAGTTTCATTTATTCAAGAATACAGTACTTTGAAGTTAATCACAGTGTTATATATTTGTGGTACACCAGTTATTGAAAAAAAAACAGGTAGACATGTAACGCCTAGGGGTGATTTTTCAGAGGTTCGTTTCAAAACATCGGAAGAAACCTCGAATGGACTATAGTGGGTGGAGTGGAGGACTGGGTCTNCGAATGGACTATAGTGGGTGGAGTGGAGGACTGGGTCTGCGAGGCGGCGGATGGACCCTGCACCGGGGGCGCCTCATTAGCATTCAGCTGTCTCGTAGAGCGGTGCCGTGCCTGTCTTCGCCTTCTCTCTCGCCCTTGTTGCTCGCCGTCCCGCCGGACACAGTCGTGACCGCGATAATTGGCCGCGGTTTGGCCCCGCGCCGCTCTCAAACCCTCAACTGCGGCCTGCCTGCTGGTTAGCTGTGATACGAGCCGCAAGCCGACCGCCTCATCACCATCATCCCATCCCGTCCCGCTCCCGCCTATCTCTATATAGTACTATATACCACCCATCGCTCCATGCTCCATTCCTCACCAATGTCGTGTTTCACATAATGCTAATATTCGCGGTTTCGTCACACTTTTTGAATCAAACCTTTGGAAAATTACTCCATGCATGGCGTATTTGGTTATATGTCATGTATCGTGAGCGTTTTATATTTCCAGCAATATAAAATTGTATTATTTTTGGTGGAATTTAAATTTTACTTAACTTTAATCTATAAATTATGATTTTTCACTTATAATTAACAAGAATAAAAACAGTGAGAATATGTGTGTGCCTAGTAAGAAATAGTTCAGTGCAAAATATTATCGCACTGAGTGCGCACGAATGCGGTGCGTCGTCCTTTGGGTGTAATTTTCTCGACTTGGTTAAGTTTTGTTTGCATGTGGCGGAGGGATAGCCTGAAAGTACAACTTTAGCTTGGCTTCAGAAAAATTGGAAGTAACTATGAATGGACTATACCCAGTTGTCATATGGGTCTAACTGTTAACAGTTGTGTCTATTCTAATTTAAAAAAAAAAAAAACANCTGTTAACAGTTGTGTCTATTCTAATTTAAAAAAAAACCGTTATTGATAATTTCAATGTAAATCTGTTTTCAGGACAGAAATGAAAGTCAACATTTTGTTGCCAATTTATTAATTAGGTTATTGAAACAAACGTGGTCGTTGAACAGTGTCAAAATCAGCAAAATCTGTATACGATATTTACAGTTCTGTAAAGCAATGATTTGAACCATAGCGACAGTGTTGTATCTTTTCTTAACAGATTTCTTTGTTAAACCATACTGTCACCACTTAAAATTCTGGAGAAACTGGACACACGCGGTGCTTTTTTATGCTATTTTACATCACCGTCGCAATGCTGCCTTATGGGCCGATGGGACCTTGCAGGTGTTAAAGAATGTTTGCTGTCAGGTCCCTTAAATGCGGACCATAACACAGGATTGAAAATGTTTTGCGGTTTACACGGAATCCTTGTCATCGTGTGTTTATTTATATTTCTTTATAGCCTACTGTCAAGATTTAATACAGAAATCCAAACTTTATTATTAAATGCAGAACTACCTTACAGAATTGCTGAAACCGGAATGTAGATATTTTCTCATATAAGACTGCGAAAACTAATAATGAGTTAATCTTTTTACAGCTATTAATGCAACAGAAACCACCACTTGGGCAAAATAAAGTGGACCACATATTCTGTTAAGATATGCCCTATGCCCTGACATCCCATTTTTTTTTAATATTTGATCTGAAAAGTATGCAAAGATTTCATATTTGCAAGATATTAATTTGTAATATATTTAAAGTGAAAACCAACTAACAGAAATCACTAAAAATAAGTTAGTAGTATTTTGAAAATATTTCAATTATGTATCCCATATGGAATATAATTTTAAAAAGCTTCTTTATTATACTGTTTAGTTTTTGTCAGAATTTAATGTATTCTGTTTGTAGGAAAGAAGCATAGAAATTGCATTCGTATGCAACGCTAGGGTTGCCTGTAATTAAAATTCTACTCCTAGCTTTTCAGTATATAAATTTTAAGAAAATAATTACAATCAGAACTGAAAGGCAAGCCATGTTATTCATTGCAAAGAAGTTGATTTGCGGTGAGCTGAAACCAAAAATTTTGCTCCAACACAATGTTGAAATTTGCTTAGCTTTAAGAAAATTTTAAATTCTACCTTCTCCGTTAAACAAATATCCCCTTCACTCCCCGTTTATTTTGCCCTTTTGTCATGCTGGTATTTGATGTCGGTCACTCCCCGAAATCTAGGAAAGTATCATATTTGCTAAAAAAAANTTGCTTAGCTTTAAGAAAATTTTAAATTCTACCTTCTCCGTTAAACAAATATCCCCTTCACTCCCCGTTTATTTTGCGCTTTTGTCATGCTGGTATTTGATGTCGGTCACTCCCCGAAATCTAGGAAAGTATCATATTTGCTAAAAAAAAATTAAAATATTGAATAAATAAAAAATTATGGCATGTTTTGGTAAACATATGTTGCTTGCAACAAACATACCATATAGACTGAAATCAAGGATATTTATTTCAGTTTTTAAAAAAAGTTGCTTTTATAAAAACACGAAGGTGATAAGTTGTCATGGAGGTGGCAACATACTACTCGGAAGTGACAACAGTTACAGTGGAGGTGACAATATTAGTCTGAATAATGTTACTCTGNGCATGTTTTGGTAAACATATGTTGCTTGCAACAAACATACCATATAGACTGAAATCAAGGATATTTATTTCAGTTTTAAAAAAAAGTTGCTTTTATAAAAACACGAAGGTGATAAGTTGTCATGGAGGTGGCAATATACTACTCGGAAGTGACAACAGTTACAGTGGAGGTGACAATATTAGTCTGAATAATGTTACTCTTTACTATAACGGCAAATATTACTGTACTACGGAAATATCAAATTAAATTACATATTCGTAGCACTTAGTTGTTGGANGTACTATAACGGCAAATATTACTGTACTACGGAAATATCAAATTAAATTACATATTCGTAGCACTTAGTTGTTGGAAACAAAACTGTTAAATATATAAACATTTTAGGGACTAATTCGAGCCGTAGTCCCTAAAGGAATAACCTAGATTGATGCCATAAATCCATATGCATCTAGTAAATAATTATAATGCCAGACAAAGGTAATGGCGTAGTACCAAAGTTCTTTATCAGTTTTCTGCCTCGTTCTATACCTCTTTGTCTTTTATACATAATAGTTTTCTTTGCCTCCTTTTACCCCTCTTGCTCAAAATAATTTTCATTTTCCCTTCTTACTTTCTGTTATTATGTATATCTTTTATTATATACATATATATCTTGCCTTCTTTTTGAATTCTTCGTTAAGTACTGGATTATTCTTTATCTTACTTCCTCGTTCCCTTTCTGCTCCTATTCATATATATATATATATATACTCTGCTTAATACTTATCGGTTAACTTTTTCTTTTATGCGATGTTTATTTCTGAAAATGAAATTAAAATTAGGCTTTTAAAAATTGTTATTATACTATTACAGGCGGTCGCTCTGCAAGCGTGCGAGGCACGGATTATTTATTGACGCGCGCCCGCTATCAGTTGCAACTGGAGACACGGCGGCTTTTCACAAAGGAAATTTTGCAAAACGCACCTGTAATGCGTATCAGAGCGCGTGCCGCTCCAGACCTTGGGTATCGGGTGTCTTTGAGACACCTGAAGAATGCTCTGGCGTATTGCCCCAGTTTCTCTCAGCTAATCTCGAGGTGCGGCGAACCTTCTAGGTCAAGGCCAGTGGCTATAAAAATCGCGTTGAGCCTCCGAGCCAGTAGTTGTTGAATAGATGAATTGCTGGAGTTTTAACGATAGACAACGAGCGAGAAGAGAAGCGCGCGGCGAGATAAGTGACCAGTGGGAGGAAACTTTGCAACTGCGAGCATCGGTGCAGCGAATAGTGCGACTGGTAGGCTGGACTATAAGACTGGAAGCGTGAGTGAGACATTACAAATGATGGCAACAGACAGACTGAAAGTGTGTTAATGATGAGTATGAGTTAATTGACCATAATCAAACAGAGACATTACGAAAGACGTTAATTAGAGTTCAAATATACATTAAATATTGTGCTCACTGAGAAATAAAAAAAGTAATTGNACATTACGAAAGACGTTAATTAGAGTTCAAATATACATTAAATATTGTGCTCACTGAGAAATAAAAAAAGTAATTGTGGAAACAGATAGTTTAATGCTGTAAATAATAGTGAGTAATGTAAGTAAATTAAAAATAAAATTTTGTTCTTTTATTTTTATTAAGATCTCCATTCATCACGAACTCAGATACGCCCCTCAGGCGTATCGTAACAATACATTAAGTATTCCAAAGTATTCGTCCTTTAGATCATTGCATTATTTTTTTTATTGTTTTACTGAGATAAGCCGCTACCACACCACCACCTCTCATTTTCATATCCCGTGCACGGGCTTGTATGTATGTATGTATGTGTGTGTTAATGAATGTTTATGTATGTGTGTGGATGTATGCATATGTATGTGTATATGTATAAATGAATGTATGTATGGGATTAAGCCTAGTCTTCCATTGAAAATCGTGTAATGTTTAACAATTGAATATAGTGTATACAAAGAGTGGTGTTTCCACATGTTACAAGCAAGTATTATGTATTATACTTCATCCGACATGTGTGTGATCCTTGATTATAACACTTCAAAACTGATGGTATTGGAGCTGCAAGTGTAATGATTTTTAGCCTACTTTCCGAAGGACAGAAAGGCTTATGAGATCACTTTCCTGTCTGTGTTTCTACGTGTGTGCTCTCTTTTTCAATTTTTGAACGCGTCGATTGAATTTAACCAAACTCGGTTTATACATAGTACATACTTAGTAAGGACACCTGATTTTTAGTTTTCTTCGACAACGCCAGGAACTTACTTTCAAAATGGCGGCCATTTTATTATTTATAGTAATATGTCATATGTCGGGAGCCATTCGACCTATTTGAATCAAATTTTGTATGCTGGCAGAACATCATATAAGCATTAAATTTTGAAGTGAACATTATGGTTAGAGCGCAATTTTAAAAGATAGCATAAAATGAAAAAAAATAAAGATTTAAATTATACCTCGAAAACTATCAAAGCTGTGTTCTCGCCCAATTTTGCATGTAAGTCATACTATGATAGGTCAGGTAAACGTACGTAATTGAACTTGCTTAGGTACTTGTTTTCAAAACGTCGGCCATACAAATATTTTAGGTTTATTTGGTATATCAACTATACCATTTAACCAATTTCGATTGGGGCCTCGGTGGCTGAGCGGTTAGCCTGCTCGCCTCCCACCAAGGCGAACCAGGCTCAATCCCCGGCCGGGTTACCGGATTTTCGTAAGTAGGAATCGTGCTGGACGATGCCGTTGGTCTGTGGGTTTTCTAGGGGATCCCCGTTTCCCCCGACCATTCCGGCGCCGCTCCATTCTTACCTTAGTCACCCTTATCGGCTCTAAAGATCTCACTGTTAAGAGCCGCCCAAATCTCTTCACTCACTAACCAATTTCGACCGAATTTTGTACGCTGAAAGTGTCAACACAGCCACTAGTCAGTCAGTTTGTTAGATAGTGCCACATTAATAAATGCAGTTTTTATATCTGTGTGAATGAGCCAATTCATACAAAATTTGGAACAGGTGGTACTGCGACTGATGATGTTCAATTATATGTTTCAGGTATGTCAGGCACCTATTTTCAAAATGGCGGCAATATAGTTATCTTAGCTTAGAATGNATTCAATTATATGTTTCAGGTATGTCAGGCACCTATTTTCAAAATGGCGGCAATATAGTTATCTTAGCTTAGAATGTCATATCGTCGAAACCATGTAATCAATTCCAACTTATTTGTATGCTGGCAGTAGATATTACAACTATCAACTGTGTCTACACGGATCATCTTTTGTCCGTATCTTGGGAAACAATTGACCGATTCCAACCATATTCGGTAAACAGTTTGCACTGCTGCAGGTGGTGTAAACTGGCACGTTTTAAGTAGTCCAATAATTTATTTTCAAAATGGTGGCTATATAAATATTTTAGCTTAGCATATTTTATTAATGAACCTATTTCCCACTAAACTTTGTATGCTGTCTGTATCAATTACAACCATCAATTTTGTATATACAAAGCTTCATTTCTCTGTAATTTTGAAAGTTAGTTCCACATTACAAATTAAGTTTTGTCATATCTCGGNGGGGGGGGGGGGGGATCAACCTCTTCGTACCAAAATTTGGCTAAGATTTGGTATTGTAGTACATACTATAATTATATGTATTTTTTCAGTATGACAGACATGTTCAGAATGGCGGCTAGAAATTAATTTTAGGTTAGAGTGCTATGTCTACGTATTTATGCACTCGATTCTAGCATTACTTTGTATACTTGCGGTATACAATCATCTAATCTGCTAATAATTAACATTTTCGTCCTCAATTTGTGAAGATCGTCACATGGAAAAATATGGTGGTTTTAGGTCATATCTCAGGGACTAATCAACCTATATTTATCAAATTATTCACACAAGTAGCACTATTGTAGGCCATGCAAAATTAAGTGTTTTAAGTGGCTCAGTCACTTATTTTAAAAATAACGGTCCTCTAAATATTTTAGGTTACTGAACCCTGTCATTCGAAACATTAGACNCTCAGTCACTTATTTTAAAAATAACGGTCCTCTAAATATTTTAGGTTACTGAACCCTGTCATTCGAAACATTAGACTGATTAAATTCGAAGTTGATGCTCGAATCCGACCGTCGTAATGCAGTTGATTGCCCACTAACTTATGGTACGAGATTTTCTCGGTTTGAGTCCTGGTTAAGGCACGTGTGTATTTGTAATTGTCTCACTACTGTTGCATATGTTTCTGGTTTCATCTCTAATGATATTACTTTCAACGATACAAGTCCTACCTACCAACTCAGCTTTTAAGAAATTATTTTAAAATGTATTCCATCCATGTTGAGGAAAGTAGGCTCGTTAGTTATATAAGTAACTTCTTATTTGAGTTGACTATGAATCCAGCGATAATTTACTTGCACTTTTTAAAAACTACAATAAAGTGATATAATGTTTCTCGCAAAGCGATATCGGAACTTGATATGTCTAGTTTGAATACGGCATCTATATTCACTTTAATATAAGTAGTATTTACATTAATATACCTAACGATTATTTGATTATGTCAAGAGTCTGTCTAAAAATCTCTGGCCTACAAATGTGTAGTGTGTCAAACAATATAGACATGTTCTGAAAATGCGAACCTATTTTAAGATGTCTTACGTAAGCTTTGGATGCCTAATGCGTAGGGTCACATGATTTTTGTGAAAAGAATTCCGCGCAACCTACAGTTCAATGTCATGTGCGCAACTTCAGCGTTCCTTTGTTTATTAGACATTTATCTTGATAAGAAAACATTTCTTACTAGACTTGAGGAGTAAACATCTATAATTCGTTGGCAGAACGCTAAAAACCACCACCAGTCAAAATCATCCAGTCATCAAAGAAAATCTAAGTTTAGGTGTTTTGGAAGTACAGCAAATCACGATATTTCTCCGAAAAGTTAGCGTCTCCACTAATATTGAATACAGTCATTCGGCCGATTAAACATTTCTGAAGCAATATACTGTACATACATACGATGTATGTTAGTTTTCCTTTCACGCTTTGTTACAGTTGGGTGTCTGTAAATATTTAATTTATAATATTTCACCATATTACATAAAGAATATATCCGCCTAAAGAGTTATTTGCAAATCTGAGTTTCAACAATGTTGTACGAATCTCTAGACTTATAGGTTCCGATCAAGACTCACATTCGTGATTTAAGATCCACTTGTATATTATTTCANGGTACGAATCTCTAGACTTATAGGTTCCGATCAAGACTCACATTCGTGATTTAAGATCCACTTGTATATTATTTCAGGATTTAAAGTAGTCTTGAAAACACTTATGTGTACTTGAATTATAATATTCTTAAAATATTTTTCGTAATTAATTCTGTGTGAAGGCTGTTTCGAGTATTGATTCAGTGGCGTAGCCAGAAATTTCTCAAGGGAAGGGTTACACTGGCTGAAGGAAGGGAGGGGGTTATACTGGCATTAGCGGTGCTGACGCGTGTGTTAAGATATGAACAAAAGTTACTTCACAATATAATAACATGTATCATAGTTTACAGCAATTGTGATNGACGCGTGTGTTAAGATATGAACAAAAGTTACTTCACAATATAATAACATGTATCATAGTTTACAGCAATTGTGATGTTATCAAAATGAAACGCCTATTAATAATTTTAATTCTAACAGTTGACATCCATATGGTAAAAAAAATGGGAGGGGGGTTACAACGCCCTCTTGCTACGCCGCTGGTATTGGTGTACAAGTGTATGCAGTGTCAANTAAAAAAATGGGAGGGGGGTTACAACGCCCTCTTGCTACGCCGCTGGTATTGGTGTACAAGTGTATGCAGTGTCAAATATATGATAGTATATAGTCTGTTGTCATAATTTGAAAGTAATTCTGCTTTGCAGGATTTGTGGTATATCGTACAAATACTGAATTCCGTTAGACATAAATTATACATATAAATATTCTGTGTCCAAACTCTGCCAGAACATTGTCATTTCAATCAACTTTAGAAAAGCCGATTTACTGTTTCAAAAGAGCGGGAATATCGCTCCACAATACACCACCACGATGTTTCTGAGATGACAGCATTAGTTTATTTAAATAACAGAGAATTTTGATAGTAGGTAACAATTACAAATAATACTAAGTAGTAAATAAAAATTATTTGCTCTACGTATCAGTGTTTTTACTATACGTTCTTGCCAATATCTAGTTATTTTCTTTTGTAAATAAGTTGCAGAAACCATATATAAGGTGCCATTTTGTAGAGTACGAACGTAATCTGAAACCAGTTCTAGCTTACAGTTTTTCAACTAAGTTGGTTTTGAGCTGGGCTTTGTTTAGTGACCGAGCGCTGCTCGTGTTTCTTTTTTCATAGTCACGTGTGAATACGTAAATTACGTTATGTTAATCGGTTGAAATAAATACTGCAAATTAAAATTAAATATTTCGCCTTGGAGCCTGTTAGAATACATCAGCAAAACTGGCCGAGTAAAAAACAAAGACATCTTTAGTACTGAAAGAAACTGTAAATATATCCAAGGCTGACTCTGCTAATGCCATCAACCTATCGCCCGAGGCTAGTACTAGTACTTTATTTTCTCTATTGTTCGAGACCCGTGGCAGTGGACACTCGAAAGCGATGTGGCAACGCTGTTCGATGACATCACAAGTACAGTCCTTGTAGTTCCGCTGTGTCGTGCAGAGCGCAGCAGTAAACAGAGCTATCTTTACGGAAAACAAAATGAAAGCCGCGACTATATCGTTGTTAGCGCAGCTTAGTGTTCGTTACCGGTCACACAAATAAAGAATTTTCCAGCTGTTGTGTTTTCTAGAAACATGGCAGAATGCCACAACGGGGTAAATTTCTAACTATACGAAAATTAATATAAGAAAAGATTCATTCGAATAATGTGGTCTTTGGCGGATTGGAAGCTGCTACATACAGTGACTATTAAAATTATTTATGTGACTGTTGCAACTTCCTACAAGTAAAACGTTTGTCTTGGCATAGCTTATATCTCATCTGAACCTATTATATTTTTTTCGTTAAAGAATAAACAGCAGTGTTGTTTATTATACAGCTTTTTATAACGAAACTAAATAACCATATAATTGTCTTCAATATTCAAACATTTTATTATTTCTAATTGTTCGAAGTATTTTTACTTGAAATACTTTGACCTTACCTGTAATATTATAAAAATAAATTCTCAGAACTAGAACTCGGCACATATCTAACACTTTCCCTTAAATAGCGTAGAAATGGATTTCAAATGAGGCAATGAGAATAATTATCTGTAGAACTGTGCTAAAACCCAATGCAATATGACTACTCTTAGCTTTATTTCACAGAGCGACTGCGTACTCAAACACATACTGGTAAATGTTTAAGGTAATTCTTCTGTTCAGACATGGAGGTGACATTTAAACCAGGAACGCAATCTGTGTTTAAGATTACTTGGTTAATGTGTTGTTAGGAAATTTATGACACTTGTGAACTAGAATTACTGTTCTGTGTTGTATTTCATCTCATTAATGAAAAGCGGATCTTAACATGTGCTACGAAATTTGGAAGCCTCATACTGTAATGACGTGAGAGTAATGACAAACCATGGAGGTGACATTTCACCATAGAAAGTCTTTATACAACGTGTTTCCGAACATCATCGACAAACTCCGGCAGATTATTCCCGAAGAAAAAATAAGACGAAAATGTCTGTACCAATTTTCCCCTGAAGTGATTATTAAGGGAATTACGTGCCCCTAAAAATCACGGTTTTGAATGTAATTGTGTTAAAGATATCAGAAACTACTCTCGATTAAGCAACAAATCGGTAAATATTGTTTTGTAGAACAAAAATCTTACACCAGTGAAAATGCGGTTGGTAATATNCGATTAAGCAACAAATCGGTAAATATTGTTTTGTAGAACAAAAATCTTACACCAGTGAAAATGCGGTTGGTAATATAATCCCACATCATCATGAACTTATGGGTTGCCACCCTGTTTTTGCACGAAGAATGCGAACAGTAAGCTGTAAGCGATTTGTTATCATGACTTTAGAATCAGCGCATCGTGAAGTCAAATGCCACGTGGTGTTGCACCGCCCCGTGTAGAGCGTGTTGCCAACCTTGCANCGATTAAGCAACAAATCGGTAAATATTGTTTTGTAGAACAAAAATCTTACACCAGTGAAAATGCGGTTGGTAATATCATCCCACATCATCATGAACTTATGGGTTGCCACCCTGTTTTTGCACGAAGAATGCGAACAGTAAGCTGTAAGCGATTTGTTATCATGACTTCAGAATCAGCGCATCGTGAAGTCAAATGCCACGTGGTGTTGCACCGCCCCGTGTAGAGCGTGTTGCCAACCTTGCANCAGAATCAGCGCATCGTGAAGTCAAATGCCACGTGGTGTTGCACCGCCCCGTGTAGAGCGTGTTGCCAACCTTGCAGGCCACTCACCCTTCTGTTTTGCATACGTACTTACCGAAAGGATTTCGCGAAAACGGTTCACCTGAGAGTATTCTGACCAGACGACCATTTTTGTTGGTTAAGCTGTGCAAAGTAAAAATGGTCATCTACAATTAATGATTTGGTTTACACCGCGTGTAATAATATCCTACGGGTACAAATCTACAGTAATTTGCGAGCAATTCAGCTTGCCGGGAATGCGTATTGCATATCGGGAAGACCCGTCGCAGTACTTGCTTATAACCTGTCGTAACTTTGATGCGTTACAGTTTTTTTTAGTAGNGCATATCGGGAAGACCCGTCGCAGTACTTGCTTATAACCTGTCGTAACTTTGATGCGTTACAGTTTTTTTTAGTAGAGATTCCCCTTAATTGCATAAATGCTTTCTTACACACTGGTATGTAGGATCGCAGTTAAGTTAGCAACCAATTGAGTGAATTTTCTTAAGTTTAGGCGTTGCATTGCTAGTGTTATGTTGAAATTTATGACAAATCAAGTGGGTGGTTTTTTTTGTTATTTTAGACACANGCATATCGGGAAGACCCGTCGCAGTACTTGCTTATAACCTGTCGTAACTTTGATGCGTTACAGTTTTTTTTAGTAGGGATTCCCCTTAATTGCATAAATGCTTTCTTACACACTGGTATGTAGGATCGCAGTTAAGTTAGCAACCAATTGAGTGAATTTTCTTAAGTTTGGGCGTTGCATTGCTAGTGTTATGTTGAAATTTATGACAAATCAAGTGGGTGGTTTTTTTTGTTATTTTAGACACACTAGAGAACGAACTGGCATATTAATGAGACGTTTTGTTCCTTTACAATTTCACGTTTTCCCTTGACTGACACATGATTAAATTCATTAGGCCAATGACGTAGACACAGAGTATGTTAGTTCACAGAGGCGAAATGAGGTCCTGTGATGTGTGCGTACTCGTTCTCTGATTGACTACGCGAGGCTCTGGGAATGAGCATTGTGTCTGATTGGTTACTGCACACTGTGAGATTTTTTCCCTATTGGCCGGGCTGCAGGCTGGCAGGTAAGTTTATGAGGCGCTGATTGGCGAACGACGGCGTTCCGGCATGTGTATGGCTAATGACGCCATTTTGCTGGCGTGTGCGGCTGGAGTTCGCGGAATAAGAGGCTATCTCACCTTTGTATCCTTAAGTACTATGTGATGTAGATGTTAAGGCGGTCGCCTGCCCGGTGCGTGAAATTCTTTGCAGCGTATTTGAAAAATGCGTTTTATTACGAAACTATTGAATGTGCTCCCAATAGGTCGAAAAGAAAACTCATTCCAAACGATGACGGGATGGTACTTTCAAGACCTCACACACATTGGAAACATAATTTATATGCCCTCCGACATGGCTAAAACGACTTTTCAGACTGTTGTATATTATAATATACGAACTGGATACTCGTGAAACTACAATAGAGACATGTACTGGACTTTGCCACAGAGTCACGTCCAACAAAATTATAGGTTCTCTGCTTAAATTCCGGAAGTTGAACGATAACGACGAAACCACCGCGCGGTAGTTCAGTAACTTGCGCGTAGTGGAGATACAGCTTTTCATACGCCGGTCGGCGTATAAGCGCTTCATCGATTTTTTCGTAACTTCCACAAACACGTCCCTCACTAGGAGGCCGCCTTACGCAGGACTTTCAAATGTGCTCAATAGACCACGAACAGCGTAAACGAGTGGCGGCGCGTGTCTTAAGCGAGGAAGGGGTGGTGAGCAAGCAGGTGCCGCCAACTGACCGGTCCGGTGTCGTCGCCCCGCGACGTAGCGTGGCCTTGCCTCAGGCTGTGACCTTGAAGCCGGCCGACCCCTCTTCGCGTCTGCACCATGCCACGCTTCAGTTTGCTTNGAATACTTCGTTACAGTGCATCTCTTTACTTTTTTTTTTTTTTTTTTTTTTTTGTGGCCAACGGCAAAACCCACGGCCAAAACCAAAAATTGTAGGAGAAAGACAACTGAATGACAACATCCACCTAAAAACTAACAAGGAACAATACCAAACGGGATCACAACCACTATTCTTCTCGGTAGAGGCCCGTCAGCTATGGAGGGAATTCAGTTTGCTGTGTGCCTGTTGTGATCGGGGATGGGTCGGACCTGACAGTGCTGGCAACTTGCCCGAGAGAGCACGGTGGTCACAGTCCGTGGTCGTGTTCCATTCTCTGTGTAAACGCAGTTGCTTGAAACTCGAGATGTCGCTCCATTTCTAAATATCTACATCTTGATGCGCGGGTAAGGTGGTGGATGGCAGATCACAACGTCCCTACTTCGGACATAAAGGGCAACCATTAAAGGTTGAAAATGGAAATACGTAAAATACGTGTAATAAAAGGAATGGCGAGACGGGTGGGGGGTCAAAAATATAAAAATGACGTGGTCTGACAGAAAGGCATTGACTGAAATACAAGCACGAGGAACATAAATAAAAGAGGATAACTTATATACTCCAATATTTCCCCGAAAGGGTACAGTTGTTAAGGTGGAAAGTCACGCGTGGTCCAACCTCAGGCGGTCATGTTCTGCATGCTTAGCACAAGGGAAAGAAACAACAACTACGAACAGCATGTAAAAAAAAAAAAACATGGGGTGTGGCTGTGTCGGGGACACGGCCGTTTGTTTTGCGTGAATACGTCTACGTTTTTACGTTCCCGGCACCGCTTCACTCGATCATATGGGGTTTCATGGGTATCACTGGATTGCTTTTGAGATGCTCTTTCCAACCGTATACAATTTTTGCACTCATACTTCGACTTGGCTTTTTGACGAGTATAGGCTGACATTATGTTAAGTTATGAATTTTTTTTTTTACTTTAAACTTATACAATTTCACCATAACCACGCCACACAAATGTTTTATACACTCAATCGATTGATTTCGACTAGAGCGGTTGGGTGAAACATAAACGAGCGTCGTAGCTGCTCCAGCCCACAATGTACAGGTGATGCGCGAGATTGCTCGGAAGTAGAGTGACGTAGGAGATGCACTGATGCACATTCAGCAAGGGATAGGAGTAACTTGCTTGCGCAAATTGCGCGTTGTAGAGGCAATGGAATTCGCATATGAATGTTGTGACATGCTGTCGACTAGAAAATGCTAATTTAGCTCGTGTTTCACTAAAGGAAGTGAGTAATACCAATGTTAATTTGGCTTGCTATTAAGAATAATTAAATACTCCATTGTACTACTTTGCCACCGAGCTTCATGGCATTGTGGTAATATATTGGACTCGCGCTCGGAATAATTAGGGTTCGATTCCCATTGAAGGCTAAGAAGGTCCTCAATACCAGCCATGGATATGATATTTCCCACTCTTGATCGTATGAAGTACGTGGTTCCGTCTCGTAAACCTCTTTGTTTAAGATTATACGCTAATCCAACACTAATTTGGACCCGGGCCAACAATACTCTTGGTTTGGATTTGTGGATTGACTACCGCCATCCAAAATACTAGAATAAGTTTATTTTGAGTTTTTTTTTATTGATTACATCCATTGCTTTTCTACGACACTTTGGTTGCCAGTGGTCGCACATGCGCTCCGAGTCGAACTAGTTTCAATCCAATTCGTCTCTGTACGGTCATAACAAGGACCACCTGTTTTTCGCGAAAATATTTCCGCCTATGCTAGATTTTAATACCCTACGGTCATACCACAGTATTCTTTTGCTTGTTGGCGACGTGTCTTTGTGAGTTGACATTTTCTTACTTGACTGACTGGCCAATCAGAATTAGGTTACTCCTATTCTGTACGTCTGTGATTCGCGGGCAGACACCTGAGACGCGTGCGAGTTAAAATCATCCAACCGCGATATTGGTTCTTAACTGTGTGATTTGGAGTACAAGTAGTCGTGGAATCTTTTCGCGAATAACAGGTGGCCCTAGTTGTAACCAATTATTGCAGCCGTGGTTACAAGTGCACTGCAGATTAAAATCTCGCTATCAGGGAGTGACTTCTTTGTTAGCATCCTCGGTGACCGAGGCATGTGGCTACGTCTGACAGACCTCACACCCGTTTGCTGTTCAAGGGGTTCTTGGTTCAAGTCCGGGGTAACACAAAAGTTTCGGTACTTATTGGCCGAAATTGACTCTTTGTACACCGAAATGACATATGATGTCACACCACAGGCTGAATGTTTCAAACCGTCTACAACCTATGCTTTTAAAAAGCAAGATGTTTGACTCATTGGCAGTGTACAAATGTGCCAATAGGCCTAACGTTAATAAAAAAGAAAGTATCCATGTTCGCTAAGACTTTACGCTTACGTTACGAAGTGACTGAATTACTGGTGGCTCCAGATAGATCCACGGCGTTCCTTAGAATATGAGCAATGGGTCAGTTTCATATATAACTGAAAACATCCTGTAATCGGGCGGTCTTGCCGCTTCAAACTTTTCTGTGTACTATTCTATTTAAATAAAAATGTGCCTTTTTTTATTATTAAGTTATGCATTTTTGTGAACAATTAAAATATACATTTCTGATCATAATTTTGCAACTGCGACAGGAAAAAATTTATAAGATCTACATTAGCAAAAGTGGTTTACTGTACATGCGACGAAGAACACTATACTGAGAACACTATCCGGTGGACCTCCATCTTATTAATTGTTCACTATTAAAATTCCTGAAATGTCAAATAATTACTAGTAAACTCTCAACCCTACAATTAATGGTTCAAAAGATTTTTAATTATTATTTTTTTGTTAATTTAAGTTATACCTACGTATAAAAATATAGCCTACTTGTGTGTGTTTGTTTAAGTGCAAATAAAACTTTTAGGTGCGGTGATCCACGGAATAAATTGCCTCCCCCTCCCCCTAAAATAATATATCCATTATCTTGTATTTGCTTGTAATGAAGTATAACTTGAAAATTCAACGTTAAGTACTATTTTATACAGCAAAAATATAAGGACATATTTTAAGAAATGAATAAATAGTTTACAGGTCATCATTGAATGCCTACTATACTAATGGTTACTTTATTGGATATTGAATAATTTTAATCTATATGCATGAATGAATGAATCATACATATCCAAGTATGTATGATTTTAACTTAGTGCTAGAAATAAGCCTTAACACCGCTGCCTAGTGCAGGACCGGCTGAGCGAAACGATAAATAAATTTAGATGTGTCTCGTCCACCTTTTACAATATCGCTTATAAACAAAAAAAACATTTGGTCATCATTGCCCGAGCCACTTTAAAAACAGTTTTTTTTTTGCGAACATTGTAATAGCCTGAAAATTGCGGGTAAATTAAAATTTANCCCGAGCCACTTTAAAAACAGTTTTTTTTTTGCGAACATTGTAATAGCCTGAAAATTGCGGGTAAATTAAAATTTACTCGTGCTTGCTCTCTTGTAGCATTGCTGTTCTCTTCGAAGTGAACAAAGTGGTTTTCTGGTTTGAAAGCGATATTTTAAAAGTTAACTGAGAAATGCCTAAAATATTTATTTTGCATGTGTAACCATTTCATTTCGTTCGGCCGGTCCCGCACTACAAAATCTGTGAGAGGGAGACCCGGAAGTGATTGGCTCCCACATTCTAAGTTCGTAGAGAACCTGGGGTTAAGGTGGAGAGCAACGTGTGTGAGAGGCTGCGTGCTTGTGGCGGTCCTGGCTGGACTTTGCTGAGTGGCGGCGACTGTGCGAGGAGCGGAGTGTGACGAGGTGTGGTGTGTTGCAGGCGGTGAGAGCTCGCGCCGCCCCAGCGTCATGCAGGATGGACCGGCCCGGCCCCGCCGAGCT